>JANVCC010000293.1:855936-884729 GCA_025345505.1 Todiramphus chloris collaris | reverse complement strand
TGCTCAGTGGTGGTTTGGTACCTGGTGTCCTGTGCCCACCACGACCCCCCTGCAAAATATTCCAGCCGGAGGCATCGCACTCGCGATGGTCCCAGCGAGTGCCTTCCGTAGCCAGGGGGAATTCAGTGGGGAATGGTGTTGCTGCCTTGCTTTGGTTTGTGTCTGCAGCACTTTTTGCTGTTCTCTTCTAGAAAAATTCCCTGGATTGCTTTATTTTTTTTCCTTATGTTTTCCCTTTTTCTGGAAGAACTTCAGAGGTTCACAGCCACAGCAAACCTTCTCCAGCCCAGGCAGGTGGTTTAAGCAACGTGGGGTTTGTTGCCTTTTCCCATTTCACCGCAGTGCTGAGTGGCATTAATTAAAGCAAAGGCATTAACATGGATCATTTAAAAGCTTCCAACCTGTGTGCTGTCTTCCCCCAGCCCCAAACTTTGTGCGTTCCCAGCAGGGCCCCAGGCTGTGCTTTATCCTCTGCAGAGCGAGCAGGGCTGCGTTCCCCGGGGCAGCATCCTGCCTGCAGAGGAGGTGTGATGGGCTCTCAGAAGGAGCCAGTCTGCTTTCTGAAGGGCACAGGGAGAGCTGAACGTGGGCAGCTGGGAGAGCACACGCAGAATCATCAGGCACTGTATGATGGGAGGTATCCTTAGAGCATCAGCTGCCGTACGGGCAACGTCAGCCCACTGTAAACATCCCAGCGAGGGGTGAGTTTTGAGGATGGATAAAGGGTTCTTCTTGTTTTGATTAACAAGTGACAAAGATCACAAGGCTCTTAATCTCTCGGATCAGCACCTGGACGTGTTGAGCAAAGCAAAGCAGCTGCAAATAAAGAATTTCATCTTCTGTTTGTTAACCTGCTGATCATACTGTAAATAGATGACTGGAATTCAGACATTTAAACTTTCTGGATTTGAGAATTCACAGTCCAGACTGAAGCACGACGTCAGCTCAGAGCAGCCAGGGCTGACCCGAGAGAGCAAGAAGATGGTGAATATTCAGCTGAGCCTTTCCGAGCCAGCTGTGAAATGCTTTGAGAGCATGATCCTGTTAGCCCTCTGTCCTCAGCTTATTAAATAGCTCGGCATTGTCTGGCTGTCTCCCCTCGTTCCTGGCTCCAGCATGTTATCCCTCTCTCCTGCCTGTTCAGTGGTCTTCTCAAATGATAGTCAGCCAGCTTTTCATGTCAGCTTTAACGACTGGATGCATGGAACGTGTCAGCACAGGGATAAACACGGGAAGAACTGAAACCTGTTGCTTGCTTGGATGAGAGAGCAGAAAAGTTTCTTTTTCTGCCTGTTTCCGTGTAATGCTCAATGATTGACTTGCTGCTGGCTCCGTCCTTTATTGCCTAACTTAAGGAATTGTATTTTGGGAACTGCTGTCAGCATTGTTGCCTGCAACACTTGTACAGGCTTCTCTGCCCTCCCCCAGCTTATAGATAGTTTCTTAGCTAATGGCAACTTTCCAGTTGGTAGGAATGCATTGCTGGGATGCTGTACTTTTCCAATCACTTCCAGGGGTGCAGTATCACTGCTTGAGGTGCTTGCTGGGCTTTTGGGTTTTTTCCCCTAGCTTCCCTTTCTTTTTTTGTGTGCATATCTGTATGTATAGAGACACACATCTATCATACATTGCATATATGTACGAGAGAGAGATGTGCGCCAAAGATATTTTCCTTTTTAAATACCACAGTGTTTAGAATGGTTGCACTGTACCCCTAAAATGAGCTATTTCAGAGTCAGAATATCTGTAGGGCTCTCTGTGTGCTGAGTGAAGCCAACCCTGCTCCTGGCTCCCCTTACCTGAGTCAGCTGCATCCCGGGAGAACCAAAACTCTGTCCTGGCTTCCAGGAGAACTGTCACTGTGGTTTCTAGTCTAGCAACTGTAGTTCAGGGTCACTCCTGAACTAGAGAGGAAACGTGGGCTGAGGCGAGTCAGAAGGCGCCAGCGGAGCAGCTCCTGCCCCCCCTAGAACCACATCCAGCATGGCCCCAGTTTGTCGCTGTTCATACCGGGAGCGGAGAGATGCAGCAACACACAAATTCAGCAAGAGCAGGCAAAAGAAGCCACTTTATTAATTTACATCCCCGTTTTCTATCCCCTAGCCCCACAGGGCGACTGTTCAGTCATCACCCATCTCCTAGGGGGATTGGCTAAAGTCCTAGAGCACCCATTGCAAAATATTTTTCCCATGTACCATAAACAGAACTCAGCAAAACACCAGGTGTGGGTCCAGCTTACAAACCCATCCTGCTGTTTCTCATAACATGCATGAGAAAGGCAGGATTCTCACCCAATATTGTGAGAGCCTGAGACAACCCCTCTGCCAGCAGCTTGTCAGCATCCACAGCAGTTCAGGACCAGCAAGGGCCGTGTCCGCAGAGACCGGGTGTCTGCCAGCTCGTGTCCTTACTGCGCTCGCCACGGGCGAGAAGGACCTGCCGGGGATGCAGGGCACCATCATGGCCCACCACAGCTCCTGGGGTGTGCATCTGGTGTTCTGTCAGCCCAACAAAATTCCTGGAATCCACTCTGACAAGAGGGCAGCTCTGGCAGTTCATGAACTTGTTGCCAAGTTCTGATGCCTGCAGGCGGGTGTCTTTTGCACAAGTACTTTTCCTGTGCTGGCTGCCCAAAGTGTGCAAAGGTAAAACTTGGAGTCTTGCACATTCTTGGTGTTCCCCCTGGGCCTGGGTGATGTTGTTCCACCAGAGGACTCTGCGTGGCAGTAGATGGACTTTGCCACAAACGCTTCAGTCTCAGAGTGCTGGAAGGAGTTTGGAAGGCAGGAAAGGAGCCCAGTGTTGTAAACAGGTGACCAGAAGCTTCTGTGTTTCTTGGAGAAATTACTCATCTATGCTTCTGATCTGTGCACCAAGTGACAGGGGATTGTCATTGCTTTCTCTGCATCCTTCACCCTGACTTTGGAGGGGTTTCTCTCCACAGTATGTTGTTTTTCTAATCCTCTGGCAAAGGTTTTTTAAACATGCAGACTTGCTGTTGTACTCTTGGTTCAGCAATGTGTGTACCCAGGCTTAGTGAATCTCCCCTTCTGTGAGTATTTTCTTGCAGCTCCTTTTGCCTTGAGCTGGTGAGGAGTAGTTGGGATCCATCCTTGTGTGGCACTATCCTGATTAGAAGAGTTCTCAGAGAAAGCAGGTGTTTTGTTGAAGAACAGGAATTAAGTGGGGGCCAGATTCATGGTTCACTTCTGGCTTTTTTGGAGCTAAGGCACAAAGCAAAAGCTCGTAGGTCTCTTGTGGCAGCAGGACCTGCTTGTCTCTGTCTCTGGGAGCTATAAACTTCTGCAGTGTTTTTGCTGACTTTCACGTCTCTAACAATTTATATTCTGCTGCTTGTCCTTGCAACAAAAACCCTGGAAAAAAACTCTGTTCTGCTTTCTGTGTGCCTTGAACTTGGCACGATGGCTGCTCTTATTTCATGTATTTCTCAGAGAAGGGTCATTGCAGGAAAATGCAGCACGTAGGACTGTTTCTTTGAAGATCTGCTTGGAGCACGTGGTATTTGCTCAAATTAATAGGCTGACATCGATACCGCACTTCAGAAAGCAGTGTGTTTCCTGCAAGTGTAATTAAGAGCTCTGTGGGTTGTGTACAGTCCGCCCCCTACCCCGTTTGCCGCCTGTCCCCCGCAGCTTGCTGCGATCGGCAGGTTTTCTGCTCTGGAGAGCAGTGGTGCCCTCCCTCCTCCAGCCCAGCCGTGCTTCCTGGCTGCAGCAGAATCACCACCTCCTTTCACTCAATTCCTTCTCCTTCTTCTTCCATCCCATTTCACATCCCCGAGCCTCTTAAAATTCATTCCATTAAAATGTAAGCAAAGCGAAGCGTTACCTAAAATTGTACAATCAGCCTTTGCCCTCCCCCCCCCCCCCAAAAAAAACCCAACCCAGAAAAAAAACCCCACAGAAAACACACACACACCAAAAAAAAACAAATAGAGGAAACCTGTGATTGAATTGCCAGCAGGTCTGGTGTTTGCTGTTTGCAGCCTGGCCCAGGCTGCCCAGAGAGGCTGTGGAGTCTCCTTCTCTGGAGCCTTTCCAGCCCCCCCGGCTCTGTTCCTGTGTGCGCTGCCCTGGGTGACCCTGCTCTGGCAGGGGGGTTGGACTCCATGATCTCCAGAGGTCCCTTCCAACCCCACCATTCTATGAGTTTAAATTTTTACAGCACGACCAGCTTCTGTCGCCAGCAGGAAGGGGCTGTAGCTGCTCACTCGGAGAAAGCCGCTGTGTCACTGTGCAGTGGCTCTGCTGACTCGTCTCAGAAAATTCAGTTATCTCACGCTTGTAGAATGGCTCTGGGTGAGCTCCAGGACGTGGGGAATTGTGTACATGGAAAGAAACTAAAAGTTAGCAATCGATGAAGGCTGCAGCCCAAACGGAGTCCCCGTGACTTGCAGAATGTCTCACCTGTCTGAGGATTAATTCACTGCTGCAGGCTGGACACCCAGAATTGCTTATGGTTTTTTACCATTTTCCTCCTTTTCTCTTAATTCTGGCAGAGCAGCGGAAAAAAATCTGGGAGGATGACAGGGAAGAGACACCAAATGCCATTTCTCTGGCTGTATCCGCGCTCTCCTGTAGGCAGAGCTGGAAACCCTCGGGCAGAGCTGCACCCCCTGCCCAACCCCATCGCAGCAGCAGCACAGCCAGCCTCCTTCCCAGCCCTCACCCAGTTTGCCAGCCTTTGGGGGGGTTTTTGAATGACTTCCCAGACCTGTTCTGTCCCCTCTCACATCCCGCGTTACTTTGAAGCACTTCAGCTGCTGTGAGCCTGACCTGGTGCTGCTCACGGGGCTGTTCCCGGCCTGACCCGCTGCCCGGGCACTGCTGGCTGAGCTCAGTTCCTGCTCGGGCAGAGGCAGGACTGCTCTTTCCTCCTCTTACTCCTCTCATATGCGCGTAGCTCCTACCCACCCCTGTCCTTGCTGCAGAGCCCGAGTCATCAATTCCACCGGTTCGGAGGCGTCGCGGGTGCTGCCCACCTCGCTTAGCTACACATTTGCTCGGTTTATGTGCTTCAGGAAGTAGATCTATTTTATTTTCCTTCTCCTCCTGCTCTGAACTTCATTTGCAGTTTATTTTGCAAAGGCGTCCTTCCTGGAGCTGGCTGATGGTGTATGCTGTGCAAACGGCAGCTGTTCTGCTTGTGTTTCCTTAATGTGCCATTACCTGGGCAGTGCAGATGCGCCCAGGCAGAGGGAGAGCAGAAGAGAGCCACTTGTCTGCAAAATTAGGAGCTGAGCAGGTTTCATTCATCAAAGGGCTGCTTTTTTGGGTCGGGAACCGGCGAGTTCTCGGGAGGTAACCGTCCTGCTGCGTGTCAGGCACTTCCACCTTGGCACGTCCATGCATCTGGGTAATCGATGGGAAGAAAGGAGCTCCTCTGCAGCGCCTGCACATGAGCTGTGCTGGAGGCTCTTTCTGGAGTGATGGATTGCACCCTGGAAGTGCAGTTCAGCGAGCCGGGCCAGCTCGGGTGCAGACATCTCCAGACATCTCCAGACATCTCCAGTGTGGCCAGAGCTCCCAGAGCATGATCCATCTCCAGAAGCCTGCAGTGCAGGCATCTCCAGCGCGGCCGAGTGATCCTCCATGCTCTCCTCGTAGCCTTTGGAGATGAGGGGAGTTTGGGGCCTCAGTTAGCAAGGCAGATCCGCTGGTTTTAGGTGAGGAGGTTCTCAGGTGTGTCCCACCAGCACTTGAAGTGTGAGGACTCTGGCTCCCGTGGATGTTCCTCTGAGGAACTCCTGGTTAAGTGGCACATCCCTGCTGAGCGCTGCAGGGCGGTCTGCGGCTGCGCACGTAAAGCAGCGCTGAGCACCAGAGCATGAAGATGGACACAAGCCATTGAGAATGATCCAGATTTCCTGATTCTTTGGACTTTTGTCATCCTGCAACAAAGTCGGTAATCTTCCTAATAAATGTCTTCACTTACTGGATCAGATGTAAAATCTCTTCAGGCCATTAAGCTTTGACATGAAAATGGTCTGTAGTGGAGAGGCAGGAGCAGAGTCCAAGGAGACAGTCATCGTATTCCATGAGAGATCTTCATCCCTCACTTGGCTAATTATTCTTCAGACACCCCCAGATCTCTCAGATGTAGTTAACCTGTGGCAGTGATAGACCTACAAAAGAACATTTTGTTTCAGGCTCTCTCATCCTTTCACGGCGAGACCGTGTTAATGCTAATTCCCTGTGAGCCAGGCTGAAGAGTCCAATCTAATTAATCTTTCCTAAGATGGAAGCCACTCCACCAGTATGGAAATCAGACTTAACTGCTGCACAAGCCCCGGCTCCGCGGGAGCACTGCCGAGCTCCTCTCCAGGTCCTCCACAATGAATGCCAGGGCAGAGAGTTCACTTCAGATGTTCTCATGGGGATAATTCTTTTTAAATCTCCCCAGCTGAATGAAATCCAGTCAGTGGTGAGCAGCTCTGCAGTACCACTGTGGTTTTTAGTATTCAGGGACTCGGTTTACTCTGGTGTGTGAAGGTCATTTCTTTAATTTCACAGCTTTTTTCCAAGGTGTTTTGTCTTTACAGGATGCCTGCAGTTGAGGCGGTTTCTGGCGTGATGGGTTTCATATTGATGAAGACAGCAGATTGCAGGAATATGATCATGAATATAATGAGAGGAAGGAGGGTCTGAGGAATGTGCCAGTGCAGGATTTTTGTTCTTGTGATCTTTATCTGAATGAGAGGTGGTTTATTTTGTTGGGTTTTTTATTTTTCCTAATGATGCAATAAGATACAAAATGGGGCAAATAATACACTAAATAGTTGCAGCTTTCTTATCAGAAAGAGTTTATTTGGACACTGTAGGGAGAACAGAATGTGAGCATTTGTGTGTTCATAGGAAAGCTGTCCCAAAGCAGAAGTCAACAATAGCTTTGGTAGATGGAGCTAAAATGATTTCTGTCCATATGAAAAAGAATAATATCTCTGCTCTGGAGCTTGCAGAGGCAGGAAGGCAGAGAGGCAGAGCATCTGTTTGTATTTGAACCTCTTCTGCCCTTTCTTTTCAGGTCATATCTGACTCCGGTGCGAGACGAGGAAGCAGAATCACTGAGGAAGGCACGATCCAGGCAGGCCCGGCAGACTCGCCGGTCTACGCAGGTAAAGAATGGAAATACTCCTGTCCGTGTGTAGGATGAAGAGAGCTGATGAACAGAGAGGCAAGATTTTCTTTTGCTCTTACATTATTACTCAGGAAGAGGTGCTCATTTACCCTCACACCATGGGGAGGAGGTTCTGACAAAAGCTCCTGCAATCAGTTCCTACAAAGAACTCCCCCAGCATGCATGGGGCACATTTCAGAGTCCTGATTTCTGCGGTGCACCTGCCTTTCAGTCTGTAGCTTGGTCCTGTTTATTTGGGTTCTTTTAATTAACACAGTTGCTCAGTGATTATGTCAATGCACTGAGGAAATGAAGGCAGCAGAATTCTTTTCCTTCTGTCAGCGTAGAGACGACCCGTTAGCCTGGCCAAGTATCAGCCCGCTGGGCGTTTCAAACTGACCCCCAGGAGGCTTGAAATCTAGCTGCATACATTCAAACTGTCTCTGCTTCCTCTCTCCCCAGGGAGTGACACTGACAGACCTTCAGGAGGCCGAGCGAACCTTCAGCCGGTCGCGGGCCGAGCGGCAGGCGCAGGAGCTGCAGAGCGAGAAGGGGGAGAGCGCTGAGCCCACACAGGACGGCAGCGAGAGGCAGGAGACCCGCTCGCGGTGGAGCAGAAACCCCGATGAGGAGGTGATTCTCCTGGCCTCCATCCTCCGGAGTTAATGAAACCATTTAGGAAAGCTGAGATCAGGAGAAATCCAGGGATAGGTCAAGGGGTAATGGGTACAAGCTGGAGCATGGGAGGTTCCGGGTAAACATAAGGAAAAACTTTTCACAGTGAGGGTCACAGACACTGGAAGGGGCTGCCCAGGGAGGTTGTGGAGTCTCCTTCTCTGGAGACATTCCAAACCCACCTGGACATGTTCCTGTGTGACATGTGTGACATGTGTCTAGGTGGACATCCTCTGGCAAGGGGGTTGGACTCGATGATCTCCAGAGGTCCCTTCCAGCCCCTAAGGTTCTGTGATTCTGTAAATTCTTTTGGGATGTCTGTTTGTTTTCAGGGATCATAGCTCACCTCAGGGATCTGCAGGAGGGGGGTGGATGTGTTGGTGCTAGGGGTTAGCTGGCACTCTGCTCTCCACTGGGAATTCTACTTTTCTGTCTCTTCACAGAGGAAAAAACTCTGTAAATGAGAAGTGGAAGCTGGGTCTCTTTAGCCTGGAGAAGAGGAGACTGAGGGGTGACCTCATTAATGGTTATAAATATGTAAAGGGCCTGTGTCAGGAGGATGGAGCCAGGTTCGTCTCTGTTATGTCCAGTGATAGGACCAGGGGAAGGACGTGGAAGCTGGAGCAGAAGAGGTTCCACAGAAACATAAGGAAAAACTTTTTCACTGCTAGAGCCTGGCCCAGGCTGCCCAGAGAGGCTGTGGAGTCTCCTTCTCTGGAGCCTTTCCAGCCCCCCCTGGCTCTGTTCCTGTGTGGGCTGCCCTGGGTGACCCTGCTCTGGCAGGGGGGTTGGACTCCATGATCTCCAGAGGTCCCTTCCATCCCCTGATGTTCTGTGATTCTGTGTGAGAAGGCTAATGGTAGAAGCATGGCCTGGATCCGTCCTTGCTTTGGAAGCTTTGTGCTCACTTTTTTCCTCAGATGTTCCGTGCTTAATGGAAAGGCAGAGACAGCATTTTTCTCCCCCTGCCATCACTTCTGGGTTTTATTCTAAATCATTTGTTTCTATCAGCTTGTTTGTGCTGCCGTTGACTGTAGGGACAGGGATTGATCCCAGACTTCCCAGCGATGGGAAGGTGCTCTCATGTTGTAGTTGTACAATGCTTTTAACATTCACCCCTGTCTGATGGAATGAACCCGATCTGCTGGGTGGAAGTGATCGCTTCCAACAGCAGAGGAAACATTACACTCTGTGGGGTTACCACTGAAATCCCCAATCTGCTAGTTCCTCATCATTCTGCTAACTTCTTGTCGTGCTTCTTTGTTTTCAGACTGTCTATCGGCGACTGAGGTGCCCGGTACAACCAGACAAGCCTACGACACCAGTATCCCCTTCCACGTCAGCACCTCTCCTTTATACCAGTTCATACCTGACTCGAACAAATAAGTATCTAGGTCTTGACTCTGTGAATCCAGCAGACTTCAGAGGTGCAGCCACCGAGATGGAGAAAAATGGTATGTACCCAGGAGAATGAAGAGCTTTCAAAGCTCAGGGATTTTCATGAGTTTTAGAGCTTTCAGTGTGTACATACAGAAGAAGTTTATTTGTTATTCTGAGGGGAGCAGCCTGGGGAGCTGCCACCTCACAAAACAAATGTAATTTGTTGAAATGGAAATCCTACTGTAGGATACAGCATATTGCTTGTAATGGAGAGGGATAAAAGGGTGTATTTCATTTTGGATAAGTAAATGAGACAGTAATCCACGGAGCCTTTAGATCTTAGAGTTGGGAGGGGAATTGCCCTCATAAGTTTGTCCTTAGAACAGGAGTAAATCGGGATGATCTGGGGAGAGCTGACAGCTGGAATAACCTCTTTGGGCTCCGTTGAAGGAAGGAGCGTGAGTAACCAGGTGTAGTAGGGCACTGAGATTCCGTTTCATTTGCTTTAATAACCCCTTTGTAAGATAACACAAGCCAAGATGACCGTGATCAGATTGAAAAGAACCTCAGCACCTTAGCAAAAGCACAGATGTAAATCACTGAAACCAAAGCAGTTTTTCTTTGCTTGGCCAGAGTGTGAAGATCAGGATTTAGACGACAGATCTCTGAACAAACAGTCAATCCGGGAGAGGCGGCGGCCAAAAGAGAGGCGACGAGGCACTGGCATCATTTTCTCAACAAAAGATGTAAGTTTGAGTTCCTTAGAGAAGAGAAGCTCATTCTGTGACATCCAGGGTGAATATCCTTCCAGTTCCAATCTTCAGATTTTTTTTCCAAGCCAGTTGATTCCCCAATAGTCCTCCCCTCTCCAACTGTGGTTCACACTGGCGCTTCCAAAGGAACCGCATCCCTCTTTGGCCCATGTAAGACCCAAGCTTTAGGCTCTGGGAAGCCTGTTTGGTGGCAGATCCTTGCAGAACTGTCAAATTGCTCACATGGGAGAAGAGAGATTAGAAGTCAAGGTCCTTTGGAGTAAGGAGGTCATGAGCCACTGGAAGTATTTTCAAATTCCTCTGAGCCCAAATTTGGCTATGCTTTAGGCTGCCTAAAAGGAAGACAATGAGGAATAAAACCTGTGTCTGGATCTCCTGCTGAGCACCAGAGAACACACATAGAAGAGCTGTCTGCGTGGTGGTCTTTTCTCTTAGTCCTGGTTTCAAAAGGATTTCTTCAGGCTGAGGGAGGAAATCCAGCCCTCCAGGCCTTGGGTAGAGACTCAGGCAGGAAAACAGATCACCTTTTTCAGGAGAGAGTGAGCATTATGAAATCATGGTTAAGAAGTCTACAACAGTTCTACTCCAGCTATGGACGTAGACTTCCTCATGCCCCTCACGGGTTGAGGCTTCCTGCACAACTCAGTGAAAAAACACCCGTGGTCCTCCCATCTCCACAGGAGAGATGTGGAATATTTGGAGTTACAGACAAGTGGGATGGCCCTGCTGGACACCTCAGAATTCCCATGGAAAGAGTGGCCACAAACTCCCCCTTTTTATTCTTTTCAAATTGTTCTTAGATTTTATTTTTTTTTAACTTACGTGCCAAATGTGAATTTATTTCTTACTTTTTTTTTTTGGTTAAATGCTTTACAGCCAGTTGTCTGCTGGATCACTGCAGCAGTATTCCTATTACTAGCTCCTGAGCAGAAGGCAAATCACTTCTGGTTTAGTTCATTTCCCCATTCAGAAGCTGCAACTTCTGAACTCCTGCAGTACCTTGGGTTCAGTGTGAGTCAAGTGTGATGCTGTGGTAGTTTGCCATGGCTCCGTGAAGTCCTGGAGCTGTTAGAAAGTGACAGGGAGGCTGCATAGGGTCAGGATGTCTGGGATGGCTGGTCTTCCCTCCTGGAGTCTAGTTGAAGTGGAGAATGTTCTTTCAAAGTCAATTTGATGTCACAGAATCACTCAGGTTGGAAGAGACCCTTGGGGTGATCGTGTCCAACCATTAGCCCTACTCTACAAGTTCACCCCTAGACCATGTCCCCCAACACCACATCCAAGTGATGCTTAAACACACCCAGGGATGGAGACTCAACCCCCTCCCTGGGCAGCCCATTCCAATCTCTCACCCCCCTCCCTGGGCAGCCCATTCCAATCTCTCACCACTCTTTCCATGAAGAATTTTTCCCTAGTGTCCAGTCTGAACCTCCCTTGTTTCAGCTTGAGGCCATTCCCTCTGGTTCTGTCCCTAATCCCCTGAGAGAAGAGCCCAGCCCCAGCCTCTCTGCAATGTCCTTTCAAGGAGTTGTGGAGAGTGATGAGGTCTCCCCTCAGCCCCGTCTTCCTCAAACTAAACAGCCCCAGCTCCTTCAAACGCTCCTCACATGATCTCTTCTCCAGCCCCTTGCCCAGCTTCGTTGCCTCCTCTGCACCCGCTCCAGCCCCTCGAGATCTCTCTTGTCCTGAGGTGCCCAAACCTGGGCACAGCACTCGAGGTGAGGCCTCCCCAGTGCTGAGCAGAGGGGGACAATCACCTCCCTGCTCCTGCTGCTCACACTGTTTCTGATCCAGGCCAGGATGCCCTTGGCCTTCTTGGCCCCCTGGGCACACTGCTGGCTCATCTTCATTCCCCTGTCTGTTAGAACCCCCAGGTCCCTCTCCTCCAGACAACGTTTCAGATGCACTGTCTTCCCAAGTGTCATTGTTTGTTCCCTGGGCATATTATGGAGTGTTACTCCTTCTCCTGACTCCTCAGGAGCATTCAAAGGCAGTAGCCATCTCAAGAGGGTAGTTCTGGCCCCAGTACCAAGTTCTTCTACATGGCCATAAGGTTCCCAAACCTGACCTAATAATCACCCAAAAGCATCTAGGCAGGTATTTCTCTCAGCTTTACCATCAAATCCCAAGCAATACATTAACTTCCTGGGATAAAATGTAATTGTCTCCAAGGCTGTCTAATTATATTGTTTGCTTTCCATCCTAGGATGATGATGAAGTTGATGGAAATGAGGAAGTGAAGGAAACTCGGGTAAGTGAGAACATATTTCTGTATAGTTGGTGTTTCACTCTTGGGTGGTGGTGACAAGAAGTCTTCTGTGGTTTTACTCTGGTTTATACGAGGGGTTCAGGCTCTGCTCAGGACCTGAGCACAGACTTGCAGGTAGCTCTGAGTGGCAAACCGCTTCCTGATTCCTCCTCTGAAAGGTAAAGAACAGTTACAGAGTGGCCTCAGTTCAGGGCTCTTCCAGAGCTGCGTAGTCGGTCCCGAGACCTGGAGGGGCTGCAGCAGGAGCAGGGGTTTGTGCCTTACCGTCGGGAGCTGGGCTGTTGGGTGCCCCGAGGAAGGTCCGTGACCTCGCGCCTCAGAATCGCCCCGACGCTGCTACGTTGGACTATAATGCTTCCTGTTTCTGAAATCTGTGCTCTTGTCTCCTCCTGGACTTGTTTTCTTGCAGGAAATTGCCTTGGCAAGCAGCACATCAGAGGTTGTTCGTTATTCCCCCTCCGCATCTTTCGAGGCTTTTTCTTTCCTTTCACAATAATTCTTGAGTCCTTCCAAATTGCCTTGCTTTCTTTTGGGTTAGTCTGTCAGAGTTAAGTCATGTTGGCAGGCTCAGATGTGGTTTAGACAGGGGTAAAGGTAAATACATTTCCAAACTATTACAGCGTGACGTGCAAGACCTGGGAAAAATAGCAAATTTAAGGTGGGTTGGGGGTCACTCCACTCTTGTCAGAAAACGTTGAACTGGAGGGTGCCTTGCCACATGCTTTGCAATTCAGTAGAGTGATCAAAGCATCATTTTGTTGAAATTAACTGCTTCTTTGCTGAAAATTTTCAGTACCTCTCTTCAGAATGGGTTTTTCTTTTTGCACTGCTTGTTCAAAATGGGGCAGAGTCCCAGGGAGCCTCGTGGGAAGCTCACACGGTGCTGGGATGGCTCTCAGCGTGTGCTTATCTTTCAGTGCCAGCCCTTGCTTTCCCTGTGCTTGCTGCAAGCTGGAATGTGGGATACTCCTTCCCACCTGCTACAAGTAGCCCAGCTCTTCCCACAGGAGCTCCTGTTCAGAGTGGTTCACAGCTTCACTAAATCTTCCACTTAACCCTGCGTGAAAGATTCGGCCGTTTATCATCCTTCAAATTGTTTTGACACTTCTGCTGTCTCACAGTGAGATTGAAGGAGGGATATTTCATAATGCATAAAGAGTACTAATACCAGGGACACCTTGTTTCCAGAAGTCATGTTTTGGACTTGCTGGGAATGTCTTGTTCTTCTGGGAAGTTGTCCCAGATTAGCTAAATTAAGACAAAAGTGTAGCTGAGGCTGCAGGTTTGGAGGCTTCCGAGAGTCTAGGTCTAGAACTGCCGAAAGCTTTATTGAGCACAGTCCTCACTGCCCTGGAAAATGGGTGAACTGCACTTTGTGAGAACCCACCACATGTTCCTGCCCAAAAATTCAGGGTCCCCCAGTCTCTTAGTATTAATGGGGTGTTTTTTTCCCCAAATGAATAGCAAGGAATTGTTTTGCATTGTACCTCCCATCATTTCCATGTGGGTTTCCATCTAAGAGCACAGCAACTTCCCTTCAGTGCCCTTGGCCCCTTTGCACACCTGCTCTTTGACAACAGTTCCCTCTTTCCTTATGCACCTCACATGTGTGAGACCCTGGTTTGGACTCTCCTTCCACTCTGCTGCTCCTGGTTTTTTCCACTCTCCCAGTTCTCTTGTTTTTGTGCGGGTCTCAGTTCATTTTCATGCATGCCTCCAGCATCATGTCACTTGGTCAGTCTTCCCCAGTGTATTTTACATCCAAATCAGAGAGATTTCCATCCTGCTAGCTGGCCATCACTTTGGCAAGAGTCACAGAGCAGCTCCTTGCTTTCAGTTCTAGTACCAAGCAGGAAATACAGTTAATAATCATTAACTCATCAATGACAGTAAGAATTCTAGAATAGCAGGGGCCACCATCGGCTGTGAGCTTGAGCACACCAGAGTGTCCCGTTTCAGTTGCAGATCCCCAAGGACTCTCCTGATTTTATTTGAGCAGTTGGTTTGGTTTTTTTTTTAACTCCAAACTTTATATCTTAGCTGATATTAGTAAGATTTTCATGGCAGCCAAAAAAGGGCCCTGCTTGAATTCCCTCCTCCAAACCACTCAGCACTGGAGTTCAGCAAAAGGAAGGTAGATGTGGATTTTGAAACGGGAGCAGACACACGTTGTGCTGATTCTCACAAGTGGATGAATTCTTTTGGCTGAAACTTGGGAGCACCAGCGTGGGAATCCAGCCCAGATGCTTTGGCTGAGCCGTAGGCAGCCGGCAGCGGTCCCGTAACGGGATGTGTCAGGCAACCTTCCCGTGTTCTGCTACCAACCCGCCGTTCTCCTCGTGGTGCCAGCTGCTCGGGCACGCTGTGGAAAGTTGGAAGAGCAGACAAAGTTTCAGTGTGGAATAAATGTTCAAGGGCAGAAGGGCTTCAGCTGGAAAAAGCCTCTGGGGAAGCAGTTTTAGGAGAGTTTTTTGCCTGGACTCACTGGGAAGGATTTGTTTCGTCCGGGGAGACACAAGCTCAAACCAGAGATGACAAAAAATGTTTGGCCGTGGTCTGGTCTCTGTTTCTCAGAAAAACAAAAGAATACAAAATGGCAAGAGTCTGAAAGACCCCATTGCAGGGCCAGGCTGAGATTGTTGAAATTAACTGGTTCTTTGCTGAAAATTTTCAGTACCACTGAAAAAACAGGATTTCCCACTGGGAAACCCTTCCGTCTCCCAGCAAAGCAGAGACTGTGAAATACTGGCAAGAATTCAGTCGTGCTGGGCCCTGTGAGTACAGACAGAACACAGGCAGTGCAGACACGGATCAGCAGCTCCAGTTTGGGATGCAGCATTTGAAGGATAATGGGGAAGACTAAAGAGAGTGGTCTGATGTTACCCGTTGAAGAGGATTTTCCTTACCTTTGACTTACACCTGACTCCTGCCATCGCTATTGCGGAAGCAGGAGAAACTGGGAGGAAATTTGGAAGACAAGTGCATTCTAAATAACATCTTGTATATGACAGAAGCAGAAAAATGTTTGTAATCATTTAAAGAATTTTATCTCCTCCGTGGCGTTGCAGTGCGTTTGGATAACTCCTCAAGGGAAAGCTTTCAATGCAGGGGAATGCACCGAGTGTCAGGCTGGCAAAGTAACAATTTTGGGGCAGTAAAAACGTCAGAGGAAACATCTGTTCTGTAGGAGAACAGCACAGTGTCAACCCCGGGCACGTTACCGGAATTAACTCCTGTGCAGGGGCAGCCCTGAAAAAGGTGTGCTTAGGGGTTCCGAGCACAGTGGGTGGATTCTGTGGGTGGATTCAGTGGCTGGGTTCAGTGGGTGGATTCAGTGGGTGGATTCAGTGGGCCCCATGCTTGCCTCCCTGTGCTGCGATTTATTTTCTGAGTATCTTCGTTCCTGCAAAACACCAGCCAGGCCCGCTCTGTTTTGTAAATATTACGAGTTCTGCCTAATTGTACTGCTAAGATCAAATCCCAGATGCAAGTGGATACTAATAGAAACTAAATTGCTATCTTAGGACTGCGTTTCTAAACTTAACTCGGTGAATTCTAAGGGAAGACCAACCAACTGGAAAATTCCTTACGAAACCGCGTGTCTTGGTGTTACAGCTGTTACAGTCAGGACTTGGGAGTCCTGGCCTTGCTGTGTTCTGCTTCTCCCCTCTGTTTTTGCTTTTAGTGGCGTTTTGTCTTCCACAGAGCCTTGCAGCCTAGCTTTTGTAATCGTGCTGTTTACCTTTCTGGAAAGATGGATTCGATAACCCACTGAAGGACCGGCAGCAGCTTCAGCCCGGTGGTTTGTGACGTCCCCGTCGCAGCC
The DNA here is from genome assembly GCA_025345505.1 of Todiramphus chloris collaris. Classification (NCBI taxonomy): domain Eukaryota; kingdom Metazoa; phylum Chordata; class Aves; order Coraciiformes; family Alcedinidae; genus Todiramphus; species Todiramphus chloris. The sequence goes on along the minus strand of JANVCC010000293.1, from coordinate 868,669 downwards.
AGACTGTGTGTGCTGGGAGCCGTGGGGTCCCAGCAGGTCCCCCGGGTCCCCCGCCTCCCTGCCCCCTCCCCACGCAGCGCGGGCTGAGGATGTGCCTCTGGACTGTCTTTTTAAGCCACAGAAGGCTCCGAGTCCTCCACTTTCTGGCCTCTGATTGCCTAATATGGTAAGGTATGTCTGCCCGGCCAGCTCTTCGCTGAGATACCAGGGAAAGTTGCCTGCTAAGAGGGAATGAAATAGGTGAACTTCTGGCTTAGCTGATAAGAAAGTAAAACCTTCCGATCTCGCTAGCACGGGATGCTGCCGTTCATCCTACTCCTTCCTGCTGCTGGGTCCCTTTGGGGGACTGAGGGCACAAGGATTTTTCCCTGGTTTTACCCTTGACTATTTACTGCTGGGGTAGGTGCAGTGTGACGTGGGAGGGAAGCCATCTGGCCTGTGGCCGAGGGAACCGTGCGTCACTTGCATGGCTGTAGTTAAAATTATAGAGCTTTTAATTATGTGGAAAGCAAGGCTGTGAGAGATTGGCTCTGCTTAGAGCCTGTTGATAAACAAAATGCTGTAATGGGTTGTGGATGCTGCAAGGAGAGGAGCCCTTCAATATGTGTACAACTGGCAATACACAGTTGAGACTGGAACAGCAGAGAATTGCTGCAAGAGCACACCATAGGGCTTTCAATATGGTGAAGAACAGCTCTGCTCTGCTTAGAAGGCCCTGGGTTCTTTGGGAGACTGGAGGGGGAGGTCAGGGAGACAGCACAGAAATCGAAATTCATTCTGCAAATCATTCTACCAAAAAAAAAATGTTCACGTCTGCACAGATGATTTGCCTTGTGAGTTCTCCAGCCTCGGATGCTTGTTTTGGTTTTCCTTAACCTTAACGTTCTGAGAAGGGCATCAGACTTGCTGTCTACTGTCCCTGTTGGTCCAGCATGGAAATCATCAGCACAGCAGCTCGGTTCCTATTTCCAGCTCTGGGAAAACATATTGTTTGTGCTTAAAGGCAGGCAGTCCAAGTGGGCTCTGCAGACTACAGGGTTACAGCTAAATGCGTGCAGGTTAATTCCTGCTGAATTAGGAAGGTGTAACGTGAAGCAGGGTCCGTGCTGGAGATGGAGCCGGGTAACACAAAACCAGCTCCAATCCCATCTGCGAGCCCCAGGAAGATGAAGCGAACCAGCGAGTCCTCCCGGAACACTCCCCAAGGTCACAGACTCAGAACTATTTAAGGTAACTTTACGCTTTCGCTTCTTGTTTAGTAAATTACTCTGGGAGTTTCGGCGCAGTCTGAGGTGACTGATCTTTCTCACTTGTCAGCAAGTACTTTCTCCTGCAGCAATGGAGCTGAGGTTAGCAATGCGTCGGATACCCACCAGATGCTTTGGCTTTGGCTGGCATTGCTGGGAGGGCTGTGCAGTCAGTTCAAAGTATCCCAGTTCACCCCAGGCCCTTGTCCCTTTGCCTGCATGACAGCTATTTCACCGATGTCCCAGGATCCTTTTGCTTTCTCCTCAGAAGGAACTGGGAGCAGTGTGATGGACAGGGTGACAGCAGGATCAGTGCCGTGTGGATACAGCAGAGCGACCCCAGGAGACCGGACCACTCACAGTCAGTGTGGCTGTTAGTCTAGACACGCTAGCCTGAGGAACAGCCTTGATCCCTGGACCATATCCCAGAAACAGAGTAAATTTATTGGTTTATGTCTAATTATGTTTGTAATTTTTGACTTTTTAAAGGTCAGCATATGTTTGTGCTTATACATGGAGCCATAGAATCCCATGTTGAAAGGGACCTCGAGCATCTTCTGGTCCATCCTTTCTTGGCAAAGCCCAGTCCAGACAAGGTGGCCCAGGTCTTGTCCAGCTGGATCTTAAATGTGTCCCATGCTGGGGACTCCACTACTTCCCTGGGGAGATTATTCCAGTGGCTGATTGTCCTTGTTGTGAAGAACGTTCCTCTTGTGTCCAACTGGAATCTCCCCAGGAGCAGCTTGTACCTGTTAGCCCTTCTCTTTTCCAAGTGACTCCTTGTCAAAAGAGAATCTGCAGCTTCTTTGTAACCACCCATTCAATACTGATGAGAAGGTCTCCCCTGATCCTTCTTTTCTCCAGGCTGAACAGCCCCAGTTCTCTCAGCCTTTCCTCACATGGCAGCTTCACAGTCCTTAGGTCATCTTGGGTGGCCCTTTTCTGGACCCTCTCCAGCCTGGCCACGTGTTTTGGGTTTTTTTAATAGCAGGAACCAAAACTGAACACACTTTTCCAGGTGTGGCCTTAGCAGTGCTGAGCAGAGTGGGATAATGACTCTCTCTGCTCTGGTGATGCCCTTAAATGCAGTGGTGCATCACGCCAAATTTGTGTTGAAACTGTTGAACTCAGCCTCATCTTGAGATGCTCAATATCATGAAAAAGAAATGCATCTCTAAGTGCTTAGCTACTTACAGCAGGTTCTGTGCCCTACTGGGAGCTGATGATCATACTTGGTTGTCAGTCATCCAGCAGACCACAGGAGGCCACCCCTCCTGATTGCAGTTGAAGACATCCTCCTAAAAATCTGATCTGCTGGATTAAAATTCCTGCCTGGAGCAGTTGATGTCTGGGCAGCTCATAACAGCCGAGGCGTGTTGACAGGGCTGTCTGTCTTGGAGAACGGGGGAGTTGTGGTGCCTGGGCAGTTGGAGGTGGCTTCAGCACATGCAACTCGAGTGTATCCTACTCAGAGCTTGCTTCTGGCCACTCTCACCAGTATGCTGGTGAATGCTTCTTGGTGACAAAGCCCCCGTGAAGCCAATAGTCCTTGGTGCCTGGATGTACCATGCGGAGTGGTGCAGTCCCACCTTTAGGTAGTAAATGATTTATCTCCCAGATAGATCCAGAGGAGTGAAAAGTAAAAGCTGTATTGCCAGAAGGATCACGAGGAATTGAAGCGTAATCTAAATTTGTTTGGACAACTGAAGTCAAATTCCCTGGCAATAAAATATCCTTTGGAAACTACCACTGTAGGAAAAATTGTATGTTCCAGAGATTCAAGTGTGATGATGCAGTTTGTCCCCCTTGTCTTTAAAAGGTCACTTTTTGTTCTGAGTTTAGATCCTCCCACATATTTCTCTTCAGAAAGAGCCTCCTATTTGGAAAGTCTTTGTTGTTTTGGGGTTTTTTTTTTTGCTTTTGTGCAAACACACAAAACTCATGGAGCGTTCCCTGGTAGAAGTAAGATTATTTGGCAGAAACTATTTCATTATTTGGTAGGTCAAGATGGAGAAAGTCCTTCCTGGCAGGAATTTCCCACCAGCTTTGGTTTAATTCACACCTCAGCACGTTTTTATTATTCATTATAGTAGGTACCTAGGGTGTTGTTAACACTGGGCCCCGGTGTGGATTGATTTTATATATATATATATAATATATGGGGGGTTTATATACATATATATGCTTTTTTCACTGCTTCTAGGTTTCATCCCTGGGAGGAAGCATAACCTTCTGCACCACAATCTGCTGCTGTTGAAGGGAGGCCAGAAACAGGCTCGAAGCATCGTTAGATAGCAATGTGTTGAAGCTATACATCTGTTGGGCCAGCAGCACTGGAATATTGCTCGGTGGCTTCCACAGAGGAGCTGCCAGAAAGGCTCTGTAGCTGTGGAGGGACTGGAGAAACTGGGGCGGGTGGGAGGTTGGCAGCATCTGACAGGTTTAGATGGAGCAGAATGGATCATGAGTCCATCATGAATGCCCCGGGATTTCTTTGTCTCTGTGTCACATTTTGGAAAGTCCCTTAGCTGGAAATAGCCCCGTTTGCATCTGGGTCTTATCCTGGTGTTTGCTTTTGCAGTTGCCCTGCCATGGCCCATTAATATCTTTGCAGCTTTCTGCTGCATTCCTCCTTTGTAACTCAGCATGTTTGGGCTTCTTCAGCCCTTGCAAGGAAGCTGGATGGGGAAGAGGGGAGCTGTCAGCGAACGCTTGCCGAGTGTGACTGCTGAACAGCTTCGGCTGGAAAATACCATGCTCTAATACTACTTAATCTTTAATGGTGGTAACGGGATGAAATCCCTTCATTTTTGGCCTGAGCGATGCTCTGAACTGGACTGAGTGGGCGGGGGAAAGCGTCTCTCCGGATTTTATCCTGCTGCTGTTTTTGAGCGAAAGATGGAATTGAGTTTGGGAAAGAAGCCTGGCTGTGGGAAGGCAGAGCCAGGGTTGGGGTGGACATGAAGCAGGTTCCCTCTAGACGTGAGTCTTCCCACTGTTGTGTGGATGTGGTGAGGATTGTGGCATGAAAATCTGCAGGGCTGGGGTCACCCCAGGCCTCTGGCTTTGTGGCGTGGTTGTATTTACAGCCTTGAATGGAATCAAACCCGTGGGCTCAGGATAATTATTTTTGGCACTGCGGTGCCTGCCCCATCAGCCCCCCTCTGAGAGGAGGCTGCTCGATTGTTCTGAGCGTTGCTGTAGCCTCTCGCCATCATCCCTTCTGGAGATGATGAGCTCCAGGTAAGGAAATCCTCCTCCTTTGGCAAACTCCTCTTTCAATTCAACCTCTGAGCATAGGGAGGTCCCCTGAGGTGTCGGTGGACACCCCTGCTTCTCCTCCTCTTACGAAGGCTGGATTTGAGTGTTGAAGGCACCTGGATATGATCACAGAATCACCTCCTGCCTTCTTCTGAAAACTTGGCTCTCTCCACAGAACTGCTGGCAGACTTTCCTCCTGCACACACAGTCTGACACTCTCAGGTGCTCAGAATGAAGGTGATGTTTTCAGTGCTCAGAATGGTGCTTTTTTTTTTTTTTTTGCTCTCGTTGCTGCTGCTTTTGTAAGAAAGCAGAAAGAAAAGAATTCTCAAGTTTTGTATTTCACATGCACTACTCTCAGCCCACGGCCAAACGAGCTGCTTCTACTGCTGCATGCTAACCCAGGTAGGGCCTGATGGGCGTAGCTTCCAGCTTTCTTACGCCAAATTTAGTGATGGGACTGAAAAGTGGGGGAACTAGGATGCAGCTATAGCCTGTCAGCTGCCGTGCCTGCCTTCTGGGGGGAGAGGAGGATCCTTCCCTTGCGCTGCCTGTCTGCGAGATGGAACAGCAGATCTGCTCCTGGGAATCCTCCGTGCACTGCAGATAAAAACCCTTCGCTTCCACGGTTTGCATTCCATTTATGGCAAACTGCTGCAGTGCCTCCACATCACGTTCCCAACCCAGCTTCTTGCTGACCAATAATTTCTTTGCTCCGGCCCTTCAGCCTGCTGCCGCCGAAGGGAAGCGTCGCTGCCTTTTTCAGCTGGAGAGGAACCCTGCAAAGCTGTGGTGAACCTGTCAAAGCCTGCAGAGAACGGTAGTTGTTTCTTTCCAGTGTGGTACAGCAGTTTTTGTACCGTGTGCATTTTCAATCCACGGGGTTTTTTTTCCCCAAGCACTGCTGGGTTGGCTGTGAACGCAGCTGCTGCAGCTTTGGCCCCAAGTTGTCCCACTTCGGGGCAGCCTCGAGACTCTTGCAGCAAACCCTGTTCCAGTTCACGGGTCACAGGGAGGTAGATGTCCAAAAACAAAGTCCTATTGTTACAGCTTTTCAAGGCTGGCTTTTCGTCCCATCTCCTGGGTTAAGGGACAGGCTGCCAGTTCCAAATCAGCTCGTCGGGTGCCGAGATGAGCAGAGTCTCTACAGAACCAGCAGGATTTCTTTGCTCAAAAAGTGATGGGTGCAGAGAATAAAGATCTGAGGGGGGAGGAGGGGTTAACGAGGCTCAGCCTTTTCCTTGCGGGTGAACTCCTTGCTGTGTTCTTTGGTAATACCCTGGAGACTTTGTACCGGGAGACCTCACAGAGAGGGAGGAACCGGTGTGCAGGTACCCGAGGGGCAGGGGTCACTGGTGCTGGCACCTTTCCTCTGACTGGAGCCCTGTGTCTGAAACCAAACTGGTGCTCCTGGCTCGTCAGCCCAGTCTCAGATGGATCACAGGCTTTTCCTTTGTCTGATTTGTCTGTAGTGGAAGACAAGTGCAAGGCCAGTAAGATACCCTTCTGGGGCCAAGGAGCGGTACCATTTCACGTGCACAACGCCTACACGTTGTTTTGGGCTTCAGTAATCACAGAGATCATCCTGAGGGGGAGGGAATCACAGGATTTATGGAAGTTCATCCCCAGTGGAACTGGTGTTACGAAGGGGAGGTGCAGTGCTGTTGCACTATGGATTTCAGCTTTGTATGCCAGTCCAGGAACAGAAAAGCAATAGGAGATCTCATCTTGACTCTTCTCTTGTAGCCTGCGTCAATAGTTAATAGATTTTTCCTGTTTGAACTGAGTTTCTCCGGATTTCTTTTTATGAATTGGGTTTTTTTTTGGTCAGAACTACTTCAGACCCAGAACAATGATTTTACGGGCATACAGTCGCTCTTGGAAACAGCTGCCAGGGTAGTTTATTTTGCTCCATTTCTCCAGAAAAGTGCCTTGAGAACAAATGCAGCTTTAGAATTTATTTAATGGCTACAGAAAATATGAATTCCAGATTTCAGTGTTTCCCTGGCCTGGAGCATGACTCAACACACAGCATCTTCTGCAGGTGGGACAGCCAGAAGTGAGGGTTGTGAAGGAGGAAGGCTCAAACCCTCTGCCCCTCCAAATCACCCTGGCTGTGTCCACAGCACCTGCCGAGACCGGTCCCCGCAAGCACCCGGGTTGTGTGTGGAAGAGCATCGGGTGGCCAAGGAGGAGGGGATGCTGGGGACCTCCCAGCAGCCCGGTGTGGTCAGGGCTGGTCCCTGCCTCTGTTGGAATTTCACAGACGTGGCCAAGTAGAGCCCGTGGGAAGGTGTGCGGTGTGGAGAGCATCCTGGCATTGGGTGGCCCCACTTCATGGCTGCAGCTCAGCTGCTCCTTCAGCTCAGCTGCTCCTTCAGCTCAGCCTCGTGTAGCTGGAGATGCCAACGTGCTCTCCAGTCTCTGCCTGCTCGGGGGAGATAGGGCCGTTTGGCTGCCAATGAAAGAAGTCAGCTGAATGGGAAGTAATTCAGTGATGTACAAGAGTGTGGTAAAGCTGATGTGGAAAATGACAGCTAGGACTTTGAGGATATAGTTTTGGGATAATTTGTTCCAAAAATACCAAGTACTCTCCCTCATCCTTCAAGTTGTATTAGACTTCTGGTCTCCCATGAGGGATTCTCCTTTCCCTCTCCTCTGCAGTCCTAGAGGACGTGCCGTGGGCTCACATCACCCGAGAGCATCACTCTGCACCTCTGGCTTCAGAGCCCAGTTTGTCGCCTGTTTTTGTCTGCTGCAGGTTGGAGATTTACAGTATTGCTTAAATCTATTTTACCAGTGTCACACTCGGTGGGTGAAGGTCCTCAGCACAGATAAAAGGGGAGGTTGTATTTTTCCCCTCAAATATTGAACTCGAGGCTTCATTCTCTTCCTGGTGCATCCTTTTCTTGGGTGTGGGTTAAAGCAATTGTGTCGAAACGGAGGGGTGACTTCCAAAGGAAGGGAGAGGGCAGCTGTCAGGAGAGTGATCAAGACCATAGCTCTAAGTGCAGGAAATGTCCTGTTCCATGTACATATAGGAAATAGCATAGAATCCTAGAGTGGTGGGGTTGGAAGGGACCTCTGGAGATCATCGAGTCCAACCCCCCTGCCAGAGCAGGGGCACCCAGGGCAGCCCACACAGGAACAGATCCAGGGGGGGCTGGAAAGGCTCCAGAGCAGGAGGCTCCACAGCCTCTCTGGGCAGCCTGGGCCAGGCTCTGGCACCCTCACAGGGAAGAAGTTTCTCCTCATGTTAAGGTGGAACTTCCTGCATTTCCCCTTGCTACCATCACCTCTCCTCCTATCCCAGGGCAGCACTGACAAGAGCCTCGCCCCTTCTCCTTGACCCGCACCCTGCAGAGATTTGCAGCCACTCATCAGACCCCCCTGTTGGGTGTTCCTCTGTAGTACACTCATGCCCTTGTACTCAACGCCGAGAAGAAACCTTCAGGTGGTTTGCCCTGAACCGCGCTGCAGCGTGGAGGGGCCACCTGGGCGGTCTCGGGGGGTTTGTGTCCGGGGGAAATGCTTAGGGAAGATGATTTTTATTTTCTTTGCAGAGCAGAGCAGGCTGCTGGTTCTTGCTGAGGAATCCTCAGCAGACAGAAACAGGCCGATCTAAACGGTGACCTTGAATATTACAAACAGCAGGATGTGAGGACGGCAGCGCGGTGTGGGAAGAGTCGGGTTTCCTACTTACACGGGGGAAAACTTGAAAGTAAAGTGAACAAAACGGCAGAAAGAAACCCCTAAAGGAGGCACCTTTGTCGAGACAGCGACGCAAGCAGCAGGTTGGGTCTCATCCTGCTGCCTTTCCCCTGGCTAACAAGGATGCTCATTCTTACGCTGCCCCTTCTCTGTAGAATGAGTTATTGTCCACCCAGACGCGGTTTGGCAATCTGTGAGGCATCTGCATTGGATGACTAATGAACTTTTAATTAGCAGGGAATAGAAAGCTCTGGTTTTGTTTTGGTTTAATGCTCCGACTGCGAGTTCTGTGCTGCAGTGTTGATTTTGGAGCTTCCCAACCCCTCCCCAGCAGGAACGTGACCGTGGAGGGATGCGGTGATGATTCGCTTTCGGACTGCATGGGAAGGGAAGTAAAACCCTGCAATTTAGAGCTGTTAACTCCACCTTAGTGACTAAGCTGGGCTTTGTCACCCTGCTAATTGCGATTGAGACACTCCAGTCTGGCCCCACGGGTTAGCCCAGTTTCACTCGCTGGTTTGACACCCCAGAAACTGAGACAAGTGGGAAAAGATCACCCTTGTGTGCGAGTTCTGTAAATGTGCATCTAAAACGTCCCAGTTCCCTCGCTGCGTGGCAGAGTCAGGCTCCAGGCTGCTGAGAGAGGTGGAGGGTGGGGTGATGAGTGCAACAGATGGAGGCTGGGAAGATCAAGGTCCTGCCACAGTCTCCTCCGGCAGCGGGGTGCCTGTCACTACCTTCTTGTGTGTCTGGACTTAATTTCCATACCTTTAAAAGGGAATGCAGAAATATCACCAGGCAGAATTAGACCTCTCCAAACTCTGGTTTGGTTGGGTTTTTTTTCACTTCCCCTCCTCCTGCAGTCAGGGAATGATGAGTCCCCTCCTTCCTTCCTGAGGTATCAAACAGAAACCTGATCTCGAAGTGAGTTCCTTAGAGAAGGACAGTCTGGCAGCCCATTTCCCTCTCCCCACAGTCACACAGCGATGCCACGTTGCCCCTGGCTAGTGAAGATGCTGGGAGATGAAAGCCACTGCTGTTCCAAGAACCCATTCCCAGCTCTGGGTCAGGAAAATTACCCTGTTGCCAAGCAGTGTGCAAAAAAGGGGTAATATTTCAGATCAAGGGAGAGATAACACAAGCGCACTGATACTCTTAAAATATTTTTCACCGGTCGTTCTGCGCTTAGCTAGGAAGTGGTTGATGCTGAAGCAGCCTGTGGAGCTGGAGCAGACGTGTGCTGAAGGTGGGTTAACTCCCAGCACTCGGCGACTCGATCAGTAGCTGGTGCAGGTGGGTCTGAGTCTGGATGAGGGAACAGCCCTTGGGGTGGTACTGGTTTGTTAGTGCTGCCTTACTGGAGCTGATCCAGAGCCCATGCCTGCGCTGATGCTTCTCCAGCAAAGAAAAGCATAGATTGACAGTTGCAGGACTGTATGTGGTGTGTGAGAGCTACAAAATCAGCTCAGCCACTGCCTGTTCGAGGGCAGTTCTCAAATGCCCATCCGGTGACCGCCAGCGGGACGTGAGGGGCATCCCCTTGCAGTGAACCATCTCTGAGAGCCTGCAGAGCAGCTCTCCACGGAGCCAGCGTGTGCAGCTCAGCAGAGAGCTGCCTGGAACTTCGTGGAGAGGGGCAACGTGCCTTCCCCACCCTTTCTCCTTTCCTCCCAGCTCCTCTGCCCTCCTCCTCCATCCCGGACGCTCCTTTCGATGCCTCTGCGTTACACAAGCTGCGCCTCTCGCCGCTCCGGAGAGGCTTAGGAGCAAACAGCAGGATCCCTGCTGTGCCACACAGCGTGTCCTCCCTTTCACGGGGTCGCACTGCTCCGTGTCCTGGAAAATACCTCCCGGTGTCGCACCCACTGAACACAAGGCTGCAATTAAGCTTTGCCAAGTGCCATCGATTTGCCTCCCACCTCCCACTCACTGCCCTGCAGGCCTTGGGAGCTCCTGAGTTACCTCCTTTTCTTCCCCCCACCCCAGCTCTTTTTTTTCTTCCTCCTTTTTTTCTTTTTTTTTTTTCCCCCTTTTTCCCCTACAAGTGGCCGCCCAAATCCCAAGCTGAAAGCGAATCGCTGCTGCTGGCTGCCCTCCAGCATTCCTCTCGGAGCGAGTCAGGATCTGGAATGTCAGAAGGCAGCGGCGGGAGGGACGGGAGAAGCTTGCGCGTGGGTAACGGCGCCCGGGAGGAGGAGGAGGAGGAGAAGGAGGAGGAGGAGGAGGACGGAACAAAACACAACTTCATCTGGACTTCCCCTTTCCAAAGCAGCTCTTGTTCCTGATTTATGCTTTCGCGTTCCGCTCAAGGCGTGCGGCTCTGCGCAGGGACGGCAGCGAGCTGGCGGCAGCGCTCCGGAGTAACGCAGCCTTGGGCTTGCAGCTCTCTTGGGTTGCTTGCTTTTTTTTTTGGGGGGAGGGTGAGGGGGGGTTGGTTTTAATTTTTTTGGCAAAAACTTTGTGTCTGGATAAACTCGGCCAGTTTTCCAGCTCTCTCTCTTGAGCCGGGAGTTTTTGCCTCCTGCAGTTTTAGGGGGAGCTCGCCCAGGTCCCGTGGCACACGCCCCGGCCGAGGGGAAATGTCCTTTTGTGGAGAAGCTGGGACGGGGCCGGGCTGGTGAGGCCGGTGCGGAGCAGCGCCCAGCGCCGGAGTGTGGCGAGCCCTTCACACTTGCTCCTCATCTTCTCGGACAAGAAAGATTGCAGAGCCTCAGCTCTCCCTGCGGCAGATTAATGCCTAAAATTATACACCCTAACCAGCAGGGTTTAATTACCAGAGCTGTGAATAGTTTAATTAGTTTGTTCTGACCTTGGAAGAAGGACCTGCCCAGCGCCGTAGAGCGACGGGAGAGCAAGACTTGTGTTGCTTCTCCAAGACACCCAGCCCGCAAGGCCATGTCGTCCCTGTACACCCGGAGTAAAGAGTACACCCGGAGCAGGAAGGCTCAGTCAGATTCTCCCCCGTCCTCTCCTTCCCCGATCGCAAAGACACTCAGAGTAAGCAGCTTTTTCCTTTCTGTATTACACGGAGACCTGCTGGGCGCGTGCCCCGAGCAGAGGCCGGCGGCGGTGGCGGTGGTTTGTTGTCTTGCCCTTGGAGACCCGTGCCTGTGGTCGGCTTTGGAAAGAGGATGGTTTGAGTGAAGGTTGGGAAGGTGCCTCTGCAGCAACAGGTTTGAAGCAAGCTGCCGGAACCCTGGCCCCAGGGTTAGCCACGTTCATGGCTGGAGGGAGTCGCTGTGATTGTAGTTTTCCCCAGCGTCGCTCTCCTGCTGGGCTGCTGCTGCTGGACAAAAACCTCGCCCTGGGAATGAGGCAAAACCTGAGCAGCTTGTTAAACTGCTGCCGAGACCAGGTTTGCTGTCCAGCTTCCACCCGTGGGGCCGTGCTGACCTGTTAGGGCAATGATTTCACGTAGCACGGTTCAGTCATTCCAACACCAAAACCAACCCCAGTCTGAAGGAGCCACCTGTAGCAGGAGGCAAGGCAGGTAGGTAATGAGCCCTCCCCGAACCAGAGCTGCCATCCCCACCCACGAAGGTGTTTGAAAGCTGGGAATGTTTCATAGCAGCGTTGCTGAGAGTTCCAGAGTCCTGGGAATGGCTGTTGGGAAGCTCTCCGGGTCCCTATCATTACATGGGCAGTCTCTTCCCTGTCAAGAAACATTGTCATGCTAGAGTCAGAGCCTGGAGGAATTAAGTTTGTAAAAGGCAGGCTAATTTTAGAGGTAAGCATTAAATTAATCTGAGCGCTGGTGTTTGCTCAAATCAGATGCGCGTTGTCTGCTCCTCTTGAAGCGACAGAACTCGGTCTGGAAAAAGCATTGCCCAGAATCAGTAGGAGGGCTGGAACCTGCAGAGCTCGGGAACTTCAGCCTGCACAGCTTTCGCTGCGTTGCCCCTGGGCAGTTCTGTAACCAGGGAGCAGGAGGCTGTGCTTCCCTCCCGGCTGCAGTCGGGGTATCCCTGGGAAGGTTTGGGATCCTCTAGAACTATCCCGTGTGTGCAGATGGGCTTTCTTCCTCAGAGCTGCCCCACTATTGCCAGCCAGCCCAGCAGCAGGTGGGGAACCTTTCCAGTGTGCTCTTACTCATAAAGCTGAAAAATGTTTCCATTTCTTTCAAAACCTAACGTTTTATTTTCCATAAGAGCTGTGTTCAGCTCGCACGGACTGACTCACTTCACCCCCTTTTGTGCATCTGAGCACGGAGACAAGGGGAGACACCTGGCCAGAGCGCTGAGCGCTGTGCTCCCAGCGCAGACCTCTCCGCTCCGCTGCAGCTGAAGGGAGGCGCTGCCTTTCCCTGCCCATGCCCATGGTGGGATGGATTGCAGGCCTGGGGGGTCCCGTGGGTGTCGGAGGAGATGGTGACAGCGTTCGGGTGGGTGGAGAAAGGTGCCTGGAGCGAAGCTTCCATCAGCTTCTCCTGGCAGTGGCGTTTTGGTGAGAGCAAAGGAGTGGAGGAAAAGAGATGGTGCTGGGTTTGGAGTGGTGCTGGGTTTGGAGTGGTGCTG
>JANVCC010000293.1:829996-849266 GCA_025345505.1 Todiramphus chloris collaris | reverse complement strand
TCCTTTCCTTTCCTTTCCTTTCCTTTCCTTTCCTTTCCTTTCCTTTCCTTTCCTTTCCTTTCCTTTCCTTTCCTTTCCTTTCCTTCCCATGGTGACATTTGCATGGAAGAGGGAAAGATCTGGCCCCAAAAGCAGCTGGCTTTATTTCGTGTTTAATTTCTAAACCAAACAGGACTCACCAGGAGGATATTTGCCAACACAAGGATAAAATTTGAGAGGTTCCTAAAACTTCCCCCGTTGGTAAAGGAAAGGGAGGGCGGCAGGGCTGGAGCTGTGCTCCAGGATCTCGTTAAATGGTGGTTATTTAGTTAAATGGTGGTTATTTAATCATAAGCATCCATCGGGATCGCTGAGGCAAAACACACCAAAATAAGTTCCTTGAGAACTATCTTAAAATAGTGCACATTTTCCTGAGGTTGGCCACTTGGAGATAAAAAAGCATAAAATGTTCCCAAAGCATCTGGGGTTTTTTTCTTTTTTCTTTTTTTTTTGTCCTTTTTTTTTCTTTTTCTTTTTTTTTTTTTTTCCTTGAAACAATGTAAATAATAGCCTTGTTCTGCCTTGGCTGGGTCAGATCCCAGCCGCAGAAGAACACAATTGGAAGCAATTAGGGCAATTTCTGCCTTGGCAGGAGCAGCGGCCGATCCCCCTTTTGGCACCGCCTCCCAGGGCTGCGCTTTATCCAAACCTTCCACCAGGATTTGGTTTTAATTATACTTTAAGGGAAGGCTCCTGCTCTCCCCGTTCCTAAAATCAGTCCCCTTTGGTATTCCTGGTGCTGGGCAGCATCCCAGGGAACTGGGCAAGTAAACCACATCTTTTCCCTGAGGTTTACCAGTGGCAGCACAGGGGGGACTGGGGGGCTCAGAAGGAAGCAGCTCGCACAGGGAGGACCGATCCGGTGTGATGCTCTTTGCATTTTTTCCTCAGGTCCCATCCCAGATGTCCTGTGTTTTGCCAGCCCTTCTGGGTTGAATTTTCTCTGTCCCTGTCTGGGAGGACTGGCAAAACGAACTGCACCCCTTTGCTGTCCTCCACTACCCCCAGTCCTACTGGAATGTGCTGCCCACCATGGGATGGGTGGGAGGAAAGATGATGTGTTCTCTCAGGTGAGCAGCAGGTCGAGGGAGGTTCTCCTTCCCCTCTACTCTGCCCCACTGAGGCCACCTCTGCAGTATTGTGACAAGTTCTGGGCTCCCCAGTTCCAGAGAGAACAGGAACTACTGGAGAGTCCAGTGGTGGCTGGGAAGATGCTGAGGGGCTGGAGCATCTCTGTGCCAGGAGAGGCTGAGAGCCCTGGGGCTGTGCAGCTGGAGAAGAGCAGCCTGAGAGGGGAGCTGAGCAATGCTGAGCAAGAGCTAAAGGGCCTGGGGGGGCAAGAGGATGGGGCCAGACTCTGCTCAGTGGGGCCCAGGGACAGGACAAGGGGCACTGGGCACTAACTGGAACCCAGGAGGTTTCATCTGAGCAGGAGGAGAAAGTTCTTCGTTGTGAGGGTGTGGGAGCCTGTGCCAGGCTGCCCAGAGAGGCTGTGGAGTCTCCTTCTCTGGAGAGATTCCCACCCTGGCTGGACCCTGCACTGCTGGGCCCCTGCTCTGGGTGCCCCTGCTGGATGGAGCAGGGGGGACACCAGAGCATCTCCAGAGGGCCCTGCCCACCCCCACCACGCTGGGATTCCAAGAGATGTCCAAGAGCTGAGGATTGCCAGAAAGTCACAAGCGCTCCGTGCTTTTCCCTTTCCCTCTCCGAGGTCCCCCAGGTTTGCCGGCTGCTCCGAGCAGCGATGCCCGCGGGCTCCGGGCTCGGCTCCGGCTGCCGTGCTGCTTTCGGAATCAGGGCAGCCGCTGCCAGCTCCTCGCTGTTCCCTGGGGCCCTCCTCTCCTCTCCCCGCCCCACGCCCTGCGGCGACGTGGCCCTGTTTAGATGCAGGAAGGATGATTCTGCGACCCGATGCTTCCCTGGCTGGGACCGTTTCTAGTCAAACTTCTGATCCCGAGGGGAATGGAGGAGTCTGGGCAAAACCCACGGTGCTGTTCCCAGTGTGCCAGGCGAAGATGAAAAGCCCACTGCGTTCAGCCAGGGGGTATGACAGGTGTCCTCTGTCCCCTTTCCAACCTGGAGATGTTTCTTTCCAACATCCTACAAGATGTCTTCTTTCCAGCATCTGGGAGATGTTACCCAGCGTTCGCTCGGGAAAGAAATGAGGCAGGCAAAGCCCTTCCTCGCACCGGCTGAGCCAGTAAGGGCCCGCTGGTGCCTCGACGTGTTCCCTTCTGCCTACCCAGTTTCTCTGTCAGGCAGTGAAGGAGGGAGAGTTGTGTCCTTCACCTTGACCCCGACCTCAGAGTTCTCAGCAGAGACTGCTCTGAGCAGGTCCCGCTTCTTCAGCGCGCCCAGGCGGCCAAGAAGGCCAGCAGGATCCTGGCTGGTATAAGGAACGGCGTGGCCAGCAGGAGAAGAGGAGTTCTCGTGCCCTTGAGAGGCCTCATCTCGGGTGCTGTGCTCAGTTCTGGGCCCCTCATTACAGGAAGGACATCGAGGTGCAGGACCGTGTCCAGAGGAGAGCTGCCGAGCTCGTGAGGGGCTTAGAGAACAAGTGTGAGGGAGCTGGGCATGGCTAGTTTGGAGAAGAGGAGGCTGAGGGGGACCTCGTTGCCCTCTACAAGTACCTGAAAGGAGGTTGTAGAGAGGGGGGTGTTGGCCTCTTCACCTTAGTTACTAATTCCAGAACCAGAGGAAATGGCCTGAAGTTGCAGCAGGGGAGGTTTAGATTGGATACCAGGAAGAAATTCTTTACGGAGAGAGGGGTGAGGCACTGGAACAGCCTGCCCAGGGCAGGGGTCGATTCACCATCCCTGGAGCTGTTTAAGGAACGAGTTGATGTGGTGCTTCATGACATGCTCTGGGGGTGGGTTTGTAGGGGGCTTGTGGGTTGGCTTTTTTGTTTGGTTGGTTTTTGGGGTTTTTTCCTAATAGTCAGGTTTTTAGGTGTTTCTTGTTCTTGTAGGTCTGGTTGGACTTGGTGATCTAGGAGGTCTGTTTTCGTAGGCATGGCTGGACGTGGTGATCTAGGAGGCCTGTTCTTGTAGGCATGGTTGGACTCGGTGATCTAGGAGGTCTGTTCTTGTAGGCATGGCTGGACTCGGTGATCTAGGAGGTCTGTTCTTGTAGGCATGGATGGACTCGGTGATCTAGGAGGTCTGTTCTTGTAGGCATGGATGGACACGGTGATCTAGGAGGTCTGTTCTTGTAGGCGTGGTTGGACTCGGTGATCTAGGAGGTCTGTTCTTGTAGGCATGGCTGGACTCGGTGATCTAGGAGGCCTGTTCTTGTAGGCATGGTTGGATTTGGTGATCTAGGAGGTCTGTTCTTGTAGGCATGGCTGGACGCGGTGATCTAGGAGGTCCTTTCCAACCATGATCATGCTGTGATTCCTGCCGTGGGGCACGCTGAGCGCGCTAACGCTGTGCTCGTTTAAACATCTGGTTCGTGGTGGTTTTCAGCGAAGGGGCAGCGAGCGGAGAGAGGCGGTTGCTGAGCTGAGCTCAGCCAGGGGTTTCCAAAGGCCCTACGGCCAAACGTGGGGCAGAACTGAGCCAGAAAGAAGCTGTTTTCTACTGAAAATGTGTCTACACTGGTCTGTCCCAGTGGCCTCTGAAAATGTTTGTCTGTCTTTGAGCAAACAGCAGGGATGCCCCAGGGAAGCACCGAGTCCAGTGTTGACGTGGAGGGCTCATGGTTTCCTCTCTGGTCCCCCTGCCTGGCACAGCCACCTCCTGGGACAGCGAGATCTTAGTTGGGTTTTTGTTTAACTTGCTTCCTTGGGCTTCAGAGCCTCTCTCTGTGCTGAGAACTGCTGCTTCCCATGGCACCTCTTTTAGCTGGAGCCTTTTTTTGAAGGTGCAGAGCAGAACTTTTCATTCAAAACGTTTTTCCCTCCTCTATCTGCATTTAGAGAACATGAAAAAAAAACCCCAAGAACAAACCAGCGACCCCTGAATGAGCTGCTCCTTGAAACACCAGTGTGAGCACTGGCCCTTGTGCAAAACCCAGGAAAACAGTGAGCCAGAACCTGATTTAAAACAACAGAAATAAATCCTCCTTCCTTCCCTGGAGGAGCGGAGGCAAGTGGAAGAAGGATCCGCTGAGGAAAACTGCTCTGCAACTTCTTTTATGGCCACAACACTTCCAAGACCTGCTGTGACATCTCATTCAAGACCTCAGCTTTTATCCAGTTCCTTTCAATCTTCATCACCTTTTTCTCAGCAATACCTCTTTTCACTGGAACCACCCGGAAAGCGAGGGGCGAGGGAAAGCTGGTGGTGCGAGCACGAGCGCTGGCATCGCTTCATGGCAGGGATGAGGGTCACACCAACCTAAAGGGAGATAAAGTCACAGGAGGAGAAATGACTGAGCTGTGCCCAGCTCATGGCCAGGGTGGCTGCAGGTCAGGGCAGGGTTCTTCTGCTCCGGCGCTGGCAGCAGCAGCAGGAGTGGTGCAGGTTCTCCAGTCTCACCCAGGACTTTTCTTCTCTGTAGAGACTCCGAGACAGCTGCAGTCTGGAACAGCTCATCTCAATATCCATCACCGGAAGGTTTTAAATCCAATAAACCTGTTGGGGTTTTTTCCTCCCAGGGGCATATTTCAAGTGATTCCTTCCTCACCCCAGCCTTCCTGTGCAGAAGCACATCCCTGCTCTCTGCTCCTTTCCTTGGAGGGAAAAAAAACCCAAACCAAAACAAAAATGAGTTTTCCCTCCTGCTGCTGGTTGGCCTGGGGACCTGCTCGGGTTTTACTGCCTGGTTTCCACGTGGCCTTGCCCAGCTGCCCCTGGACTTTCTCAGCACTGGTCAAACACATCAGCAGGTGCCTTTGTTGGAATAAATGCGAGCCCGATATTAAGTGGATTACTCGCCCAGACATTTGTCATCCTAAGAGGAATCGTCACCGAAGGGGATTAGCATAAAGTGCACAAATAACTTTCACCAAGAGGCTTGTTAATCACTTCCTAATTCCCCGCTCCCGCTCGATAGGGGAGGTTGGGTCATCGGGCCAGAATTAAAAGGGAGCTGTCAGGCGGCCGAGGGTTTTGAGAGGCAAATGTCAGGAGCTCAGCTGACAAAGACCGTGGAGCCACCAGGCAGAGTGTGGCTGAAAATGGGACATCTCTCCAATGACAGCCCCGTGCCAGAGGCCAGTGTGGAAACTGCTTCCCAACGTACTGGCTTTGAGCTTCCCATGGAGAGCGGCCCGAGCCGGGGCTGTTGGGACAAGCGGGTGGATGTGCCTCTGACAATGCCAGGCAGCTGCCAGCCCCTTGGCCCCAGGAGAAGGTTCCCAGGCAGCGCCCAGCATCGCTTGTGGAAGTTCTCCGGGGCTCAGCTATGGTGGAAGGCTGTCTGCTCTCTCCCGTCCGTGGCTTCTCACCTGGATGATGCAAAGAAAGCCTCTGGTGCGTGTAGGGAGGGTTAGAGCAAATGAAATAATATGGGGCTGGACCCACTGCCATGGCTCAGGACCCGTGCCAGCCCCAGGATGAGTTCCTGGAGCTTTAGTGCCCATCTCTAGCCCAGCCCTGCCCCGGGAGCCTGGCTGAGCATGGCCCTGCGGGCGCAGCACTAAGAAGAATGTGCTAATTAATAGCAAGGCTTCCTCATCCTTTGGAGCTTTGTAATTAGCAGCTTCAGCTGAATGTGTCCTCCGTCAAACGTGCCGGGGTTCTTCAGTTTATCCCTTGTTCCCGGGCAAATCGCCCGTGTCTCACGGTGGGGGCCGTTGGGCTGGTGTTGAGAGCGAGCGGGACTGTGGATCCCGTGGGGAGGCTCCTGGCTGGAACTGGGGCTCGAGGGGGTTACAGCAGGGCAGGCTGAGTGGAAATCTCCAGAAGGATGTAGATGTCTATGCAGCCGCATCCCACCAAGCGCAGGGCAGGGCTGCAGGTGGAGAGGTGGCCGGGTCCTTCTCCACCCTCCTTCTCCGTGTAATGGGGTGACTTCATTCAGCTGTCCAAGGTGTGGTTGCTCCCAGATACCCGCCCAGCACTCAGGGGCATCGTCTGGGTGCCAGGCAGGAGCAGGAGGTCTGAGGTCTTCAGACACTGGGGTGTCAGACAGATGGCAAACCTGCCACCCTGTGAGGCGTCCACGAGATGTAGGGGTGTCTCGAGGCGGCACAAACCCCAACAGGAGCTTGTCTGGGCAGTAAAAGCCTGACCCCTCATCTTCTCCCTGATGTCCTTCTTGTGTTGACTCTTGTGCTTGTTGGGAAACAGCAGGTAGGGTCTGCAGATGGTTCAGGCTCGTGCAGAGCAATGGTCCAGCTAATAAAACTAGCAAGGGAATCTCGGGTTCAATTTTCCATTCAAGGGACTGAAAAAGAGTTTGACTGCACCTTGAATTTGAGTAAATACCTGCCAGACAAAGAGAAACCTTGGGAGAAGGAGGTGGCAGGTGAGTGGGGTGGAATGCCCTGCTGTTGGAGTGGGCAGGGCTGAGGACAGCACAGGAGTGGTGGGAATGTCCATGGGGAAAGAAGAACCTAAAACACTCTTCAAGCAGCGTGTCCACCGTTTGCCTGGTGTAAGGCTCCTCTCCTGCTGTGTACCTCAGCATCACAGAACGGTTTGGGCTGGAAGGGACCTCAAAGCTCATCCAGTTCCAACCCCTGCCACGGGCAGGGACACCTCCCACTAGAGCAGGGTGCTCACAGCCCCATCCAACCTGATCTTGAACACATCCAGTATTGGGGCGTCTACAGCCTCCCTGGGCAGCCTGTTCCAGTGTCTCACTCCATCATCTTACCACAGCAAAGCTTTTCTTCCCGGGGGAGAAATGCCCCTGGAGAAAAAGCACCGCTGGGGATTTCCTGAAGTTCACCAGGAGCTCTGCGGCTCACGGCCCATTAATCCCTCCCGCCCGCATCGTGCACGGGGCAGTGATCAAAGTCAGGAAGAACAGTTTCCTTTAAAAAGGGAAACAATAGATTTGGTTTGGTTCAAAGGAATGGATTTCAGCTCTGGAAACCAGGAGTTGAAGCACAAGGGTCAATAGTTTTGAGGTTAGCCAAAGAAATGAACTCTTGAAAGGCTTCAGGGAAGCTGAAGCAGCTGAAAAGATTGCGGCAGGGGTCGGCGATTCCCCCGCTGGGCGTGGGAAGCAACGTGGTTTAGCTTGTGGTGAGCCAGGGGCTGGGATCAGAGGTAGGAAATTGCTGCTGTGTGGTAGCTCTGCAGTTCTTGAATTGAACTTTTAATCCTTTTTGTCGCTAATTCCCTTTTCCTTTCCTTTTTTTCTTTTTCAGCATGAAAGACTTTCCAGGTAAGAATTCTATTTTTGGGTTGGTTTTTTTTCTATTTGATATTTATGAACATATATTTTTGGATGGTTTTGGGGATTCCCTGTGTTTCAGCTCAGCAGCAAAAGCTGAAGCTGGTACTGGCCATTTTGGTTCTTGCCTTTGCTCAGCTGTTGGGCCACTTTGTGCCCTTTGCTCCCCAAATTATTTAACGGCTGCTCTGCAGAGAATCCCCCGCTCTGTGCCCTGTTTAGCAATGCAGCCCCTTCCCACCACGCAGACGAGGTGTCCATGGCAGGTTCCTGCCCCCCTGGGCTCTGGGTTGATACCCACTGGGTTTTGCCCAGGTTTCAGGCGGTGGTGCTGCCCGTCCAGTGCCCAGCTGCGGGCTGGGGCGTGGGTGCAGCCGTCCCAGTGCCTCTGCTCATCCGGCTCTGCCACGGCCTCCAGTCCCCACCAGTCAGGCTCTCACAGTGGCTGTCCCAGAGCAACGGCAGCTCCACGGTGCTGGATCTTCCTTGTGCTTTAGGTTGGAAGCAGCTACAAACCCCAGCAGTGAGCCCTCCTACAGCGACCGTGCCTCCAGCCGCTCCAGTGCCTACACCCGCAGGGAGAACCGCTTGGCTGCCCTCAGCAGCCGAGCAGAAGAGGAGAGCAACAGGGACTACAAAAAAGTAGGATTTTTTACACGTGTTGTTGTCACTGCCTGCACCTGTGGCAGCAGAAAGCTGCACCGAGAGTCTTGGGAAAGAAAGAGAAAAAGGTTTCATTTTGGTTTTCTCTGGTTCCGTTGCTTTCAGAAGTTGCATCAGCCTTTTTCCAAGGCAGCAGCCCCTCAGAGGATGATGGACAAAGGGTGAAAGGACCTTGGAATCCTAGAATCCTAGCATGGTAGGGGTTGGAAAGGACCTCTGGAGATCATGGAGTCCAACCCCCCTGCCAGAGCAGGGTCACCCAGAGCAGCCCACACAGGAACAGAGCCAGGGGGGGCTGGAAAGGCTCCAGAGAAGGAGACTCCACAGCCTCTCTGGGCAGCCTGGGCCAGGCTCTGTCACTCTCACAGGGAAGAAGTTTCTCCTCATGTTGAGGTAGAACTTCCTGTGTCTCACCTTTCTACCATCACCTCTCATCCTCTCCCAGGGCAGCACTGACAAGAGCCTGGCCCCTTCTCCTTGACCCCCACCCTGCAGATCTCTGTAACCATTCATCAGATCCCCTCTCAGGCTTCTCTTCTCCAGGCTGAACAGCCCCAGGGCTCTCAGCCTTTCCCCATCAGAGATGTTCCAGTCCCTTCAGCATCCTCGTAGCCTCTGCTGGACTCTCTCCAGTCTTTCCCTGTCCCTCTTGAACTGGGGAGCCCAGAACTGGACACAACACTCCAGATGTGGTCTCACTGGGGCAGAGCAGAGGGGGAGGAGAACCTTCCTCAACCTGCTGCCCACACTCTTCTTCATGCCCTGCAGGAGACCATTGGCCTTCCTGGCCACAAGGGCCCATTGCTGTCCCATAGAGAACTCATTGTCCACCAGGACACCAAGGTCCCTCTCCATGGAGCTGCTTTCCAGCAGGTCTACCCCCCACCTGTACTGGTCCATGCTGGTGTTCCTCCCCAGGTGTAGGACTCCACACTGACCCTTGCTGAACCTTGTACAAAACCAGAGACTGGGGGGAGGGGGTTTGAGGAGTCAGGCTGGAGAAGTCTGGGTGGGATCTGAGAGGAGCGAGCAAAGGTACCGTTGAGCGTGTTGGCGTGGCACAGGCACACCTATCCCCACAGAATTATTAGTTTCTGCTGCTCCAGAGTTATTTTTTCTCTAATCTCCAAACCTTTCAGCCTAATCCCTGAAAGGCAGTGACATGCACGGCCACACACAGCCAGTGTCAACGCAGAGACCTTAGGAAAAGTAAACCAGATTAAGATGACCCTCACTCTGAAATGGCTGTGATGCTGAAAAGCCTCCCCCAGTGAGCAGCACCCAACTCTCCATGAGCATCCAGAAGGAGCAGGCTGGATACCCAGTTTGTCCTCTTAGAGGGATGGAAATTTTCCTGGTTTGATAAAGTGAAAGGAAAAAAATCCATTTTAGAGTGACCTAAAATTGTCCTTTCTCCTCCTCTTCAAACTACAAGCACCCAAGAGCAAGCAGGGTGTGCTGTGCTGGGAGCAGAGCCGGGCCGTGGCTGCAGGTCCACCCAGCTGACATAACTTGGTGCTTCCATCCCTTGGCTTTGCCTCTTGGCTGCCTTTAAACACTCGACCAAAATGAAGCAGCTGTTTTCTTATTTAAGGAGGAGTAAAGAACCCCCACTAGTTCTCTTCACCCTTCCCCCGCTGCCCTGGGGATGCCGCCGCTGCTGCGCGGGGCTGAGGCCGCACGGCTGCTGGGAGCTGCCCAGTGGAACTGGGGGCTGCAGGCAGCCTCCTTAACTGGAACCTCTTGTTTCTGTCCCAGTTGTACGAGAGCGCCCTGTCGGAAAACCAAAAGCTGAAGTCCAAACTGCAAGAAGCCCAGCTGGAGTTGGCCGACATCAAAGCAAAGCTGGAGAAAGCAGCCCAGGTAAGGCAGAAAAACGGCTCCTAGACCATGGAGCTGAGCACGGCCCTGAGAAACCAGTGCGTGCTCCAGCACGGGAAGGGATTTAGCTCTTGGGAGGGAAGAGCTCCAGAGGAGATTGCTGTTTCTCACAGAAAGAAGCGTGAGTGATTCTGTAGAGACTGCTGCTTCTCCGGGCAGGCGCGTCCCCGCGCTGTCTCGGCCGTGGTGCAGCATCCTGTGAGTGCCTCTCAGCTTTAATGGGTTTCTATTTTTAATTTCTATAGCAGAAACAGGAGAAAACTTCTGACCGGTCCAGCATGCTGGAGATGGAGAAAAGGGTACGTGGCTGCTTTCTTCTGAGTCTTGATCGTTGCCTTGTGTTGCTCTGCAGGGCAGAGTAATTTCTTGAAGGAAAGTGTTAATTAAAAGATAAGTTATATTTTTGCCTCATGGAGCAGTGCACAGTGATAATTGTGTTCTGACCTTTCCAGCATCTTAGACTTTTCTACTCTCTTGGTAAATCAACTTTTAGTTCTGATTTCTTTCTTCTGCAGACCAACAAATTGTGTTGCATCCTGCTAAGGACCTGTTGGCCCATTATGCTTAAAAATACTCTCACTCCTTATAAATAAAGACTGTTTTGGGGCAGAGGGGACAAAACAAAGCATTAGCTGGGTGTCATCTTGTGGTGAACATTCCCTCCTCTGAGCTGAGCACTCAGACCTGTTGCAGTAAGCTCAGCTGAACAGGCCGGGGCTGGCTCAAGCTCTGCCCTCAGTGACCACAGCTGGACAGGTTGGAAGGGACCCAAGGAGGTCTGTAGTCCATCCAGGCAGGTTCAACACTGAATTTGAACCAGGTTACTCAGGGCTTTGTTCCCTTGTTTCATGAAGACTTAAGAGTGTTGAGTTTCCACATCTGCAATCCCTTGTTCCTGTTCTTAAATATCCTCATGGTGATATTGTTTCTTTTTTATACATAATCAGAACCTCCCCTGCTTCAGCTGATGGCCATTATTGCTCTTTCTTCCACCACGTACCTCAGTGGTTAATTTAAGCTGGAGCCTGGCTCCAGCTTCCCAGTAATGTCTACTTACATGCTGAAGGGTCACCCTAAGTGGAGGTTCCTTCTGTGCTGTTTCATCTGAATTTCTAGGAGCTTTGCTCTAGGAGCTAAGGATCTGCCCAGCAGGCCCAGCACGTGTCACCAGCTGGTTTACCAGCTGCCCTGGCCCATCTGAGCAGCTCCTGATGGTAACCCCTGCGTTGCATTTGCTCACTAGAAAGTGAACGTCCCTGCAGAAAGATAAAACTTATTTTTCTCTAAAAGAAAATATGCTCGTAAGTTTTTCTTCTAAGGTTTTCCTTCTTCCTTGTGACCATCTTTGTTCTGAATCCCTGTAAACAGGAGAAGCGAGCCCTGGAGCGGAAACTCTCTGAAATGGAAGAGGAGATGAAGGTAGGAAATGGTCTATTCACTCCGTTCCATCTCTTATGCTTTGTATTAATGTCTTTTGGGATTGTCACCCAGGAGTAGGATGTTAAAAGATGTCCATGGGAAGAGGCTTGTGTTACCTCTGAATGTTTTCCTTTAGACAGTCAAAACTTTAATGGCCATGTTCTCCAGACATGAAACACTAATAAAGCTGTCCTGTGACTGTCCCCCTGACTGCACCCTCTGTTTCATTTGGTACGCTGTTTGACCCGAGAACGGCCAAAGCTGTTCTCCTCAAATGCTTCCCAAAACTAACCTTTTGTGGCATCGATGAGTTGCAGTGTGCTGACCCCCTGTGCTCTGAATAGCCTGAAGCCCAAGTTCAGCCGTCGTGGTTCTCCCCGGATGGGTAAGGAGACAAAGCTGGCTTGTGAGATCACGCACGCTAGCAAGGGAAAAAACCACGGAGCGATTGCGTCTCTGCCCTCCCTCCCTAAAGCCTAAAGCATGTCACTGGACGGCCGGGTCAGTAAGTCAGCCTGGAGCAGATCTCAGCAAAGAGGAGTTTGCTTCCTGGAGGTCTGCGCAGCATGGCTTACTGTCAGCAGACATCCCCACCAGCCGCTCCTTCGCGTTCTCCTCTCGCTCCTGGCATTGCTTCGAAGGACCGTTCTCCTGCCCTGCCTTGGATGCCCTGAGAGCACGGGGCTGCTGGGGAGCACTGCAGCAGGAGGCCTAAGCACACCTACAACTTCACCCTGATGGGGCACACTCAGTTTTAATGCTCATGTTCACAGAATGGCCTCTTTGCTCTGTGCCCCACGCTTTCGTTCCCTTTGAGCATGACCCAGGTAGGACCAAGCTACTTTAAGAAGGAAGGACCACATCTAAGAGCTGTGAGCTGTCCCGGCACCGATGGAAACAATTTTCTGCCACCCTGGAGGAGGTTCTGATTTTATGTTTCCATTTGAAACTTCATATATTTACCGAGCACACGTCTGTGAAAGGACCCGTTGGCTCGCGCTGCATTTTCTACTGCAGTAAGCATCAGAAGGATTTGGTGGAGTCTTCCTGAAAAGGCTCTCGTTCTCTCACAGAGGAGAAAATAAGTGTGGATGTGCTAGTCAGAAGGGGAAGGAGAAAGGACTCGGCGTGCCTGAATTCCACATTCTTTGTTCACTGAACAGGTAGCAACCCTTAACTCCAGAGAGTCCGTATGGCCCTCCAGGGGAGGCGCAGACAGCAGCCACCATGCAGATCACCCTGCAAACCAGCTCAGTCCCAGGAGTAAAAAGACAAATTAGTGTCCTCTAGTGGCCTGTCAATTCTGAAATGCTTACATTGGTTCAGAAAGCAATTAATGAGAGAAGGTACCTGGAGGAACTCTTGGACACAGCCAAAGCAGCTCTGGTTCCAGCAGTCCAGAGCTGCAGAGTGATGGAAGCCAGGATGGTGCAAAAGGAGAAGCGCTGCCAGAAGTTTGACGTGTTCTTCTCTTGCCTCAAGGGACTTGCTGGAGACGTGAGCTAAAGGAGCCTGAGAATGAGCTGCCAGGTCCTCGTGGGTAGCGCTTACTCTTTGCTCTCTGCTGTGTCCTTGCTGCATTGAACAACCAAAGCAGCCTTTTGTTAGTGAAATAAATAGAAAGGAGATTTGAAAATATCTCTTTAGGTGCTGCTACCTTTCCACTAGCTTCGTCAAGAATTCAGGCACGTGAGTACCCGAGTGCACTGTGACTTGGTAGAAAGACATAAAATCTCCAGAGATAAAACCATTGTCCTGTCCGTGGCCCTAAGGAAAGCAGCTTTCTGTGTCCCCTTCCATCGTGCTGTAGATCAGGAGAGGCAGGCCAGTTGTGTTTGCCTGGAAGGAGATAACCTCAGCAGAGCATCTCTGTTAATCCTGGTGTGGAAATTGAGCCAGGAAAACAAATCTATGCATTCTGGTTAGACTTTCATTCCTGCCCCTTGCACTAGCTGGAGAGCTGCTGAGCTCAACCAGAAGGAATAAGTGAGTTAAGCCAATCCTTGAATGTGGAAAGCAGCACAGGGGAAGAAGCACATGTGCCAGGTTATTAGGGCTCAGGGAATCCTGTGGCTTTGGGACTCTTCCCACTGCTCTTTGATTTGAACCAGCCCTGCATCACTCACATCCAGCTTTTAGATCTTGGGGCGTCTGTGCATCGGATCTCCTGGCCAGGGCTTTCCTCTTCTTCCAGCTGACTCCTTAGGAAGAGGAGGCACAGCGGGGAAGAGGAGGCACGGTGCTGCTCACAGGACAGTCCTGGGTTTCTGTGACAGCAACGCTTTGTACTTCAAGCCATGACTGAGCTTGGTTCCTTTCCAGAGTTTGACCCCAGCTAACCTAGCAATCAAGAAGTGGAGAGGAGCAGGACAAACTTGGTAACCTCAAGAACTCCTTGGTGCCAGAGCTGCTCCTTGCAGACCGGCTCTCGCGAAGGTGACAGAGCAGTGAAGCGTTTTCCTAAGCGACTGCAGAACTTGTCTGGAGATGGAGCAGCTTGGCTGAGGAAGGAGGAAGAAAATGAGCATTTGCACTGAACTGACATCGGCGCCAAGTGCCTGAGGTCCCAACTGAACGCAGCAATTTCTCTTGAAGGTCACAGAAGTTTTGTCATTCCGTAGCAGCACCGCTCCTCCTGGCTTCGTACATCACGCACGCTTTGGGCATTTTTATTTCCCCTGGTGCTGCAGGCACAAAGTCCTTTAATTGAAGGCAGGTACATGAGAAACCTGCTCTCGGTAAGCCAAGTATCAAGCAGAGTGATAAGCCATCACAGCAGTGTCGGCCAGATTCTGGTCTTTGCCCTTGGCTCCAGTCCCAGCTTCCCAGCCTTTGCCGGGTTTCTTGGGTAAATAGAAGGTTGTCCTACCTGCAGCACACGCTCATCTTTACGTAAGTGATCCTTTTTATGGTCTGTGGCAGCATGCAGAGGCCGAGCTGAGGCTGATCCTGCCATGCTGAGCTTCCGTGCTGTCTTGGTGTGGAGAAATAAAGGTGGTCTCTAAACTGATCACCATCCTCTCCGTCTCGCGCAGCACGCACCCCACTTTACATACGTTTGATGTTTTCTGCCTGCTGTGTTCTCTGATAAAACAGAGGACGTTTATTATCCGTGGTGCCACCAAAAGGAATGACTCTGCCAGTAGGAACCATCCTCCCGTGGCTCCTGGGTGTGATTTATCACGGGGCAGACATGTGATGTCCATCTGTGCCCCCGCCGAGCGCGGGGGGAGCCAGCGCAGCTCGGGCAGGTTCAGTGATGAGTAGAGCTGAGGTTTGGCCAGAGGGCATCTCGCTGCCCGGATGTCCCTGCAGCTCTCCTGCAGTTCCTTGTCCATAGCTCTGTCTCAGGGCCTGTTGATATCCAGTGTCAGGATGGTGTTGGCATAGTCCAGGTTGCAGGAGCTGCTGTGTCAGTTCGATGCCCTCAGAGGGGCTCGTAGCCCATCCTTGTCTGGCTCCCTGCACTCCCCTGCCTTGCTTCTGTTGGTTTTGCCAGGATTTTGGGCAAGGTATCTTGATTCCTTAGTGGGAAGCAGAAGCAGTGCTTTTGGGTAGCTACGTATCAAGTGATGGATGGAAGCTGCACAAAGTTCTTCTCTTGTATACAGGAATGAGTCCTAGGACAAAATGTTCTGGGATGCAGCAGGTTCCTTGCCAACGGCAGCCAACTCCGTGTCATGCGTGTTGAGTGGAAGCCCATCCAAGTTCTTTGTATCACAGTAGATTTGCCTGGAGTGCTTCTGGTTAAGGACAGACAGTGACCTTCCTTTGAGCACTTTCTGCTGATTAAAAGGCAGAAAGAATTCCCCAGTGGGCACTTCCCTCCATCTCCTCCCGGCCATTGCCAGCTCAGAAGTAAGAGGACACAGGGAAGACCACTCTGATTTGTGGAGTTACTTTGCTTCGGGGCTGGGATTTTTGAACTTGAACTTAAAACTTAACTTTTCTTGCAGATGTTTCCCTTCCTGCCTTTCCCCTGCCTGGTGCCCGTGCTCCCTCCACCGTGGAGGAGGGTTTCTCATTCCCATGGCCCTGCTGCCCCACGGGCTGTCAGGAGGAAGGAGGGATGGATGCTGCTCGGAAAGCAGCTCTGCAGCCCTCACCACGTCCTGGCACCCGCGCTTGGTGTAAATGTCCAGCCCCTGGTTTGGCTTCAGCATCGCTGGGAAAATGTGGTCCTTGTAGAACTGGTGATGTCCACGTGGCTTTAACCGTTTCCCCTTGTGCCTTCCTCATCACCTCCACGTTCCGTGTCCCCCGTTGCTGCTATCCCTGTGCCAGCCCCGGACACTGTCCTGTGCCTGCTGGTTTGTTCTGTAACCACGAATGCCTCTCCTGCTCTGGAGGCTTTCAGGACCCGCCTGGATCTGTTGCTGTGTGGGGTGCCCCTGCTCTGGCAGGGGGGTTGGACTCCATGATCTCCAGAGCTCCCTTCCAACCCCAGCATTCTGTGGATCTGTGGTTTTCATGTGTCCCCTGCCCAAGGTGCTCTCACTCAGACTCCTCTGGTTACAACGAGTGGTTTAAGGTTGTGAATTTTCACCTCTGGAGATCAGAAATAAATTGAGCCCAGTGTCAGAGAAGAGCTGAATCTGGGCAGGGATGAAAACCCCACCGATGGCCCAGGCCTTTTGGGAGGGCTGGAGCCTGAGCAGACCCTGGAGCCCTGGGGATGAGGGGTGGGAGCAGACGGGGCGCGTGTCTCGGTGGCCTGCTGCAGGACAGTGACAGTGACAGTGACAGTGACTGACAGTGACAGTGACACTGGCAGGTGCCTCCATCTGTGACTTTAGCATCTCCCGTGAAGCCCTGATCCCTCCTTGCTACCCGGGACTGCTTTAGCTCTTAGAGATACAGGAAGAAAAGGAGTTCTAAAGAAATTCTTAGTTTCCAGCAGTGTTTTCACAGCCTGTGTAGGTGGTAAGTCAATGGGGACAGTTCTCACAGCAGTTCCTCAGCCCACAGCTTGGGTGCTCTGGAGGTCCCTGTCTGGGTGAACTAGAATACAGCCTGAAGAGACTCTGGTGCTTTGTGGTGGGAAATCCCTTTGTTTGCCTCTTTTAAAGGCTTTGGGGGCCCCTGGAGAAAGGGATGGTTCCCAGAACATCCTCAGAGGATGGCTTTCCCTATTCACCCCTGAGCTGCTGCCCATCCAGCACTCACTGCTACTAATTTTTCTTTGATTCTCTATTATTCTTTTTCTTTTACTAAAATTCACATTTCTGTGCCCTTTTGTCTCCGTGGTGTGTTTTCTCTGTCTTCTTCTGTCCACTCCTCTCACTCTCTGCAGAATCTCCACCAGCTCAAACAGATTCACACTCTGAGGCAGATGAATGAGCAACTGCTGGCTGAAAACAGGGCTCTGACCCGGGTCGTAGCCAGACTTTCTCTGCCTGCCAAGCCCTCCGAATCAGAGGAGCTGTAGCTGCTTCCCCTCCGGCTCATCTCGCCTCCCTCTTCCACTCCTCCAGGCAGGTCTCCGCTCCCTTGGCCGGGCTGCTTTCCCCCCCTCGCCTTGCTGCTCGCCAGGGTGAAGCTTGTGTCTGGAGAGCAGCATGCGGCCAGGGACCCTCCGAACGCCGAGCGCATGGCCTTGCTGCCCGGCCCAAGGGAGGGCGTTGCTGGAGGCTCTGTCCCCTCCGCTGACTTTGGCTCCGCTTGGCTCAGCCTGTTACTAACCCTGAGCGTGGCCGTGCCCACGGGGAGCCCATCGGCTGGGAGAGGAATAGGAGGACAGGCTCCCCACCTTGACCTGAGGGCACGGGGCTGGGTGGGTGGCACCGAGATGCCTCGTGAGGGGGGATGGATCAGCTGCTGCCCTGGGACTCAACGCTGGCCGTGCCTTTGGGTGGATCACGGTGCCATGGGTTAGCCAGCAGACCCTTCCCCATTTCCAGGCCTCGAAGTGGGTGCTTTATGGCATTAGCTGCTCCAAAGAGAATTTTTTTCAATTGGACTGTGGTGGTTTGACTTTGGCTGGACGCTGGGTGCCCACCGAGCCACTCTGTTACATCCCCCTGACCTTCCTCTCAGGAGCTGGACCAGGGGGAAGAACATCAGATGAACCTCTTGGGCTGACAAAAGCAGTTTAATGAAAAAGCAGAGCAAAAGAGAACAGAGATTTCCTCTCTGCTTCCCATCAGGAGGCGCTGCCCAGCCCCTTTCCGGGGAGCAGGGCTCCAAACGCGCAGCAGTTTCTGGGTGGGAGAAGCTGATGCCCACCCCCCCATCCTTCTTTCTGGCTGTTCTTGTTGAGCTGATGTCGTGTGGTACGGGATATCCCCGTGGGTCAGCTGTCGCAGCTGTGTCCCCTCCCGAGACCTTGTCCCCCCCATCCCAGTGCGGGGGGAATGCTGGAAAACCAGCCTGGGTGCCGGGCGAGCCCTGCCCAGCAGCAGCCACAGCCCAGGGTGTGAGCAGCACCTTTCCAGCTCCCAGTGCAAAGCACAGGACTGGGAGGGCTGCTCTGGGGACCATTCACTCCAGCTCGGTCTGACCCAATACTGGGCTTAGTTCAGTGAGAAGCTGGAACCCAGCGCATGAGATTAATCCAAAATCAGAATGAACGATGTAGTAAATTTCTAGGGGTGTTATGGAAAGTGGACATTTGGTGTTTCTAGAAAAGCTGCCACTGGGCAGCCCTCAGCGGGTCTTCTTGGTCACCTGAGCAAAGAGGACAAGCTCCTTCCCTCGTTTTAAACAGATCTGTGAGTTCTCAGCATCCCCGGTGCCTCCTGCGCGCTGGCTACGAGGAGGAAGCTGGACCAGGGGCACTTGCTTTTTTCATCTTGTGTTTGAAATTCAGTGCAGAGCAATTCGTGTTTGAGATCCAAGGACAAGCCTTCCGTAAGCTTTGCCCTGGCAGAGCACGCGGTTAAATTACATCCTTTCTTGCCACTTCATTGGCTCGGTGCTAAAATAAAGCTGTAGGTGCTTCTTCCTTAGGGCCCTCCCTGTCTTTTGCAGGTTAGTGGGGATGCTCAGGTCCCTTCAGACGCAGCTATTTTTTTTAGGAGAGGAAGAAGCAGTGTGCTCTCGTGGGCTGGAAGTGGCACGGAGGTATAAAAAAATCTATTCTTAGCAGACAAATTATCTCAAGGATGATTAACCGTAGAAGCAAACTAACCAGGGGAATTGTGGCTTCCCCTTTCCGGGAGTCTCAGTGCGGGGCCGCGCGTGACTCACGGGGGCTGAGAGAGGGGGTGGTTCGTGTTGGGTGGCCTGAATTGTGCAGCCGGTCAGATGGAGTGATCTCGTTATCTTTTCTGGTCTACATCTGCCAAAGTATCCTCAGACCTGTCACTGACTCATCCCTTCTCCCAAGCCGTGAGTTGAAGTCAGTCTCCTTCCCAACGTACTTTCAGATCCGAGAGGGAAAATCGAGCAGAACTGTTTCCAGGCTCGGAGAAATAATGCCTCACGAACAGGAGGTCACCCATCTCTCTCCTTCTCCCAGGAAACGTTGTCCATGTGTCTTTCCCCCGCTAGCACCCGTCTGCTCCACCGTGCCGCCCGCTGCCTGGCTGGGATGCGGCCCCGCTGACCTTTCCCAGCTCGCTCGCAGGTTTGCAGCTCACTGCTGGACTCTGAGCTGGGGAAGAGCCTCCTGTGGGCAAGCTCTGCTGGGGTCCTTCAGCTCTTCCAGCAGGTCTAGCACAGGATGGTGCTGGCACCCGGAAATCTTGTCTCACCGGTGGCTGTAGACATCGCAGCTGCTTTACACTCTGGCAGATCCGCGCTCTTGCAGCAGGGGTGCTTGTCAAGGAACCTCATTTCCCAAAATCCACATCAGTTCTGAGGTGCTACCTTCTCCGGTGTCACAGGTAATGCACAGCACCGCTGCTCAGACCGGCCTCTAGCCCAAAACTCCTTTGACAATAATGCTGTGTCGTGGTCAGCTCCACCATCATGGTCAGCTCCACCACCATGGCCAGCTTCACCACCATGGCCAGCTCCACCACCATGGCCAGCTCCACCA
>JANVCC010000293.1:807824-829986 GCA_025345505.1 Todiramphus chloris collaris | reverse complement strand
CACCACCATGGCCAGCTCCACCACCATGGCCAGCTCCACCACCATGCCCAGCTTCACCACCGTGCCCAGCTTCACCACCATGGCCAGCTTCACCACCATGGCCAGCTTCACCACCATGGTCAGCTCCACAACCATGGTCAGCTCCACCATCGTGGTCAACTCCACCACCATGGCCAGCTCCACCACCATGGCCAGCTTCACCACCACGGTCAGCTCAACAACCATGGTCAGCTCAACAACCATGGTCAGCGCCACCACCATGGCCAGCTTCACCACCATGGCCAGCTCCACATCATGGCCAGCTCCACCACCATGGCCATCTCCACCACGATGGTCAGCTCCACCACCCCCTGTGGGCCATGCTACCTCCCTCTGTGCCATTTCTGATGAGACATTTATAAAGCTTCAGTTCTCAGGCCCCTCCATCGCCAGCCTGCTTCACACCCAGTGTATTTTACCTGACTTGAGCTGCTCCCCTCGAGGGGAGGAAGGAAGGCTCTTGGCCAGGGAGGAAGGCAGTTTTGAGAAGGTTGATTTTTATTGTGTTGGAAGCTGGTGGAGCAGGGTCACAGCTGGGAAGCTCTTCAAGCAGCGCTTGTTTGATGTGTGGTTACTCTCCACCCTTTCCAAATATCTCACCGGAGCAGCACCGGAGCGCGTGCAGGACACGGACACCAGCAGAGCTTCCCGTAAGCTGCAGAGCTGGGGTGGCTGCTGCGTGGTGTTGCTTCTGTGACAGATTCTCTCTACAAAGCAAGTGCCAGGATGTGGCATTGCTCCCTTACGGCAGCGATGGACGCACTCATGCCAGGCCACCCCAAGCAGTGTCGCAGAAAGGACAGAGGCTGTCCATCCGCAGACCCCAGGAGGTGGTTGGCCTGCCGGGGTGCCCTGGGCTGGAAGGCACTGTGCTGTGGCAGGGGTGCCAGCTGAAGCTCGGCAGGAGTTCAGAGGGAGACAGCAGCGCTCTCCCCGTTTCGCTGGGCTCCTGAGCACTTTGGTGATGGGTGATGTCTCCATAAGGAGTCACGATTGCTGCTCTGGTGACAGCGCTGTCTTGGAGATGTGCCTGTCACGCTGCCTCTGGGTCCAGTGAGATGCTTTTAAGCATCGCAAGCTGAAGCTCCAGCCAGCCCATCAGACAGTTGTAGCTTCTCTCCAGGATCCCACCGTACTGCACTTTGCCCCTCCTGTCTTGCAGAACCTCCCAGCACCAGTGGGGCCGGCGCTGGGGTTGGGTGCGTTGGGGCCAGGCCTGGCTTGGCCTGGCCGTGCCAGGAGGGGATTGCTCCAGGCAGGAGCTGGGGTCTGCCCCGGGAGCTGCTGCGCTCGGTGGCGTGGCCATGGAGAGGCTGCCGATGAGAGGAACAGGCAGGAGGCTGTGGGCAGAGTGGAAACTCCAGCTTAGAAGGAAGAATGTTTTGAAGCTGGGGGAATTCCTCTGAGATCCACCTCGGCAGAGAGAAGTCAGCACTGAGCTCATTCCGGTGCCGTTCCTGCCTGCGTGTGACCCTGCTCCGTGCTGCCGTGGTCCAGCAGGTTCTGGGGCTGGTCAACCTGAGGGCTGCTGCCATCCGTGGTGTGAGTGACACCTTCTGTGTCACACCCTGAGACAGGAGCCTGGGGCTTCCTTTCAGTCCTCGAGTGGCCGGGGACGGTCCACCAAAGGTCACCCGCCTGCAGCGAGGGAAGCGAGGGGACTTGGGAGGGGTTTGGGCCAGAGAGAAACGCTGGGAAGGTCCTGGCGAAGCTGGTTCTTCTGTTTCCAACTGGGAGGTCTCTGGCTTCTGTCTCTGTTGCAACACTTGGTTGAGCTCCAGCGTTCAAAACTCAGCACCAAGGAGGTATCTCCGGTGTCCGTGTGTCCCACCAGGCCTCCGGCCATGGCGTGTGTCTTTGCATTAAACATCTGTGAGATCCCAAGGAGATTTCCTTGTATTCTGAAGAGATTTTGCAAGCTGGGCTTGGTCCAGTCCTGAGTTAGAATTTCAAGCCTTTGTTTTCCCCTCTGGTTGTGGCAAAACGGAGCAAACAAATCAGACAAAAACCCCGCAGGTTTCTCGGGCTTTGCTGAGCCCTGTGCAGCCTCCGGGAAGAGGTTTGGGGTGAAACAGGTCAGAAACAGCGCTTGCCTTCCCAGCCTGGTCCTGACCTAGAGCTGGGGCCACCGCATCACTTCTCACCGTGGGCTGTGATGGCTCCTTGGGGGGCTGTGATGGCTCTTTGGGGGGGTTGTGGTGGCTCTGTGGGGGGTTCTGATGGCTCTTTGGGGGTTGTGGTGGCTCTTTGGGGGGGCTGTGATGGCTCTTTGGGGGGGTTGTGATGGTTCTTTGCCATGCTCGAGTCCCCTCGTGGCCCCTCCACACCTGATGCCCAGCTTGTAAAACTCCTGGAGAAATGACAGGGCAACGACGGGCGTTCCATGCGCGCTGGGTGGATGTCACTGTTTGTACCGGGAGCGGAGAGATGCAGCAACACACAAATTCAGCAAGAGCAGGCAAAAGAAGCCACTTTATTAATTTACAACCCCGTTTTCTATCCCCCAGCCCCACAGGGCGATGGGTCAGTGGTCACCCATCTCCTAGGGGGACTGGCTAAAGTCCTACAACACCTGTTGCAAAATATTTTTCCCATGTACCATAAACAGAACTCAGCAAAGCACCAGGTGTGGGTCCAGCTTACACAAACCATCCTACTGTTTTTGATAACATGCATGAGAAAGGCAGGATTCTCACTGAATATCGTGAGACCCTGAGACAACCCCTCTGCCAGCAGCTTGCCAGCATCCACGGGTGGAGGGTGTGTGGCCGGCAGGCTCTGCACGCTGCTGGGTGCTGCAAAGGACACAGCCAAGCACCCTGGTGCCTCCCTGGCCACGGCGATGCCGCGTCCCCGCTGTCCCTTCTGAGCCCTGGAGCTTGCCCCGGGGCAGCGCCGAGCTGTCACCCACCTTGTCTTTTGTCTCCCTGCAGATTTTGACAGAACTGAAGTCGGACAACCAAAGGCTGAAGGACGAGAACGGAGCCCTCATTCGTGTCATCAGCAAGCTCTCCAAGTAGGAATCCTGAGCGAAGGCAGGACGACGAGGGGTGCCCTACACGAGCTGCCAACCCCACCACCAACCCCCACACACACTTCCTCCTGTCCAGTACAGCAAGCGTTTCAGCTGTGGGATCAATCTGTCCACCTGCCTTGCCCTGCCCTTTGCTGTCCATTCCCCCTCTGCCCTTACTCCCCCCACAACGCAGCCCCCCGGCATTTTATTATTTTTAATTTAAGAATGTCATGGTATCTTGGACATTTCATTCAAGGGAGAAGAGAAATGTGAGGACTGGGTTTGAGCTGCCAAAGCATCTTCTTCCAGCAGCCCAGCATGTGGTGTTGGACTCTGGTCTGGAGTCGGGTAGCTCCTACTTTAAAGTGACACCTAAAGAACTAATCCAGCACACCCAGCCCTTTGCTGGTGGGAAATGTGAACACGAGCTGGGGCTCCGAGGATGCACATCAGCCCACCTGGGACGTGGGACTCTGGTTAAAATGTGATGCTGTGAAAGCCACCAGGGCTGATCCCTGTAACAGGCTGACGACAGCTGCTTTGCACAGAGACCTTCTCCTCCTTCTGCCCCAGCAGGACCGAGTCTTTTATTTAATGTAAGATTTCCAACTTGTTCAGCAACGGCGCCGACTCTCGACATCAGACCCCTTATCCTTCACCCTGCCCTTCCTCTGCAGCCTGGGTGATTCTGCATCACGCTCTGTCCTTCCAGGGCTCCTGTCTCCATTAGTAGCATCTGCTAATTGCCCCCAGACTCTTGCTCCTCAGGATAGGATGGATCACAGATACTTGCCAAGCTTTCTGAAGGACAGGCTTGAACGCCTAGAGATCCTCTGCTGCTTTGCATATGAGCAGGGAACTGTGCCCGCACCAAAAACCAGCCTCCCTGTCCTGACAGCCCCCTGGGACCTTTCCGTGCCAGCCCCAGGAAGGCAGAGCCCTGTAGAGGAACCTGGGCTGGGATTTCAGGCTCTCGGGTTTGATTGGCAGCAGGAGGCTGAGCAAGCGAAGGGCAGCACTGGTTCGTTTGCAGAAGGGAGAATGTGAGAGCCCAGTCCCAGCTGTCTGTGGGTGAAGCAGCTTGGCAGAGCTGGGTTTCAAGGGAGAGGAGCGTGAAGCAGGGATCACTTGTCCTCCTGCACACCTTGGAGAGGTGGGGATGTGTTGGTGCCAGTGGGACAAGGAGCTACCCTGGGGTGTGCCGCTAACTGTCGCTAGGATGAGAGTCTTTTAATCTGTCAAAAGCTTGCAATAAGCCTTGACCTTGAAGGAAACCTCAAAAAAAAAACCAAAACAAAAACCTCTTTAACGTTAAATGTACTCAGAACAGTTTGAAATTGTTCTCTCTATGGGCATTTGGACAGTGGCTCCTCTATGTGCTGTGTGATTTTGATGATAGCAGCAGTAACCTGTCATCAGATCTGTTGAGCTTCCCCTGAATAGACTCCTCTCAAACAATACCTCCCCTCTCAGCAACTTCCTCAACGTGGCCAAACCACTTTCCCATCTACATCCGTATTTATCCCTTCGTTTCCTTTGTCCGTTGATTTCCCTGCTCCATCTGGCGGAGAGCTGCGGGCTCGGTCACTGAACGCGGAGGTTGCCTACGTTCCTGGGCACCTCTGCCGACGGAGCTTGTGACTCCTGCTGGGCTGGTGGGACTCCTCTGCTGTGAGAGAGATAGATGAGATACTTGAACATGAGCATAATTCTTGAGCTTGCTCACCAGGGTAAAATTTATCTCTGCCAGTCAGGCCTGGGCTTTTTGGAACCGTTTCCTAGCTACTGCTTCAGAACGCGTGTTTATTTTCCTCTCCCTTGGGTTTTTTTCTTTGGTCGTTTTTGTTGTTGGGGTTTCTTTTTTTTCTTTCTTTTTTTCCTAATTCTCCATTTGTTCCCCTTCCCCTCCTCGTCCTGCCTGTTTCCACCTCTCGAGCTCTTCTTATTGCTGCCAGTTTCCCCTCCAGCAGCTCTAGACAGAGGTTCTTCTGCCACCGCTCTTCAGCCAGCGGAGATGTTTGTACGGCACGAGGTGCCATTTCTCCTGCTACACGGATGCCCTTCCTCTGCTGTTGTGCTCTGGGGAGGAAGAGACCAAAGCTGGTGATGGCATCAGGGTTTCTGCAGAGCACAGCCTAAGCCAGGCATCCTTTTTATACGACTTTATTTTAACCCCGCTATATTGAACAGCTTTAAGTCTTGAGATGCGGTCAACGCTTTTTTCCGCACGCCGTTCCCACTTGGCGCGCTCTTTCTGTGAGTACTCCTGCCCTTCTTGATGTTTTTCTCTTGGTGACCCACTCCTCGCTTCAGACTTGGGCTCTCTCAGCTCCAAGCAGGAGCCCACAGTCTCCCGTGCCACGCGCAGGAGAAGCCCCTGACCCTCCGGGGCGTCCCAGCGCCGGCCCCGCGGCTCGCGCGTCCCAGCGGGACGAGGGATGAGACTGCAGACTGGAGATCCTGGTCTTGTCCCGAGCCAGGTTCCTGGCAGCGTGAAGGAGCCTGGGGTAGGGAGGGGGTTCAGCCCAGCCTGGCAAATCCATCCCGCCCTGACGCTTTGCCCCTCCCTACCGGGACGCTGGTTGTGTTTCCCCCTGAGGAGCAGCGCAGGGGGTGCGGGAGGCTCCGTTCTCCGCCCGGCGCCGTGCAAAGCCAAACCACTTTAGATGAAGAGTCTGCCCAGCACTGGATCTTCCCCCTGCACTCCGACCAGGGCAGAGGACCCCCCGCCAGTTTAGACCAGCCAAAGCTGCGAGGATTTGGTGGTGACGATGCAGTTGCAGAGCGAACTGTGGAGAACAGATTTAGGTTTTCCTTTCTTTGGTCTCGCTTCGGGCCTGACGTGAGCAGTGCACTGAGGAGGTGACGAGCAGGACGCTCGCGCTCTGCGCTTGGGACAGAGCACAGAGCAAGCCCTTTTTAACACCCATCCCTATTTGAACCAGAGCGTTCGCCAGATGTGGTCTCCGCTGGAGAGCCACGAGCTTTTTTTCTAAGCAATTGCTTGGGGTGAATTCATTTTTATTGCTTGGGGTGAACCCGCCTATTGTGGCTGTGAGTTTGCTGATGGCTCTTTGTAAATAAACTCCTTGGAGAAGCAGGACTAGCTTACGAGATGGGGAGAGAATGTATTTTTATGCAACTTTTGAGTGGCCTTTCAAACCCTGAGATGAATGATTTTGTTTTACCGGTTGTTGTTATATAGTATTATAAGTATTATGTGTTTGAAAGTTTGGGAATAATATTCACAGCTATGATGCTTGTAAACACAACAGTATTTATAAATGAATAAAATAAGAGTTGATAAAATAGAAGCTCTGATTTTGCTTCCATCTTTCATCCAAGTGCCGAGCCCTGTGTCCGCTCAGGAGCTTGGGAAGGACAAACCTGCAGCAAAGACACAGGCGCTGGTCCCGCGTCTTGGAGCTTTTGTCCCAAGTGAGATTGCTGGAAACCTCTTCCTATTTTGGTCTCTGGGAGTGGCCACGGCAGCTTGAGCTCTTCCCCGTGGGGCTCAGGGCATCCATTGCCTCTGCAAAGCAGAGCGGGAGCTAAACGTGGATATGTGGAGCAAACTCTGTGTCTTGGGTGGGCACCCAAACACTGGTGGCTGCCCCATCCCTGGCACCATTGCAGGGGAGGTTGCCCGGGGCTCTGAGCACCCTGCTCTAGCTGCAGATGTTCCTGCTCCCTGCAGGGGGGTGGGACCTGGTGACCTTTACAGGTCCCTTCCCACCCAAACCAGTCTGTGATTCTATCTGGGCCAGCCACGCTCAGCCAGGGCACTGGGGCTCAAGGCTGCAGAGACATCCCCACCACGAGCACCCCTGTGTTTTGGTGGGACTGGGGCCCTCCTGCAGTTCCCCTGACACCTCCAGCCCTCCATCATCCCTGGGCCCGCAACCCCGGGGCCTGCCTCCCACCGCAGACTCCCCGCTGAGCCCCAGCAGCAAGACCAGAAGGGAACCGGGGCTCCTTTCAGCTCTTTTCTTTAATAAGGAGACAGAGATCATTACAAAATAACCATTTAACGATAAGAGACGGAAACGACAGAGTCCACACGAGAGGAAGGGGCTTTAAAAGCAGCTTCCCGCCGGAGCCGAGCGCTGCGGGGGCCGGGCCGGGGCAGAGCGGGGCTGGCGCTGGGGGTCCTTCGCTCTGGGGACAGCTGAGCCCGGGGCTCCCGAAGGAGCTGGTTCCTCCGAAAAGGAAAACAAAGCCGAGCTTGTCGCCAAGCCTCGTGGATTCTCTTCCTTTTAACCGCAGGAGCCCGCAGTCGAGCGTCGCCGTGGCAGGGCCGGGTTTGCACCGCGGTGCCGCCGGGCGATGGGAGCCCCGGAATGGAAACCACCCGCCCGGACACGGCAGAAATAACCCAGATCGCTCCCAAAAGCCTTTTCATCACCAGCTCTTTGCCACATCCCAAATTTCCAGTTGCAGAAATGCCACCGGCAGGTCAGCCCACGCCTCTGTGCCCGGTGCTGCCCCGTCCCCTTGCCCGGCGTGACGGCGGCATCCGCGGCTACCGAGCGGGTGGCCAACGCGGCTCGTCCCGGCAGCCCGGCCCCACGAAACCAGGGGGGACGGCGGACACGTGGGGAGAAGGGGATCCCGGCTCAGCAGCGGGGCTGTCCCTGGGGGGTCCCAGCACGCCGCAGGCTAATATGGCTTCTGAAGTTGCTGTACCGGTGAGACGCACCGGCGCGACACGGGACGCCGAAGCCACGATGCTGCCGCTGCCCGGCCGTGGTGGGAACGCGACGAGACACGGGAACGAGACACACACGAAGTCACTCACGGCTGCGTCGGTGCCGGCTCACCCTCCGCCAGCGGGCCTGCCTTGGCATGCTTTGCTTCTTGGCGTTATTTTCTTCTCTTACATGAGTTTATGTATTTTAAATTTTTATTTATGGGGGGGGTTTTGGGGGGGGGGAGGGAAGGGGGAAATAATCGGGGCAGCGGATCGAGCGATGGGGTTTTGTTGGCCGCCGTCTCTGCCTGGCCGGAGAAGAGCGGCGGGGTCGGAGGTGCCGGCGAGCAGTGGGGCAGAGCGAGCAGCCCCGCGCCCGGCTGTAGCCGTAGCCGTAGCCGTAGCTGTAGCTGTAGCTGTAGCTGTAGCTGTAGCCATGCTGCTGGTGCTGCTGGTGCTTCTGGTGCTGCTGCTGCTGCTCCGGGGCTGCGTCTCATGCACTGGCCGTGGTCTATACAGCTATGTCCCCATGTATTTTTAACTACACATAACTACGGGGCAAAGGGGGAGGGTCAGAGGCAGCGCAGATGGCTTTAATATGTTGGTTATTTTATCCCTTTTTATTAAAAATAAAATTAAATTAAATTAAATTAAAAAATGTATTAAAGTCACAGTCTCTCCCTTCTCCAAGGCTTAGAGTCTGAATGGAAACCAACCAGGTGGGATCTCCGCTCCCAGTGGGGCCCTGGATGCTGTGGCGGGTCTGGGAGGGGTGAGGGTGCTGGGATGTGCAGGTGTATGTTGGTTGTATGTTGGGTGTATGTCGGGTGTATGTCGGGTGTGTGCCAGGTGTGTGCCGGGTGTATGTCAGGTCTGTGCTGGGTGTATGTTGGGTGTATGTCGGGTGTGTGCCGGGTGTATGTCAGGTGTGTGCCGGGTGTTTGCCGGGTGTATGTCAGGTGTGTGCCGGGTGTATGTCGGGTGTGTGCCGGGTGTTTGCTGGGTGTATGTTGGGTGTGTGCCGGATGTATGTTGGGTGTGTGCCGGGTGTATGTTGGGTGTATGTTGGGTGTGTGCCAGGTGTATGTCAGGTGTGTGCTGGGTGTATGTCGGGTGTATGTTGGGTGTTTGCCGGGTGTATGTCGGGTGTGTGCTGGGTGTGTGCTGGGTGTATGTTGGGTGTATGTCAGGTGTATGTTGGGTGTATGTCAGGTGGGCACCTCGCCTGCTTCCCACGGGCCTCCGTGGGGCCGCACACCAGCTGCCAACAGGAGGTTTTAGTGGTCTTCCCGATTCCTTCTTTTTTAACCCATTTCCACATAAGGCAAATGACCCCCCCACACACAGTGCCCGGACAGACCTGAAACGAGACTGATCCGAGAGCCCAAGTCCTGCCAGTACCACCAGCCAAGGGGCATCAGCCACCCCCAGCTCCCCAATAATTAAAAGCTTAAATTCTGCCCTTAATTACATGGGCAGGACAGGACCCTGATGGCTGATGCTGACACATCCGTTAGGAAAAGGGACAAACTAAAGCTGGAGATGGCCCTGCAAGATCACTCACTTGATGACCCACAAAGCCCCTGCAACCCAACACGGCCTCGGTGCCACCTTCACCCAGCAGTTCCAGCAGCCAGGCTGGGCACTGGGGCACAGGCCAAGTGCAGCCGCGGTGCTGGTGGAAATGGTCTTTGGACGTACCTGGTCCAACTTCCACCACCACACCACAGCTTGGCTAACCGAGCCCTGAACCTCCCCCAAGGACAGACATCCCTCCCTGGGGACCTGTCCCAGGGCTGCACATCCCTCCAGGGGAAGGGGCTCGTCCCCATAACTAACCTGAACACCCTGAGCTGTGGCTGCCACCAAGTTTCCCATCATCTCCCCACCTCCAGCCGGTGCTGAGCTGCCCTTTGGGAAGCAGGGACCGCAGGGAGCTGCTGGAGCATCCAGCGGCACCGGGGCCAGCTCAGTTTTGGCACTTTGTCCCCAGGCTCAGGACACTGCGCTGAGGTCCCAGCCTGGGTGCTGGACCTCCCTGTGCATTGCCCCCACTCCCCAGCCTGGCTGCTCCCCAGAGCTCTGTGCTGCCCTTCGCTGCAGAACTGCCCCCAAACCCCCACAGGGTCCCGGAACGCAGAGCGGGGCAGGGAGCACGAGGCTGCTGGGGAGATGGAGCCGGGACTGGGACCCCAGCTCATGTTGGTGCTCCAGTACAGACTGGGCTGAACTAGGGAAGCCCGCTGGACCCTCTCCCATTTGCAGGGAACGATGCTGGCTTTCCAGCTCAGGGGCTTGGTCCTGGCTCATGCCGTGGTGGGATAGGTGGGCCAGAGAAGCTCTTGCCCATTGTCAAGGACATGGATATGGCTTATACCTCCCAGGGGAGTGGGACAAGGTGGATTCAGTAGCCAATGGGGAGCAGCAGCTCATGGGGGTCAGGAGCTTCAGTTCCTTGTTGGTCATGGGCTTGCTGTCGCCATCCCCACAATGGAGGGATGCAGCAATGGGCCCGGAGCTCCCCATAGCCCCCCAGCTGCCACAAGGCTGTGCTGGGGTGCCCATGGCAGGGCTGAGCTCTGGGGACACACAATGGCCTTGAGGAGGCACCTGACACTGCTCGGGGGGCTGCCCCCTGCACATTGAGAGACCTTTCAACATAAACCTGTCTGGTGGAATCATCTGGATCTACTGGTTTCAACCAAGCACGGTGGGACATGCAAATCGCCCAGCACTGGCCTCGCTCAGCCTCTGGGGCCACGACAGCCACCCAGCAGGGGCTTGGTGGTCCTCACCATCCTGCCACTGCAGCACATCCCACCGCAGAGCTCCTCAGCACAGCCCCCTCAGGGTCCCCGTGCTCAGACTGGCCCCCATGGCTCCAGCTGCAGCACCAGGGACTCAGCACCCCACTGCTAAGCGGGGACCCGCTGGCACTGCAAACCTCTCCTTAGAAGAGGCCAGATCTGGAGCTGGTCAGGGGCACTCAGCCATCCTCGGCCCAAAACCACATCATGGCCAGCAGAGTAAGACAGGGAAGCACCCGGGTCTCCTG
Organism: Todiramphus chloris collaris; assembly: GCA_025345505.1. Taxonomy (NCBI): domain Eukaryota; kingdom Metazoa; phylum Chordata; class Aves; order Coraciiformes; family Alcedinidae; genus Todiramphus; species Todiramphus chloris. The sequence continues at coordinate 819,186 of JANVCC010000293.1, read as the reverse complement.
CAGAGGGTCTTCTCCACCGTGCTGACGTCCACACATCTGTTCCTGCCCCAGGCAAGCACAGTGGCTCTGGTCATCTCACACCATCAGGCTCCAGTGTCCCCTCCATGCAGCATTCGACAGGTCCCCAGGTGACCCCGCGGGAAGGACGGTGGCAGCGGTGCCGTGGGCTGGTGGCGTGGCTGCCAGGGAAGGTCCCAGGCGTGCCGGTGGCTCTGCACCCGGAGGGGATGGCTCACAGAGGCGATGGGACATGCAGCGGAAGGGAGTGATGCTGAAGAATGAAAAGAACCATCCGTGTCTTTAACCTCTTCCCCTGGAAGCTACTGGGACTGTCTGGAAAGCCTCCCACAGCCATCAAAGGGTATTTCAGCTTAAAACGGAATGAAAAAAACCAAAACCGAAGGTGGCAGAACTGAGGTATCAGTAGCTCGGGTGGCTCGGGTGGCTCAGACTGTCCCCGGCGCCGAGCCACGCTGCCCGGCGGGGCTTCCTATTTGTTTTTCCCGAGAGCTGCATCTACTTCTTCCTCTGGCTTCAGCGAGTGCCACTGGGCAATGGGCCGCCGGGGGTTGGCCAGCATGTCGGACCAGTGCCGCAGCTCCGTCCCAGTGGAGTTGCAGCCCGTGAAGATCTTGCCGATGGCTTCGTTCTTCCCCAGCTTGTCATAGTCCAGCACCGTGATGACCACTTGCACTTTCTATAGAAGGAAACCTTCTTTAGAGGGTGGAAAGGGTTGGGGCTGTGACAGCTCCATGGCCTCCATGCTGTCCCCAGCCCCGGGGTGGCTCAACAGGGCACCCCAGGAATCCCTCAAAGCTGAGCCCCACTGGGGCCCATTTTGGGGTAGGGTCCCCTCCCTGCCCATGGCTTCCTCCCCTTCCTTCCCCAAGGAGTCCAGGGCTACAGAGCCATGGTGGGGACCCAGCTCACCCTGACACGGCCACCTGGGAATGGTCACCAAGGGGTGGCATGTGGCCTGGAAGGAGCTGTGGGCTACAGGGCTTGATGGGGCTGAGGCTGGGGCAAGGGACACATGCAGGAGCTAGGGCAGGACATGGAGAGGAGGAAGATACCTGCCAAAGGTCCAGAATGTACCCAGGACCATGGTGTGGGTCACTGCTATGCCTGGGGTGAGCACTCTAGGACCAGGAGCAGAGGAAAGCCCCATTCCAGCTGTGCTCTGGGTTGTGGCTGCATCTCACATGGGTGCTGCCCAGTGTCCCACCTCGGCCCCTGCACCAGCATCAGCCCAAGCCCAGACTGGGAATGGACTTATTTCCTGAGTGACCAGACCAGGAACTTGCCAGGAGCTGCTCAGGTTTCTAGGAAGGCTGGGAGGTGGACTCAGGCAGTTGCTGGACTTCTCCCATCACTCCACCCTACCTGCCACCCATGGAATTCATCAGACAAACCTGTATCTGCTCAAAGGGGATCTCAAAGCTGAAGGACTCGTTAAAGTAGGGGTTCAGGGTCTTCTTCTTGACTGTGGTCTTCTTCTTCTTCAACCTCTTGCCATTCTGCAGCAGGTGAATCTTCACATAGGGATCTAGGGGGGGCAGGAGGGTGTATCAGCCAGGGCTGAGATGCCCAGGGAACACCAGCAGCCTGGCCCTGGGATAAGTATCAGCCCAGGACGAGGTGCCCCATGGGGTAAAGAAACTTCCATGAGTAAAGGTGCTCTGAGGCTTGTGGACGGAGGCCAAAGACAAAATACTTGGTCTGGAGAGTATTTGTGGGAGCAACTGGCCAAGGGATGGAGCTCTTCTGCATCCTGTGGGTCCCCACACCAGTGGGCATTGGCCGGTCACCCCGCTTTCTGGTGCAGGACACCCCAGAGATAAAGCTGAACCCTTCCAGCCATGCAGGTACTGCTTTCTGCTGGTTAAGGCAGGTCTGGAGAGAGCTGAGGAGCCCTGGGCAGAGAGCTCAGCCCTGGGATGGAACTGGGAAGACTCACACGCTGTCAGATGAGGTCCTTGGCCCCAAACTGAGGAGGAGTCAGACCACGAGCAGATGTCAGAGAACCATTTTTACCACCCAGGTCCTGCAGCATCCTGGCCTTGGCCACAGAGGTGGACCAAATTCACTATGTTCTTCCAAAAGGTTGGGGCCTCCCAACCCCATCTCCCCTCACCCCACGGCCAGACCTTGGCCTTCCTCCAATGCAGGAGGTCCAGGCACTGGAGGGGGATTCCCTGAGTCCTTGCCAGAGTGATTGGCCCAGTGTCCTTCCCAACTAAGGATGCTGAGACACCCATAGTGGGGCAGGAGGAGGACACCCATGAGACAACACCCACCGGAGAGACCCCCAACATCCATCTTCTTCAGGTTCTTGGCCTCCAGGATGCAGACAGTGAGTTTCCCGGCTGTGGGCACGTACCGGAGGGAGATGCAGATATCTCCCAGCTTCTCTGGCTGCCAAGCAGAGCAGGGAGAAGATATCAAAGCCTTGCCAGTGCATCATACCACAATACTGGGACATAGTCCCACAAGCAGATCCCCCCAAACCCTGCTCAGCCTTCGCTGCTGGCACCTCATGCACCAGTCACTTGGGTCTGGGGCAGGCCAATCCCAGCACAGGACTCAAGAAGTTTATGCCCCTCATTTCTGTTATAGAAAGACTTTTGTGGTGGGACCCCCACAGCGATCACCATCCTGAGCACTGTGGGATGGCCCAGAAAGCAGAGTTCACTCCGTGTCCATCCCACATCCCCACTGCCCTGGCCAAGGACCTCAGTCAACTGAGGGCTCTCACCTCCTCCTTCTCACCGCTCTGCAGGTCCCGCCACTCCTCAATGGGCTGGCCCAGGTCCACTGTGTTCATGGGCACCTTCACCTCACCAATGATGTCATGCTTGGAGAAGCGATCGAAGTCATAGATGGCCATCACCAGTGTCTTCCCTCCCAGTTCCTGGTAGGGGACCTGCAAAAAGAGGGGCACCAACTGGGCTGGCAACAGGCTCAGAGGAGCCCAAGCCAGGACCACCCACTCCCAGCAGTGAGGGTCACTGTATGGGACCAGTACACGGTCAGGGGGAAAGATGCCAGTGGGGGACAAGGGCCCGTGCTGAAGGTAGGAAGGGGTTGACCTTGAAGGTGAAGGTCTCGTTGAAGGCAGGGTTGAGCGTCTTCTTCTGCACTTTGGTCTCATACTTTTTCTTCTTGTCAGGGAGCAGAAAAACCTTGACGTACGGGTCTGAGGTGCCGCCCATGTCCAAAGCTGGCAGCTCAGCAGCTTGGAGGATCCCCACTGTCAGCTGGAGGGAAGAGCGAGGTGTCTTCAGTGAGGTGGCCCAGCTACATGCTTCCGATGCCAAGGGCCCATCTCCAGCCCAGTGTGGGGCACGACTCCCCATGGCACAGCACCCAGCCACCCCCTACCTCCTGTGCCACCCAGGTCCAACAGGGACACTCCTCCTCCCAGATACCCTCCCTGGGCAAGCCCCACTCCCCCACCTCCTCAGCCAAGCCCCAGCCCCTCCATCACCTGGTTCGCCTGGAAATCATAGTCCAACGAGAACTGCAACTTGCCCAGGTTCTCCGGCTCCTTCTCCTCCTCCTCACCTTCCCCCTCCGTCAGACCTGTCTCTGCGTCATCATCATCCTGTTGGTCCTGCAACAGCAGCCGAAGTGCCTGGCTCAGCAGCAGGGTCACCGCCCAGCCTCCCCATCCACACACCACTGGAGACCTCTGGCACCCCCATCCTGCTGGCACCTCAACACCTGGGTTCTTCCCATCAGGGGAAAGGAGACCCCCATGCTGGGGACACGAAGAACCAACAGAGCAGCCGTGGGGTGACACCGGCTCTGCCCACAACCACACAGCTGCCAGGGAGCTCTGGTGCTGGGCCAGACGAGGTGGACTGGGGGCTGCCTTGGGGTCAGCTCCAGTGGAGGGAGGCTTGGTTCTTACAGGAGGTGGCTACATGCCAGCAACCTACTGCAGAGGGGGCAAAGATCCTCCACCACCCACCCTGTGCTGGGACAGCTCTCCAGCCAGTGCTTGGGACTCAGCAGGGCCACCCCCAGGCGTTATTAGCTTAGTAATAGAGATATAGCCTAATTTTCCTAAGCCAAAGCCACCCCTCTCCCTGCCTCTCCAAGACATGGTCCATGGTGTGGGACACCTGGCTCCTTATCACCTTTCTGACCTGTCCCCATGTCCTTCATCCCACCCTGGAAACAGATGATGGAGAAGGCGGTTTGTGGTGGCACCTACCATGGAGGGCATCCCGGGATGGAGAGGGACCACGCAGACAGGGCAACAGCGAGGGAGGACACCAAGGGTGCCGGGAGGGAAGACAGCACGTTACAGAGATCTCGACAAGGGACCCACAACGAGGTGGAGCACCAAGGTTCATACGGCCCCACCGAGCCCCAGGGGACATCAGTCCTCACCCTGCACTGGGCAATTCCACCCCACACCTCCCGCCACCCTGGGGCCCTGCAGATGGGCAGGGATGATGGAGCTGCTCATCTCTCCAGCCCTGCCCGCACACCCGTGGTGCCCACGTGGCTCTGATGAGCAGGAACTGATGCCCAAAATCTCCCACCCCCTCCAACTGGCTCTGGGTCAGGGCCAGTGAAACGGCCAGGATCACCCCAAGCCTGCTGGTGCCAAAGCCTCCTTCCTGCTGGGCCTCCAGGATGGGGAGATGGCCCCAGCTCTGCTCTGGGCACCAACAGCTGCCTCTCAAGCACTGGCTGTTTGGGGACCCCAAACTGGTAGGCATTTTGACCTGGTGGTCCTCCCTTCTTGGCTGAAGGCACAGCTCAGTGAAATGAGGACAACTCAGAGGAAGGTGGGGAGACACAAGAGATTAAACCAACATCTGCTGGTTCGGGTGAAGCATTGGCACGTGCAGGCCAGCTTCATCCTGGTCCCATCTGGGCCACCAGGCACTGGAAGAGGACAGTGCTGCTGTCTCAGGTCCCTGCTCATGTCTGCACTGTCCCATCCTAGGATCCTGGTGGCTCCAGCCCTCTACTGCCCAAGCTGTGAGGGCCCCAACACAGTTCCTGACTCAGCCGGAGCGATTGTCCTACAACACCAAGTGCAGGACAAGCCCAAGCGGTCCAGAAGGACATCACCTGGTTGCCTGACTTCATGTCCTTCATGTTCATGGCATTCTTCATGCCTTTGCCCTTCTCCTTCTTGTTCTTCTTCTTCTTGCAGCAGCACTTCTTGCAGATGCAGAAGCAGCAGGTGAGGATGAGGAGTCCGGCTACCACTGCGATGGCGATGAGGGCCCAGGGCGGCACTGTGGGCAAAAGCCAGTGTCATGTCCAGTGTATGGAGCCTGTGGCTCCATACCAGCTCCAGGCACCCCACCACCTTGTCCCACACGTTGCACTGGGACCAGAGCAGTGGTGGGGTCATGAGGATGTGAATACCTAGGAAAAGGAGGCAGCTACTCACAGGGGATCTTGTTGAGCTCATTCATGAACTTGTCCCTCAGCTTGGTGAACATGTCCTCCTTGCTCTCACCCGGCCCTGCAGACTCGGTGGAGTTCTCCATCGTGGTCATGGGTATCGTGGTGGCCGTGCCCTCCGGGGCCATCATGGACGCTTGCTTGAACGTCATGGTGAGTTAGGGGCTCCCTGAAACACAACGTCTCGGTGGTCACACAGGTCCCTGCTGTCTCCACTCCTCCCCATGTCCAGGCTGTGTCCTCAAGCAGCCATCTGCACCGAGGACATTTGCATGGATGACACCAAACTGGGAGGAGCAGCAGGCACACCAGAGCTGTGCTGCCATTCAGCGAGCCCTGGGCAGGCTGGAGAGCTGGGCAGAGGGGAACCTCATGAAGCTCAACAGGGGCAAGTGTAGGGCCCTGCAGCTGGGGAGGAACAGCCCCCTGCACCAGTACAGGGCAGGGGGGACCTGCTGGGAGCAGCTCTGCACAGAAGGGCCTGGGAGTGCTGGGGGACAACAGGTTAACCACGAGCCAGCAACGTGCCCTCAAGGCCAAGAAGGCCAGTGACTCCTGGGGTGCATGAAGCAGAGTGTGGGCAGCAGGTCGAAGGAGGTTCTGCTCCACCTCTACTCTGCCCCACTGAGGCCACCTCTGCAGTATTGTGACCAGTTCTGGGCTCCCCAGTTCAAGAGAGACCAGGAACTACTGGAGAGAGTCCAGTGGAGGCTGTGAAGATGCTGAGGGGCTGGAGCATCTCTGTGCCAGGAGAGGCTGAGAGCCCTGGGGCTGTTCAGCTGGAGAGGAGCAGCCTGAGAGGGGAGCTGAGCAATGCTGAGCAAGAGCTAAAGGGCAGGAGGCAAAATAAGCAAACCCCGAAGACACAGGTTTGGTTGACCTCACACTTCAGGGGACCTGGGCCAGGAGTTTTGGTTGCTTGAGGTTATCAACCTGCTACTTGGCCACGACACAGAAGTGACAATGGTCCAGAAAATGCCACCTCTGGTGAGTCCTACAGATCTTGTCCCCCTCCCCACCGGGGCAGGAGGGAGGTGGAGGATCAGCATTCACACAGCATGGCAGGGACAAGGTGGGAGCCATGTCTGTGTCACATGGGGCATGAAGATGGTTGGATAAGACCAGCCAAAACATCAACATCTCAATGTCTTCCCAAAGACTCTTTGGGAGCCAAAAACTCCCAGATGTTTCTTGCAGTCACTCCCATGTCCCAGCCCCAAAGGTACTGGGTGGGTTGTGGGGTCTGGTCCTGCTCTGGGCCCATGGTGGATGAGGGACTGATGGCATCAGAAGGGACTCACCCAGGGATGACTTATCTTGGCTGTGTACATCCTGCAGAGCAGCCAGGAAGGATGCTCAGGGCTCTCTCTGAACTGTGGGCCAGGTCCCCAGAGGCCACCACAGGGTCCATCCACCCAGGCCAATTCCATATCCCTGCCTGACATCAGGATGCGATAATTTATGACAAAACCACCAAGGTCCTGGCCCTCAGAAGCATCTCTCCTCCCCAGCCTGCAGCTCTGAGACCAGCACAGACCACAGTCACCAGCTCCTCCTGTGAGTTTATCTGTCTTGGATGTCCCTGGAGATCAACCCACTTCCCTGCTCCACATGGAGCCCCCCAAACATGCTGACCACCTAAGAGGCTCTCCATGCTTCACCAGCTCCTCCTCCTGCCCTTGGACCTCGGACACAGCCACCTTCATGCCCCATGGAGAGGCTGCAGCCACCTCAAACACCAGAATCAACATCACACAACCATGATGTGAGTTATGAGCCAGCTCCCCATAACTCAGGGTTGGAGCAAGATGCTGGAGGTGATGCCCCACAGCCACCACATCCTGCTCCGGGGTGAATCAGGACCTGCTGGATTTAACTCCTCACCCCACTGAGGGTTATTTAGTGTAGATGACTACAAGGGCTCCCCAAAGCTTTCCAGCAGCTGAGGTCATCTGGCCTTCTTTCATTTTTTTCTTCTTTCCTGGGATCACCATTGGTGCCAGCAGCTCAACATCCCAAGGGCCAGGTGGCACTGGGCAGCACTGGGAGCTGCAGGTATCCTTACAAGCTGTCCCATTGGGAAGAAGAGGTTGGCACGGAGCCCCTTGTAATGGGGTGTCCAGGATGGGGGTGGGGTCAGGACACTGTCCCTTGTTTGCCACATGTCCAGCAGCTCCCCTCACCCTGCTCTGGTCTCACAGCTGCTTTCCACACCCACCGCCTGGATGTGGCTTTTATCTCCTTCAGGGTGGCTGGAGCATCTCCAACTGGGGCTTTTACTGCAAGAACAGCAGTTGAGTGGTGGAGTCCCCGTGATCCCCGGAGGGGTTTCCAAGCCGTGGAGCTGTGGTGCTGAGGGACAGGGGTCAGTGGTGCCCTGGCAGTGCTGGGGGAAGGGTTGGACTCCAGGATCTGAAAGGTCTCTGACAACCCGAACGATTCTGAGTCTAGCAGAAGGTTCTTTCCCCATCACTCCCCATGTGAGCTGGAATTCTCCCGGTGGAAAGCGGAGGTGCCGGAGGAGCCGCGAGCAGAAGGTGCCGGGGCAGGCTGGCCGCTCTCCAGCTCGCTGCGGGCCGGGCAGCGGGTCTGCAGCCCTGGCACCCGGACCCGACCTGTCCCGCTGGGCAAACGGGCCATCGCTGCCGAGGCGGGATGGGGCAGCGGGAGCGCTGCAGGAGCTGCCTTTGGGAAGGAGGAAAAGGCCGGGCAGGGCTGAGCACCCAGGAGGGGTGGGAGAGCTGAGGGTGGAGGGGGGGCTGCTGCCGCCTGCCCCCAGCCCCGAGCAAACGCACCCAGGAGCTGAGCAGCAGCTCTGCAGGGGCACAGGGCTCAGGGCACTGCCCCTCTCCTGCCCCCCAGGTGCCCCCCAGCTCTGGGGCAGGGGGAGTCCAGGCTCTGTCCTGCACCCAGGCACAGGCGGGTGGGCTCCAGGCCACCAAGGCCCTGCAAGCTCCCATGGTGCTCAGCATGGACGAGGGGTGCAAAGCAAGGGGTGCCCAGGGGGTGTGCAGTGCCACAGGGTGAGGGGACATCAGGGGACCACCCCCTGCAGCAGAGCCCATGGCACCTGCTCGGCACCCCAATGCACGGCACAGAGTGGGCAGCACCCCGCTGGGTCACCCGGCCAAGACTCCAGTGGGCACCCAGTGCAGTGCTGCCTGATGGGTGCTGGGGCTCCCCGTGCCACAGGCCTGGGGCTGTGGCAGCTCTGCTCAGGCACAACAAGGCACAAGCTGTGACAGTGACGCCACCACAGCGATGCCATGGCCGTGATGATGCGACCATGATGCCACAACACCAATGCCATCACCAGGGTGCCACAACAGCACCGACACGATGACATTGCCGCAATGATGATGCCGTGATGGCGATGCTGCAACAGCAATGCCACAGTGGTGACGCTGCGACGGCGATGCCACAGCAGCAATGCTGTGATGGCAATGCCACGATGGCGATGCCATGATGGTGATGTCACAATAGTGATGCTGCGACAGCGATGCCACAACAGCAATGCTGTGATGGCAATGCCACGATGGCGATGCCATGATGGTGATGTCACAATAGTGACGCTGTGATGGCGATGCCGCGACCGTGATGGCACAGTGCCAATGCTGCAACCACAGTGCCGTGACAGCGATGGCACGATGACAATGCCACAGTGACAATGCCGTGATGGTGATGTTGTGACAGTGATGCTGCGCCGGTGATGCCGGTGCCACTCGTGTCCTGCTGCACGTGCACCGTCGCGTCGCAGTGCAAGCGCTTCTGCACAAGTGCAGTGCTCGTGTGGCTCTGCAGCTCGCACGCGTGCGCTCGTCCCTGCCTGCAGCCTGTGTCAGCGCTTGCACGTGGATACGCCCGCACGCACGGCCCCACAGCTGCACACGGGTCGTGCTTGCACGCGTGTGCATGAGCACACACACGTGTGCGAGCCGCTGGAAGGGGCCGCTGGGTGACGCGTGGAGCACCCGTGCATCCGTGTGCGGGCACGAGCACATTTCCTGTGCACACCCCTGCTCGTTGCAGGGGACCCCCACGCAGAGACCCCCCTGCACCCCCCAGAGCCGCTGTAGCAGCTGCTGATTGACTTCTGGAGATAATTACGAGGGCGAGAAGGAAACCCCCCTCGCAGCTGCAGCGCAGCCCCGGGCGGGGGGGGTGATGGGGGGCTGAGCCCTGGTGCAGGCACTCGGACAGGGGATGTGCTGCTTGGGGGGTGTTTGGGGGGCTTTGAGGAGCTGCCCAGGGGTAGGGGGGCTGCGGGCAGCATCAGGCCTCGCTGCTGTAGCTATTTTTGAACAGGGTGAGCTAATTAGTATCACTAATTGCTCTGGCACCTGCCCCAGCAGCCTCTGCTCTCTCACCTCATGGTGCTCACCAGGTGCTGGCAGAGATAAGGACTGGGGGAAACTGAGGCACGGGGGAGGCTGGAGGAGGAGAGGGGCAGGCTTATGAAGACCTCATTGCTGTCCCCTGCACTTGGGTACCCTAGAGCCCCCTGGGACCCTGCAGCCCCTGTCCCGGGGTCAGGGGGGCTGATCCTGCCCCACAAGTGAGGGCGAGAAGCTTTGTTCCCCCTCCTGCATGGGGTCCCGACTGGGCACTGTGGGGCAGGGTGTGGGGCAGTGCCATGGGGGGCAGTGCCATGGGGGGCAGCCAAGGCAGGTGGGGGCCAGCTGGGGTGCAGCGCATGGGGCGGGAGGGCAGGCTGTGGGGCAGGGTGTCCTTGGCACATCCCCTCACCCGCTGGTCCCGGTCCCCACTGTGCCACCACCTCGCTGGGTGTCCTGGGTCACATCCCATCCCATCCCATCCCACATCCCACGGTGCAGCCCAACCCCTCCGCTGTAGGTGCGAAGCTGCTCCCAGCCCCACGGAGCAGATTCCCGGGCAGACGGGTCCACCCCAGCACCCTGTCCCCATCCCAGCACCCTGGTCCCGATCCTGCCCAGCCAGGCCCCCGGTGCCCCTGGAAGGCATCAGGGCAGCCGTGCGGCAGGGGCCCTGGGCCAGCGGCACTGCAATGCAGTCCTGCTCCAGCTCTGCTTGCTGCTTTTTTTTTTTTCTTTCTCTTTTTTGCCTTTTTTTTTTTTTTATTCCCTTTTGCAATTTTTTTCTTTTTCCTATCCTCCCCCCTCCTTTGTGCAAGCTGCAGCAGCCACTGGCGAGGGGCTGGGAAGGGAGCTTGGCCCCTGCACCCTCCGACTCCGCGCAGCTGCCCCAGCCAAGGGCATTCGCTGCCCTGCCTCTGCTGGGAAGTTTCCTCTTTATTATTACCTCGCTGGTTTGGAGCTGCCCCCCGCACCCCTCCACCCCCCTCAACCCCTCCACCCAGACCCCAGCATCTTAAGGACATAAATAAATAAAGAGGGTTATAAATAACTGTTTCTAGCAGTCCGTGGCCCAAGAACAAGCCAGAGTTAAGGCACCATTAATAAACGCCCCATTAAAGGGGCCCCATCCTGTCCCGCTGACCCCTGGGGACCGGGGAGCAGCACCCATCAGAGAGGTGCTGCTGGATATGGCAGGGCCCCCCCGCCCTTCCAAACCACCCGGGAGCTCCCCACGGAGCAGGAGGGGGTGGGCTTTGCCCAGGCAGCTGCTGTGGGGACCCCAGTGCCAGCAGGTGGGGAGCCCCCCCCAGCACCCAAACCATCAGCGAGTTGTCCCTGCAGCACCCCGGGTGCCACACTCAGAACAGCCCCCCCCCATCATCCTGCACCACCTTGCTCTGGGGCACCCCGCAGAGCACTACCCTGACCCCCCCCCACACATCACCCCAGGGTGTGTTGCCCCCAAACCCCTAACGCACCCCTGCTGCCTTATCCTGCACCTTGCAGTGCAGCACCCCAAACCCTCCCTGCATCACCCCAAACCCTCCCTGCAGCACCCCAAACCCTCCCTGCAGCACCCCAAATCCCCCCTG
>JANVCC010000293.1:794276-807814 GCA_025345505.1 Todiramphus chloris collaris | reverse complement strand
CCCTCCCTGCAGCACCCCAAATCCCCCCTGCAGCACCCCAAACCCTCTCTGCAGCACCCCGAATCCTCCCTGCAGCACCCCAAACCCTCCCTGTAGCACCCCGAATCCCCCCTGTAGCATCCCAAACCCTCCCTGTAGCACCCTAAATCCCCCCTGCAGCACCCCAAATCCCCCCTGTAGCACCCCAAACCCTCCCTGCAGCACCCCAAATCCCCCCTGCAGCACCCCAACTCCCCCTGTAGCACCCTAAATCCCCCCTTGCAGCACCCCAACCCCCCTTGTAGCACCCTAAATCCCTCCTGCAGCACCCTAAATCACCCCCCCTGCAGCACCCCAACCCCCCGGGCAGCACCCCAAATGCCCGCTGCAGCATCCCAACCCCCCGGGCAGCACTCCCTCCCCCCACCAGCCATGATCCTGAGCCCCATCCTGCAGCTCCCCAGCCCCAGCTCCCCCAGTGCACACTCCCACCTGATGCATTGCCCCCAGAGCCCCCCAGTACATCCCCTCTGCACCCCACAGTGCATCACCCTGCCCACTCCAGTGCGTTGCCCCCAGCCCCCCATCCATTGCCCCCCAGCTGCAAACATCTGGCCTAGAAGGAGCTCCCAGGTCCCATCTCCAGCACCTCCCCAGGGGCCGTATCCAGCAAACACCTCTCTGGGCTCAGCACCCCCGAAATCCCACCCTGACCCCCTCCCTGCCAGAGCCCTCAGAAGCTGCGCTGAGCCCAAAACGAGCCCCGTTTGGCCCCTTGCTGGCGTAAAACCCTCTGCCTACACCAGGCCTGCAGGGGCTCTGCTGATTTACACCAGTGGGGAGCTGGACCCAGCTCATCTGCGCTGGGGGGGCCGAGCTCCCCTCTCCTGTAGCCAAAAGCCGGGCTGGGTTTCGCAGCCCCCCCAGGCCTGGCAGGATGGGAATCCCAGGCTGGAGCCGTCGGTCCCTTCCCCCCATCCCGGGGGCATTTCCCCTCTCGGGAAAAGCAGATCTGACCCTGGAACATCCCTCCCACGAGCCCTTCATCTCCCCCCCTTCCTCCTCTTCCTCCTGTAACCGTCCCAGAGGCATCCCCCCCCCCCCCCAGCCCCCGGACTGCTGCAGCACCCAGCACATCCCAGAAGCCAAAAAAGGGGGATTTGGGGTTTTCCCTTCATGGTGGGTCCTCGCTGCCCCGGGCAGAAGCTCCTCCAGCACCCACCGATGGAGCTTGGTGGGGTGGGGTGGGGGGTGGGGACCCCCCCTCAGCTGGGGGGATTCTGGGGGACCGTGCAGGGAGAAGTGCTGTGTGTCAGGCAACAGTGGGGGGAGGATCTTTGCCCACCAGCAAATCATCCTGCTGGGTAATGCAAATTAAAAAGGGGAAAATGGAAAAATCCGGGCTATTTTAAATTAGGAAAAAAAATAATTAAAAAAAAAAAAAAAAGCATTTGAGCATCACGATTGCCCCCCAGGGTCCTCGGGACCCCTCTCCTCCACCCCCACCCCCTCCCACCCCCACTGCCCTCCTGCTCTCATCAGCAGAGCTGTTGGGCGAAGGGCCAGACCCAGGAAGGGAACTGGGGGACAGGGGAAGGATGGGGTGTCCCAGGCACCGCAAGGGACCGAGTCCAGCAGGAGTTGGAGGGATCCAGCCGCAGGAACCCCCCCGGCAGCAGCTTTGGCAGCCGAACCGTCCCTGTGGGGAGGCAAAGGGCAGGAAGGGGCAGCAAATGAAGACCAACGGGGCTGAGGCAGCGATCGATGGCAGTGGGTGTTGATGGGCGGGTGGGCAGGTGAGGGGGGCCCGACCCCCAACTCTCCCAGCCCACAGTGCTGGTTTGTCCCAGGGTGATCCCAGTCTGGAGGGGAAGCTCAACATGTTGCTTCTGCCGTCACGGGCCCAGAGCAGTGAGTTACGGCTCCATTATGGGATGGCAAAGCTGGGGCTGCAGTGCCCGCTGAGCCGAGGGGTTCTAAGTCATCCCGCTGGGATGGAGACATTGGGACCCCTCAGCCCTCCATTAACATTGGCTTTGGGAGCTGACCCTAAAACTTGCACCACCCTAGTGCTTGGGCTTGGATAACTGGTAATGAAAACCCCAAACTGGTCCCAAAGGGGATCTCCCTCCCACCCCAGTGTCAGCTGGAAGCCTGGGCACTCTGGCTGCCCCACTTCTGCGGTGCATCCCGGGGACAAGCAGGGATTCTGGGGTACAAACTGGGATATTGGGCAGTGGCCCAGACAGATCTTGATGCCCATGGCTGGGGACAGCAGCACAAGATCCGATCTCTGCTGGACCTGCTGGCACAACATCTGCACATCCCTCCAGCCTTTTGCACGAGTAAAGATGCCCCCAGTGCTCCATCCTTCTGGGACCAGAGCATCCAGAGTCAGACACAGAGGGGACATGCTGGGCCAGAGCTTCAGCTCACAGCACTGAGATAGGAGAGTCCACTTAAGGCAAAAACATGACTTGGCTTCTAATGGTCATTTAATTAACTGAAAAATTCTGGCAAGGGACGAGAGGGGGCACGGGGAGACCGAGGGATCAGGGAGGTGGATGCTGCAAGGACCACAGCACGAAGGGACCCAGCCCAGCAAACCCCAGCCCCAGTCACTGTCCACAGACCCACAACCACTGCAGCAGTGGTGCCAGATCAGACCCTCCGGCAGCAGCACCCCAGGCTGCCGTGGCAGCTCCTGGGGCTCGAGGAGCACTTTCCCCCAGCCCCCCTGCCACCTGCACCCCTCTCCTGATTTACAGTGTGGAGGGTGAGGGGAGTTCCTGACCCACCAGCCCCATGCTTTGCAGGGAATGATGTTCATACCAGGCTGGGAAAGGGGAGCTGGCAGCAGCACGGGCAAGGGGGGTGTGATGGAGTGAGGATGCTCCAGTAGCAGCAAATGGCATCGCAGGACGTGAGCTGCTGAGACACGGCCCATGAAGAGACACGTTCCACTGTCCCCCGACACAAGTGCGAGCAGGTGCCATTGGCCAGACCCCCTGTGACCTCTCCAGCCCAGAAGGGCACATCTCTGCCTGCCCCCTGAGGGAAACCGAGGCACCTTCAGCGAGAAATGCCGCAAGCAGGGCCAAGCTGCTCCAGCACAACGGTGCACCACATCACTCCTCCCAGCTCAGAGCTGTGCCGGGACCCTGCCGCTGCCTGGGCTAGTGTCACAGCCACCAGCACCTGCCAGGCCCACGGTGCTGGTCACCATCCTGCCAGCCAGCCTCTGACAGCATCCCTGGATGGGGCCCAGTGCTGGCCTGCACCCTCCGTGCTGAGGCACGCTCTGCTCGCTGCCTCTCACCACCAGCCAGCACCCGGCTCAGCTAATTAAAAATAATGATGTGCTGGGGCTCGGCAGCCCCGACCGCAGGAGCTTTCCCGGGAGATGAGTAATTCGGGGGGCACCACGCTGGAGGGTTATACAGTTCCCATCAACATTTGATGAGCTGCCCAGCCAGGGTCTTCTGCACATCCCCACAGCCCCGCTATGCCCAGGGTCACATCCAGAGTCCCCAGCCTCACCCCGAGCTGGAGGTGCAACGGGCGGACACTGCAAATACGGGCAGGGCCAGGGACCCCGTGATGAGCTCCCACCTTGCTACCCCATGTGCTGGGATCGGGGCTCCTCACCACAGAGCCCCCAGCCTTGAGGAAGGGGACCTGGCCCTGGGCTCACAGGGGAGAGCCTGTAAAATAAACAAAATCAAGAACAAATGCAAGGACCAGTGGGTTTAGAGGCTGGCGCTTGCCTTTGATAGAGGACCTGCTCTGGCATTACAGAGGCTGCATTATTTACAGCAAACCCACGAGACATCTAACAGTTAAATGCAGTCTTAGAGGCAGCCTTCATTCATCATTCGGGTACCAGATTAATGGCTTCTGATACTCCCAAGTCAAAACCACTGGCTCCCGCTGCCAGAAAGCTGTGCCAGGCACTGCCACGGCCCCCACCAGCCCACTGTGGCCAGCTAAAGGTCAGTGCACCCATGGGGCTGGGCACACAACAAGCTGGGGCAGGGGCAATCCCAAGCTGACCCCCTTGCACAGCTCCCCAGCATCGCCCCTGCAACAGCATCACCCCAGCCAGGCACCCACCAAGTACCAGGGTCTCCCTTGGTGCTGGCAGGTGTCCCCACAAACCACTGCACCCACCTGGGGCTGCTCAGGGAGCCACCAGGTTTGTCCCTACCCGGGGACATCCCCCTGAGTGGGGACCACTGCTGGCACCCGCAGTGGCAGCTCAGGGATTTTCTGTGCCTTCGCCTCTAGAATCAGGACAGCGGGGGTGAAGCGGGGGAAGAGGCGAGCGGCAGCACGCAGTGCCCGCGCCTGCTTCTGCGGGGGGAGGAGGGGAGGATGGCTCTCAGTTGGGTGCTCAGAGCTGTGCCTGGTACACATGGGTGCTGCTCTCCCCCAGCCCCCCTTTCCCGGGGGGGTCAGGCCTTGACTATCCCTCCCACCAGTGCTGCTGCTGCCCCAGGAACCTGAAACTGGGGCTGGTACCGGGGCACTGCTCAGAGAGCCAATGGTGCTTTGGGTGGCAGCAGCGAAAGAGCTGCTGGTGAGCACCTTCTCCCCCTCCCTGCTGTGGCTCTTGGCTTTCCACTTTCATCTGATGCTGCTGCAATGTTCCAGAAACCACCCAAAAGGCAACCGCCTTGCTAATTAGCTGGGAACCAAACGAGAGATTGCATCGGCTTGTGCAGCCATGGAGTCTGGCACCGGCAGGGGTCAAGGTCCCTCTCACCCCAGGCACGGCCCCTCTCACCCCACAGCCTCTCCAGTCCCTGGTGTGGTGGCACAAGCGCTGTCCCCTGGCGAGGAGGGCTGCGGGCACCGCTCGCCAGCAGCACTTCATCCCAAGGGTTTCAGCAGGTGCCAACACAGCACCCATGGAAAAGGCACCCGGGGCTGCTGGAGAGCACGGCCCCCTGAGCCGTGGGGACGCGGCCACCCCCGAGGACAGCAGAGCATCCCATGGGGCACCCACCACAGCCAAGCCCTGGTGAACCCCTGGGCTCAGCCCCAGCACAGCCAGCGCAGGCAGCCGCCCTCAGCACGCGGAGCTGCAAATGGCTAAAAAAGCCTCCCCAAAAAAGGGGACGGGTGCTGCCAGCACCCAGCCTGCTTCCCGGTGTCACTGATGCCGTGGTGGCTGTGCCTTGCTCTGCTGCTGAGACCAGCACAGTTAAATAGGGCAACAGAAGGCAACGGCCTGAGTTATTCTGGCCCTCGGAAGGCAGCAGGCAGGTGAGAGCACCTGAACCCTGCCAGCCCCGCTGGCACTGCCCGGCTGCTGGCCCTCCCTGGCAATGGCCCCGTGCAGCAGCGATGGCTCCGGATCAGTGCGGGGGGAGAAAAACAGAAGCCAGACAAGCTCCTGGGGAAAAGCCAGAAGCTGCTCCAGGAGACACGGCGGATCGATCCGAGACGGGAGGCAGGGGACCGCACGCCCTGCGCAGCTCCCAGGCTGAACGAGCCAGGAGGTGCCATTTCCAGGGGTGAGGCTCCATGTGCCCATCGGGCTGCAGCCCCCAGTGAGATGTCCAAAGCCCCTCGCCAAGCATGAGGTGGTGATGGGCTGCTGTTAGAAAGCCAGACAACCGACTCCCAGCTCAACCTTCAGCATCTCCCTCCTTCCTGCCAGCCAGGGCTCGGCCCTGGGGACTGGCTGCCTCTGGGAGAGGCGCTGGTGGCTGTTTGCCCAGCTCCAAGAGCCCCAGAGGCAAAGTACAGCCCGGTGTCTCTGGGGCCTCCCACCCTGGTGGCATTTGGGGTAAGAAAGGGGATGACAGAGGCACAAAGATGACAGCGTTGGTGGGGATGGAACACTGCACCAGCCCAGGGGGATTTAATCGTGTCACGAACACCGAGGCCAGGACACCAGGAGCCATCTCCCATGAGTAGATGAAGAAAAGCCACTGTGAGAACTGGGAGCCCAGCCCAGTCAATGGGCACAGCCCCCCCGTACACCATGGCGGGGGCAGGGTGTCATCTGCTCTTCCCTGGCCCCTCTGAGCTGTGTCCCTACATTGCTCCAGGTGGTTTGGAGACACAAGCACAAGGGCACACGCTTTCCAGCTGCACAGGGGAGCTGCTCTGCCAGTGCATCCCAGGGAAGGCTATCCCCCCCCAGCACAATAACCCGGAGAGCCCAGCTGCCTGGGGAGCTGCAAAGCATCCCAGCTCCCAGTGCCCAGCAGTCACCATCCCTTCTGAGGGTGCCCAGACCAGAGTGTCTCTATCAGACTCTCAGGCAGCACAAGCCAGTGACCGAGCCTGGCACGGCCACGCCGCAGCTCATTGCGGCACACGGCAGCGGCTGCGCCAGGCTGCTGGCAGCAACGCAGGGCTCACGCGTGGGCAGCAGCGGGCACACGCTGGCATTTCTTCCCCCAGCTCTCTCCGGGATTTGGTCCCAGGAGAAAACCCCTTAACTCCCCTGGGAGCAGAGCGAGACCGCATCAGAACTCTGCAGGGTGCTTGTAAATCCATGCGCGGCACTGAAATTTGGGGTTGCTTTCCCCCTTGACTCCTCCACTCGAGGCCAATGGGAGCAGTGGTGCTACCTCAGGGATCCCCAGTCCCAGCAGCCCTCCGTCCCAGCATGTCCCTGAGGACATCCTGTGCCTGTCAGGAAGCATCTCCCCCGGCACACTGCGACGTTGCCAAGCGGTTCAGAGGCTGGTCCCAGCTCAGGGGAGGGCTGGCAGAGTTGATTTGGTGTGGGGCACCACAGCAGGTTCACGGGCAACAAAGGACATCCCGACCCACGCCAGCGCTGCCGGACCAGCTCTGCCAACCTCCAGCCAGCCCAGCACATCCCAGGCATCCTCGCTGCCCACAGACCCTCACCCATCCCTGTGGCTTCAGCCCAGCCCCTGAGCAGCTCCCCCAGGCCCCCTGGCAGTGGGACAATCACTCAGTCCACCTCCAGCTCACTGTGAGCTCAGGGCTTGGATGTGCTTGAGCTCAGCACCAGGTCTGCCCCCAGCACCCGCTGGCACCTTGTGCCACAAGCACCCGCTTTGCTCTTGGCTTCCCCGTAGCTCCTGGGGATGCCACAGCCCTGCAGAGCTGGGAAAAGCTGGGCAGCAAGAAACACCCCAGATTAAAGAAAACACACCGGTTTTCCTTAAGAAGCTTGGCATGAAGGATGCCCCACTGCACCAGGAACTCCTTCCAGGCAGGCGAGGATGCAGATGCCCGACTGCCTGCGACCAGCGGGGATGGATGTGGCACAGTCGAACAACAGCCCGCACCAGGAGAGCAGGGTGAGGGTCCAGGCCTGGCCTAGCCCAGCACTGCTACACACACTGCCAGAACCAGCCAAGGCTCCCGAAGCCCCAGCACCAGCGGAGCCATCCTGGGGTGACAGGGAGCTCTGCCAGCCCCCGACCCCACTGTCTGACTGGCAGCAAAGTCCAGGGCTGTTACGATTCCTCCTCCAGGCACCAGAGCAGACTAAGCATCACTCAGCTTCCAGCGCCCAGGAAGCAATGGGGTGGGTGACTCCCGTGGGACACGACAGTCCCCAGCTCGGGGGGGACACACTGAGATCCCTCAGCCCAGGACTGCCAGGGGCAGGCCAGCACCAACGCGAGGCCAGGACCGTTCCTGGCTCAAGGTTTACACTGGTGCAGGGCATCTCAGATTCCAGTCGCGTGCTGCCTAATTTACAGTTTAATTAATAAATGGGGAATTATGCCGAGTTTATCCAATACTTTTGGACGCGTGATGTTATCAAAATCCCATTACAGGTGAAGGAAGGCATGAAGAGCAAAATTAGCTTTGGCATCTGAAACACTTCAGTCAATGTGATAACACGATTATTAGGGCTAATAATCAAAGAGCACTTTGGGGAACGTGGGCTCCGGCAGGAGCTGAGCCAAGGGCAGCCGCAGCCCGGGATGGGGAGGAGCCGGAGAACAGTTGGGTTTCCACCGGGGAGGGAAAGGCTGACCATGGCCAAGGGCAAAAGCATTTTGCCAGACTGCACTTACCGGCAGCTCCGGATATTGGCACAGGTAACGTGCCGGTGGCGGCCAGGCCGAGGAGGAGCACGGCCAGGCATGGTGCCGAGCTCCGCTGCCAGGGGGTAAGGAGGAAAAAAAATCCCAAGATTTGAAAACCAGCGAGCACTGGGTCCCATCTATTTGCTTCGGGCATCGATCCTGCTGGAGGACATCACATCACGGCTGCCAGCTCGCAGCTCTCCTGCGCAGCCCAGAGAAGGAGAAACTCAAGTCATAATTAGGAGCTGCAGTCATCCGGCTCCTGGAGCTGGGGCTTTGCCAAAATCACCGTGAGCAGGAGGATGGGCCCGATCCCACCCCTCAGGGGGTGAGCAGGAGTCCCCGCTCGCTCCAGTAGCTTTTAGCTCAAGCCCAGCGACTGTCCCCAGTGCTCACAGAACAGGAGGCAGCTCCCCTGGGAGAAGCTGGCAGCAAATGCTACCGCTGCGGCATCCCACCGCGGCCGGCCGGCACGGCGCCGTGGCAGAAAGGCAGTTGGTTTGCAACCCCCCTCCCCAATCATATATATATATAAGGACACATCCATATGTAAATGGATATATGTGGTTATATTCATATGTCCTCCCTCTTCCTGCGACTCCGGGCACTGCGTGGGAGAGGGGTGCAGAGCCAGGGCTGCCGGCAGCAATGCAGTGCAGCCAACGCTGCCTCACTGCTGCTGCTACCGCCCGGCTAACGGGCAGCGAGGGACGTGTCCTTGCCCTGCAGAATCGGGGGCACCGGGACAGCTCCTGGCAAACGGGGCACTAGTGCTCACCGCAGGGGTTTGGGAGAGCCAGGCTCGGTGCCAGGTGATGGGGCAAGGTCAGAGTCATCTCTGCACTTCACCCAGGTGCAAGAAGGGGACAGGGCATCTCTCTGAGAGGGATTTGGTGTTTGAGGGGGGGGGGCGGGGAGGTGTTCTGGACTGTGCAGCGCAGGTGCCATCCCACTGCCACTGTTGGCCCCAATGACCTTGGGTGCTTCACCTCCACGGTGCCCCGTGCTCCCTCAGCTCACAGCTCACCACTTCACCACTCTACTTCCCACCAAGACCCCGCAGCCCAAAGCACCCATGCGCAGCAAAGGCGCAGAGCATCGGTCACCCCAGGGGTGTCCCGGGGGGCTCCGGCAGCTCCCGGCAGCGTGCGGCCAAGGCGCTGCGCTAGCGAGGAACAATGCAGCAGGCGGGAGACGGCTCTGCTGGCGGCTGCGCTGCCGTTCGGCGTGCACAGGAGTGACACAGCTGCAGCAGCACCTCGACGCAACACCAGCCAGAGCCTTCGCTCCAGGACTGAAGTTTTCACTGCTGCAGAGGAACAGGCGGGGAGTCCTTCAGCGCCCTGCAGCTGCCACGGCGCAGGGGGACTTCACTGCCGGACCCTCCGCAGCGAGTGACATCCCCGCAACGGGTGACATCCCCGCAACGGGTGACATCCCCACAACGGGTGACATCCCCGCAGCACCCTCTGCCCCGGCCACTCTCACCTGGGGGACAGGGGAGCGCTGCGCCGAGGAGCGCCCGGTGCAGGGACACGCACAGAGTTGGGGACCACGAAGCGATGCGTGACACGGACGCGTGTCCCCACACCCCTCCCCACGCCACAGTCACCTTGCAATGCCGCCCGTCCCCTGCGCCGCTCCGCCGGGTCCACTCCCTCCCCTCTTCCAAAGTAGGCTGCAGGGGAGCACAGCCCTGGCACAGCGGTGGGTGCCCCGGCTGCGGCATCCCGAGGCTGAGGCCCCCGGTCCCGGGCTGAGCCCCTCCTCGACGCTGCACCCCGACGGACGCAGCGAGCGCGAGGATTGCGGGAGGATCCCGGGGCTTGCGGCAGCCACGGCGGGGAAATTCGGTCCGGAGAAGGGACCGGCTGGAGCTGGCTCACGGCCAGGCCGCTACGGAGAAGCCGCCGGTGCAGGGGAGCCTGCGGTCGCCCACGGCCGGAGCCACGCTGCTTCCACTGGTTTCCAGCACGGGGGTGGGTTCCCCGCAGTGCACCGAGGACAGCCCCGCACCCCCGGCCAGCCCCCGGGCCAGAACCCCAAGGGCACCCACCGTCAGGAGCACGAACGGATGCGGAGCTGGATCATCCCCCGGCGCCCGGAGGGCACCGCTGACCCGGTGGCTCCGCTCCGCACCCCCCGGGGGGGGTCCCACGCCCCAGAAAGGGGTCCCTGCCAGCTCCGCAGCCCCCGCACCAGCGGCCGCAACCACTTCCACCCCAGCAGGCTCCGTTCCCAGCTGCCTTCGGGGCGCAGCCCCCCACGGGCAGCCCCGGTGCGCCGGACACCGGGTGGAGCTGGGAACCGTGCCCCGGGATCCGCGGGCAACGCCGGTCCCCTCCCTGCTCCCGGCACCGGGACACGGCGGGGAAGTCGCTACCGGCCGCGCCGCTCCGCGTCCCCGCCGCGCCCACCTCACCCCCCGCGGGGACAACCGCACCTCGGGCAGCGGCCCCGGGAACGGCTCCGGGACGAGCTCGGCGGGAGCGCGGCTGCCCCGTCCCGCAGAGCCCGCACCGCTGCGGCACCGCGGAAAAACTTCTTCGGGAGTGCGGGCGGGCACTTACCGGCGGAGCGGCGGCGGGAGCGGAGTGACCGGGCGGTGCGGGGCGGTGCGGGGCGGTGCGGGGCGGTGCGGAGCGAGCGGGCGGAGCGGGCGGAGCAGCGGGACCGACGCGGGCGCTGCGGCAGCCCCGGCCCCTCCGGGCTCGCGTGCGGCGGCTCCGCGCAGCCCCGCCCAGCGCCGGCGGGACCCGCCCACCGAGCCGCCCACCGAGCCGGGTCCCCTCCCCCAGCGCGGGGCTCCCGGGGCTGCCCGCGGCTCGGGAGGGCGCGGCCCCGTCCCCAGGGGGGGTCTCCTCGCGCCGGGCACCGGCCACCGGGGTCACCTCGAACAGGTCACCCCTCATCAGGGTGACATCACACCCGCCACCTCACGCCCATTGCCCCTCATCGGGGTGACCTCGCCCTGGTCACCCCTTATCCATCACCTCACTCTGCTCGCCTCAGACAAATCGCCCCTTATCAGCCAGCTCGCACCGGCCACCTCACGCTGGTCATCTCACACCAGTCACCCCACACCAGTCACCCCTCTTCGGGGTGACCTCGCACTGGTCACCCCTTATCTCACCTGCCACCAGTCACCTCACACCAGTCGTTCCTTATCAATCACCTCGCGTTTGTCACCCCTCACTGGGGTGACCCCACACCTGCCACCGCACAGAGGTCACCTCAAACAGGTCATCCCTCATCAGTCACCTCAAACAGGTCATCCCTCATCAGTCACCTCAAACAGGTCACCTCGCACCGCTCACCTGACACTGGTCACCTCAAACCCGACACCTGAGACCAGCCACCTCACACCCAGCATCTCACACGGGTCACCTCACACCGGTCACCGCTTATCAGTCACCTCAGATCTGCCACCTCACACTGATCATCTCACCCTGGTCACCCCACACCAGTCACCTCACACCGATCACCTCTCACCCTGCTGCTCTGTTCATACCGATCGCTTCCCACCAGTCACCTCTCACCAGTGACCTTCTCCAGGTGACCTCACCCTGGTCACCCAGACTGGTCACCGCCACCCCTACCACAGAGACCCTCCACTGCAACCGGGTCCCTGCCACAGCCACAGGAGAGCAGGGCTGGAGGCGAGGGGGGGGTGGCACTCCACCTTGGCACCCTCAGGTCCAGAGGGCAGAGAGGATGGTGGTGGGTGATTTGTCCTCAGTGTGGGTTCCCTGTCCCCACCAGTGGAGCCTCAACTGGGGAAGCAGACCCTGCGTCACCCCTTCCTCCCCACAGCTAAGCCAGGGACAGGCACCCTGGGGGCTCATGCCAACCCCCCCCAGCCAGGGGTTCTTCACATCCACACTGGTGGTGCCTGGGTCCCAGCACTGCAGCTGGGACACCCAAAGCACACCAAGACATGACAGGCTTCTCCGTCCAGAACCACTCTTGATGGGAGTGGTGTCCCCACCAAGTGTTTGTGCTTGGCCACACAAGGGTCTGCTCCAGATGGAGGTGGTGCTGGGCACTGGCCACCCCTGCCATGCCAGAGGGGAGGGAAGGCTGGGCCGAGAGGGCCACGTGGACCACTGCCAGGAGAGATGGTGCCTGGAGCAGGGAGGGAGTTCCCAGGGCCCCAGCTCAGCTGGGAGCTGCATCACCCAAATCTACCACACACCCCAGGTCCCCATGTGCCCTCTGGGAAGTGGGTGCATCCCTGGGTATGGTTTCGTGGTGATACCTCACCCACACCCACAGAAGTGGGATTGCCTCTAAACTGGAGCTATGGGTTTGGCGAATGGACCATTCAGTGGGTAAGGAACCGACTGCAGGGCCGCATCCAAAGAATTACAGTCAGTAGCTTAGTGCCCAAGTGGAAACCAGTAACAAGAGGTGTGCCTCAAGGGTCCGTACTGGGACCAGTGCTGTTGAATATCTTCACCAGTGGCACGGTGGCATCAAGGGCACGCTCAGCAGGTTGGCAGAGGACACCGAGCTGAGTGGGGCGGGCGACGCCTGAGGGATGGGATCCATCCAGAGGGACCTGCACAAGCTGGAGCAGTGGGGCTGGGTGAACATCACGAGGGGCAGCAAGGCCAAGGGCAAGGTCCCGGCCCTGGGTCAGGGCAACCCCTGGAACCAGCCCAGGCTGGGGGGGAAGGGCTGGAGAGAGCCCTGGGGAGAAGGACCTGGGGGTGCTGGGGGGGAGGAGCTGGAGCTGAGCCAGCCCCGTGCGCTGGCACCCAGAGCCACTGGCACCCTGGGCTGCACCCCAGCAGCGTGGGCAGCAGGGGAGGGGGGATCCTGCCCCTCTGCTCCCAGGGCTCTGGGCAGAGAGAGAGACCCCCCTGCAGTGCTGGGGCAGCTCGGGAGTGCTCAGCACAGCAGAGACAGGGACCTGGTGGAGCGGGGCCAGAGGAGCCCCAGCGATGCTGGGAGGGCTGGAACCCCTCTGCTGGGAGCCAGGCTGGGAGAGCTGGGGGGGTTCAGCCTGCAAAGGAGAAGGCTCCCCAAGGGGAGACCTTCTGGGGCCCTTGCAGGGCTGCAAGGGGCCTGGCAGAAAGACAAAGAGACTTTTTACCAAGGCATGTCATGACAAGATCAAGGGCGAGGTTTTCAACCTGAGGGAACTTAGGTTTAGACTGGACGTAGGGAAGAAATGTTGTACGATGAGGGCAGTGAGATGCTGAACTGCCTGCCCAGAGATGTTATGGCTGCCCCATCCCTGGCACCATTGCAGGGGAGGTTGCCCGGGGCTCTGAGCACCCTGCTCTAGGTGCAGATGTTCCTGCTCCCTGCAGGGGGTTGGATGAGATGAGCTCTGAAGGTCCCTCTCACACAAAGCAGCCCGTGAGTCTGTGAAAAAGGGCAGCATTTCCCCGGGCAGGGAGACGCTGTTGGCACAAAGACCGTGGGTCACCCTGGGAGGAGCTGCTGGATGCTGCCCTATCTGCACTGGGTGCTGCTCTATCTGCACTGGGTGCTGCTGTACCTGCACTGGGTGCTGCT
>JANVCC010000293.1:773860-794266 GCA_025345505.1 Todiramphus chloris collaris | reverse complement strand
TCTGCACTGGGTGCTGCTGTACCTGCACTGGGTGCTGCTCTATCTGCGCTGGGTGCTGCAGTACCTGCACTGGGTGCTGTAGCCCGGGGGTGCTTTGGTGCGTGCCAGGCGCAGTGCCCGGGGGATGCTGTCCCTGGTGGCCCATCAGCATCGTCCGGTCCCCGCCACAGACAGGGTGCAGTACCCGCAGGTGCGGCTGTACCTCCTGGGTGCTGTACGGACACGGTGACTGCACCCAGCGTGTCCAGGTGCTACTGGGGTCCCTCTGCAGCTCCCTTTCCTCCCAGCCCGGCACCAGCCACCCCACCCCCAGAGACAGCCCGGAGCTCCCGCCAGCTGCTGGGAGGAGGGGAAGGGTCCCTGCGAGGGGCCACAGCCCCGCACCCATGGGTGCTGTTTCCCGAACCGACGGGGCCCTCCCCTGCCTGTCGCCCTCGGAACGCGTGGCTGAGGTCTCCCCAGCGCAGGTGTCCGGCTGGAATGGAAGCGGCCGCATCGTCCCCACGCGGTCCCTCAGCATCCCCGTGCCTGGGGAGCGGCCGGCTCAGCCGTGGCTGTCAGGCTGGAAATCCCGGTGGGGCCACCAGCACGGGACCCCCCTGCTGCCAGCCCTGCAGCCCGACGGGGCCACCGAGCGAGCACGGGCTGCGGGGCACGCACATGACACATCCCCACGGGCGAGGGACCGCGGGTCCCCAAGCCAGCCCCACGCTCCAGCTCCAGGATTGTGCCCACTGGTGATGAACTCACTTGAACTCGACTGGCACGGAGCCGATGGGAAGTGCCCTCTCCTGGCCTCGCCTCCGCCACTGCAGCCTCTGACAGCTCATCACCAGCCTGGGATTAATTAGCGGCTCCTGGAGCATCTGTCCCGGCTCCAGCGTCACTCTCCCGAGTGCAGAACAACTTCCGAGGCACCCCGGGGATCCCCCTTCCCCTGGCCGGGATCTGCAGCCCTGTCCTCACCCCCGTGCCAGCGCTTGAGGGACCTGTCTCCTGTCCACACCCCTGTGCCAGAGATGGGGGGGTGGCATCTGCCACCACCGTGTCCCTTCCCAATGGGAGGTGGCGACTAGCCCTGGTGAGGTGAGGGGGGCCCAGGGGATGCCCACCTGCCCCGAGCTCCCCGTTCTCCCCTGCACACTCCAGGTATGCTCTGTTCCTCCTGCCCCGGGATAGGGGTCTCCGCTGTCAGCATCGCACAGAACCACCAGCATCTCACACCAGGAGCATTTCAGCACAATCCAGACTTCACAGGATCACAGGAGAGGGGTCCCCAGCTGCTAAAACTGCTCCCAGCGTAGAACCACGGAACAGTTCTGGTTGGAAGGGACCTTCAAAGCTCATCTAGTTCCAACCCCACTGCAGGGAGCAGGGACATCTGCAAATAGAGCACCGGGCTCAGCCAAGATTTCCCACCAGGAGTGTTTCTACAAACCAGCCCCCCTCCTCTCCCGGATTTAGCAGGAGGGGGACCCCCGAGGACAGGGCTAGATGTGCGGTGGCACAGGCACAACTGTCCCTCCCCAGCTCCCGCGGCATCCCAGAGACAGGACCAGCAGGCAGGAGGTACAGGAGATAACTTTATTGAATCCAATGGTGTTAGACAGACGACCGAGAAGAGACATGCCGGTTGGTGCGGGCAGCGTGGGCAGCAGGAGCTCACTTGGTGCAGGGCTGGATTTGTTTCTGTCTTTCGGAATATCCTCAAGCCTTTTCCTGGCTTCCTTTTATACTTCTTTTAAAATTTCTTTTAAGTAAAAACAACGAATCGTGGAAAGAGTCCAGATGGTGTTTGTTCCCTATGATTGTTCCCGCAGCTATGTACAACGTGGGGTTGGGTCTCAACATCAGGTAGAAAATGGAGCGAGTTTACAAACGTGGAGGATGCACGGAAAAAGCAAAGACAGACAGGCGACAGCAGTAGAAATCTGGACCAAAATCTTAAAGAGAAATTTAAAAAGTGCTATAAAACCCCTCGGCAGGAATACCATGCAGATAAGAAACACAAAACCCAGTCAATTACACAGATCATCTAAAACAGGAATTTGTCCATTTCGCCCTTTATTTAATTAAAAAAAGGTTGTTTGTTTTTAATAGAAAAAAGCTAAAATTGTAAGGTTCGGGCCACTGGGCAGCAGCAGCTCAAGGAGGCAGGAGGGTGAGGCGCTGGCCTCTCCCAGCTCCAGCCCCTTGGGAAGGCTCCGGGTGCTCCCAGAGGCCACGGGCAACCTTTGGGGGCAGCAGGCACCTTTGGGTGTTAGGTACCCTCGGGGGGGACCGGTCCTATGGGGTAACAGACACCCCTAGGGGGTGATGGACACCCTTGGGGGTGACAGGCACCTTGGGGGGTGACGGGCACCCTTGGGGGTGGCAGAGGCATAAGTGAGTGCAATCCTTGGTCCCATCCCCCTGAGGACAAAGGGGCTCAGCCCACGGACACTGGCATCCCTGGGGGACCCCCAGGCAGCTGCCACACTCGGGGACAGGGAATGCTCGGTGTAAGGCAGGAGGAAGCCTCTAGGGGTAGGAGTGGGCCAGTGAAAGCCCCCCCCACACCCCCCAGCCCAGGGCACACCTGCTGGCATCACCCTCACCCTTCCCATACCCCACAGGGATCCCTCCTGGTTTACACCACAAGGTGCCACCAGCCTCCGGCACACCCCGGCTGAGGGTCCGGGGCAGGGGGAGGACGCCCGGCAGCGCAGCCCCCGGCGAGAGGTGACGGGGACAGTTTGGTCAACAGTTTGGTGGCTCCCTGGGGGTGTCAGAGAAGGGAGCCAGAGGCAAGGCTGGGGGCAGGGTGAGGGGTGCACGAGGCCCCATCCAGCCCTGGGACTCCTCGGGGCACAGCCTGGCCCGGGCACGGGGCAGTCCCCAAAGGTGCATCGTTCCCCTTCCTGCCCTGGGCACCGGGGCCCCGAGGAGGGCGCGAGGAGCTGGAGGGGGAGCCAGGTCCCCAGCGCCAGCCTCGAGCGGCTGCTGAGCCGTGTCCCGTACAATCAGAAAAGAAGTCAGCACAGCACAGTTCTCACAGATACAAAAAAACCCAAACAAATGAAACAAAAAGAGGAAAGAGGCGCAGGGCCGGGCCCCACCAACTCACGCAGGGCGTTCGACTACAGATCTATTTACAGCGAGTCCTCAGCCGACGGCGGCAACACAAGGGATGGCGAACGGAGAGCCCGGGCCAGCGCGGGTGGGGACAGCCCTGTGCCCGGGGAGCGGGCTGCCCGGCCCCGGGGGGCAGCGGGGGCACGGCGGGAGGCGTTGGGACAGACGAAGTGAGCACCACGGCAGGAACCCCCCGGCCGAGAGCACCAAGGGCAGAGGCGGCGGCCGCCCCCCAGCTCAGAGGAGATGCCGGTTGGGGAGGGCTGCGAGGTGTCCCCGAAGGCGCAGCGGGGCTGAGGCTGCCCAGACCCCAGCCAGGCAGGGCTTGGGGATGGGATGGGATGGGCAGAGCTGGCCCTGGGGACGCTTCCTCCCCAAAGGCTCTGCAGGCCCCCAGCTGAGGTGGCAGCAGCGCAGCCCCAGCTGGTCCGGGGAAGGAGGTGGTTGCCCAGCAGGGCACTCCTGGGGCCAGGCTGTAGCCCCAGCTCAGCTGTAACTCGGGACAGTGCCAGCAGCCCCAGCCCAGCCCAGGCAGCTTTGGGGACAGTGGGAGGGCAGCGGGGCAGAGCCGGCTGTGCCAGCCCTAGCCCAAACCCCGGGTGCCCCTTCCCGCACAGCCCGGGGTTAAGGCACCGCGGCAGCACCGGGGCTGATCCCCTCCGTGCCAGGAGCCTTGTCTGTGACATCGCACGGTAGGGCCGAGAGGACACAGCAGCCCTGGGTGTCCCCAGAGCACCAACACAGGGCACAGCGTGCCCCTGCCAGGCCCAAGGGTGCGGGTTGGCACAGGGCCCTGGGGAGCCAGCAGCATGGGGACGACCCCCAGGCACAGCTCACCAAGCTGCACCCCCAGGCCTGGCAGCAGCCAGGGGCCATGGGGCAGGTTGTGCCCTCCAGCACTGAGGGCTGGGCCAGGCGTCCAACTGCCCAGGGCTGGGGCAGCAGCTCCCACCCTGTGCCCAGGCCTTGAGGGGGAAATGCCCCACAGGACCCTGACCTGGCAGGAGAGCCCAGCCCCAAGGCCAGATTCTGCCTTGTGCTTTTGGGGAGGGGGGGAGCCACCAGGCACGGGGGTGCTCTGAGAGCATCCCTCTGCCCCCGGCTGCCATGTCCCATCTCAGCCAAGCTGTGAGGCCCCAGGAGGTGGGTTCAGGGACTGGAGATGGTCCAGTGAGCACCAGTATTGTAACTGAGGTGGTTTGAGTGGTGAAACCAACAGCTGCAAAAGAAACCAAAGGGAAAGGGAGCTGCTTACGGGGAAGAGGTGGGCACCAGGCCACGGGCTCCAAGGCAGGAGAGCCAAGAACCAGAACAAAAAAGGGACCAAACTGAAGTCTGGACTCGGCCAAAGGAAGCTGGGGGGAACAAAATAAAATAACCAAAGCAGGGTTTAGTGGGCTGTCCTGGGCGCAGCAGCTGCCACGCAGGTAGAACGGGGAATGTAGAAAGCCAGGGGCGAGAGCCACGCTCCTCCTCGGCCAGTGCCGGACGGGCGCTTCCCGCAGCACCCGCTCCCTCGGCGCCCGCCCCGGGCTGCACCAGGCTGGGTGAGGGGGGAGCCGGAGCCCCTCGCACCCACACGCTCCTCCCGTGCCCCCGGCTCTGGCCCAGGCGGCTCCCGCGGGGTCCCTGCCCCACGCAGGGGCCTTCCTGCGGCTCCTGGGAGCAGGGGCTCAGCCACGTTGGTCGCCCTGGCCCCAAGGCCCGAGAGTTTGCAATAGAGACAGGGAAAAAAAACAACAAAAAAATAAAACAACCCAAGAAGAGAAACCAGGATTCTCCTACCCCCAGGGTCAGGGAGGGGAGACGGCACCTCGCGCTCTCCCCCGGACGAGCCGAGCTTCCCCACGCTCTGCCGGGACGCGCCGGAGCCCCCGTTCCTCTCCGCTCACTCGCCCGCCCCGCGCTGCGGGCTGCCAAAGGGAAAGGAGGGCAGCGCGGCGGGAGCGGCGGCTGGCAGCGGCGGCTGGCAGCGGCTCCCCTCCGCCTGGGCCGGCACGTCCACGCCTCACAGAGTCGACTGCAGGTCGGGATCCACCATGGTCTCACGGTCGGGAGACTCGATGTAGTTGGCGGCTTCCTGGAGCTTCAGCAGCATGGCCATCTGTGGGGAGAGGAGCGTGGCACCAGCCGAGGGGGCGAGAGGGCTGGGGGCACCCTGGGGAAGCCAAGGGCACCGGGTGGTCACAGGCCACCAGGTCACAGGTGGGGCCACGGCACAGCCCCCTCAAGAAGCTCCTTAGAGGGTAAAGCAAAGCCCAGAGATGCTGCAAAATCCTGCCGTCAGCAGGACCTGGCCGTGGGCACTGCCCACGTTCACTGGCACACACCTCTGCGTGCCCCCACGTGCAGCCTGCCTACCAGCGTCACCATCTGCACCCACCCTCCCCTCCCAGGAGGGCAAAATGTTTCCGTGGCCCCAGATGAGGCTTTTTACACTGAAAAATAACTGGGGAAGTGAAGCTCCACCTTGCTCTGCCCCATCCACCAGCACTGCCCGGCCCAGCGCCCGGCGCAGCAGGGTCGTACCAGAGGGTCGGCGTCCAGGGAGCTGGGCGTCGTGTCCTTGACGGTGCGCTCCTCGGGGGGGGAGACGGTGCTGTGGGGCCCGATGGTGGGGGGGGGCAGGTGGTACAGCTTGGACTGGTCCTGCTGCGCCGACGGCCAGGGCAGGGTGTCCCGCACCCACTCCACGGGGTCCTCCCAGGCTGCCTTCTGCCCGTGGACCTGCAGGCAGGGAGCAAGCGGCGGCCGCTTCTTCAGCGTGCGCCGGAGCGATTCGACCCCCCCCGAGCCCCCCAGCACAGGGCCGTGTCCTGCTGCAGCCACAGACACTGATGTCACCTGCACCCAACATCCCAGTGCCTCCCTCTCCCCGTGACACTGCTGCGCTAGCACGTCCCCAAGCACCGCTGGCCTGCGTCCCCATGCGGCGGGCAGCTCGGGGTACCTTGAGCCCATCTTTTGCCCCCTCCTGCAGGTAAGGGATGATGGAATTGTTCCACAGGTCGATGAACCAGGTCCGGAAATCCTCAATTCCAATGGGGCAGGACAGGAAGAAACAAGGACCTGCGGGGGAAAGGCAGAGAGTGAAAACAGGACCTGGCTGCCCCCGCTCCTGTCACCAGCCCCGTGGCAGCGCAGCACCAAGGAGGGAAAGCTCAGCTGCACAGGGTGCCCTGGGCTCTACTGTCTCCTGGGAGCAGTGTCTGCCTGACACCTATGGGCAGAAAGTAAGCTCCTGAGCAAGGCACAGGGCTGCCAAGTCCAACCTTCCCCCCAAGGAGCATGGTGAGGCAAAGGGAGACCTGCCTGGGACAACGTGGCTGCTCCGTGCCCAAGGAAGGGTGCCAGTAGGACAGGCAGCCTCAGCTGACACCCCGGGGACAGCTCCCATGGGGCATGGCAACAAATGCCACCCAGGGAGGAGCAACGCTTGTGGGCATCACCCACCAGCCTCTGGTTGTGTGGGACTGGGAGACACAGGGCAGCATGGCAGCTCCCCGAGCCCCTTTGGCAGGGATTTTCCCCCAGACCCTGGGGACTCCCAGCAGCAGGAGGAAGAGGAGGGAGGTGCACGGCAGAGGCTGTACCGATGAGGAAGTCAGAGGTGCTGTGTTTCTCCAGGAAGGTGTGCAAGTGGTACCAGAGCTTGGGCACCCAGTCCAGCACACGCAGCAGCTCCTCCTTGTTGGCGTTGACGTCCGTGTCCGACTCCAGCAGCTTCCGCCGCAGGTAGCGCACCAAGAAGCCGTTGGCCGGCTCCACGTTGTTGGAGAAGGTCAACATCCTGGGGGAGAGACTGGGTCTTCAGGGCTGGGTCTCCACACCAGCTCCTCGGGGGATGTCATGGCACCCCCACACTGCATGTGCCCAAGGCTGGGGCAGTGTGGTGTTCTGGGATGGCAGGGATAGGCGTGGGCCCCCCGTCACTGGACGTGCCCCCAGAACTGGGGACAGCTGGTGAGGGCCTGTTTCCAAGGGCATGTGGCAATAGGAGGAGGGGCAATGGTTTTAAACTAGAGGAGGGTAGATTTAGGTTGGACATGATGAAGTCCTTTACTAGGAAGGTGGTGGAACACAGGAACAGGTTGCCCAAGGAGATGGTCGAGGCCCCTTCCCTGAAAGCATTCAAGGTCAGGCTTGACGGGGCTCTGAGCACCCTGTTCTAGCGGCAGATGTCCCTGCTCCCTGCAGGGAGGTTGGACTAGATGACCTTTAAAGGTCCCTTCCACCCCACACCGTTCTATGACTGCCCCAGCACGGGACCGGTGGCCTCTGCGCTTCCAACCCCCTGGGGACAGTCTCCAGGGATGTTAGGATTCCCACCTGAAGCTGAGATGGAGGCCGTGGTTTGGGGTCATCTTCACAGGCTGGTTGGTGGTCCCGATGATGTAGGGGCTGAGCGACAGGCAGAGACAGGATCCATGAGGAAACATGCCCTGCATCACCCTGACCCGCCAGAGCCCATCTGGGCACCGCAGACACGCGCGGCCTCGTCGCCACCAGCCCCGGGGCCAGGAGCCTGCGCCGGAGGAGGGGGCAG
The DNA here is from genome assembly GCA_025345505.1 of Todiramphus chloris collaris. Taxonomy (NCBI): domain Eukaryota; kingdom Metazoa; phylum Chordata; class Aves; order Coraciiformes; family Alcedinidae; genus Todiramphus; species Todiramphus chloris. Next base: position 786,606 of record JANVCC010000293.1, on the reverse strand, counting down.
GGGATGGGTTCTCACCATTTGTGGTACTTGCAGGTGAGCGCGCCGTTGACCAGCTCGCTGATGGAGCCTGCCTCGCTCAGGTCGTCCAGGAGGATCACCAGCGGCACATCCGCCGTGCCCGTCTCCCGGTCGATCTGGTTGGCCAGGTTGGAGAGGTACAGCTGCAGGTCCTGGAAGGAACGGGGAGGGTGTCAGAGATGGGGCAACGACGCGGCCACCCACAAGGCCACTGCTGGCTGGGGTGCGTCCTCACCTTGCAGGACTGCTGGTGCATGTTGAAGGTGCTGACGATGCCCTCGGTGACGTCCCGCCCCGAGCGCTCCACCAGGTACTCGGCCAGGCGGTTGGTCAGGTAGGTCTTGCCGGTGCCGCTGGGTCCCGAGAGGATGAGCCGCCGGTGCTTCAGCAGGAGGCTGATGTAGTGCTGCATCATGGGCTTGGGGATGAGCGTCTCGAACACCAGGCTGTCCACGCACTTCTCCTTCAAGCCTGCAGGCAGGGGAGGGCTGAGGGTCCCACTCACACCCCACAACACCATTAGACAGAGGGAAGAAGGGACAGTGACAGAGCGTCTCCAACACAGAATCCCAGCATGGTGGGGGTTGGAAGGAACTTCTCGAGATCATCTGGTGCCACCCCCCTGCTCCAGCAGGGGCACCCAGAGCAGGGGCCCAGCAGCGCAGGGTCCAGCCGGGTTGGGAATCTCTCCAGAGAAGGAGACTCCACAGCCTCTCTGGGCAGCCTGGCACAGGCTCCCACACCCTCACACCAAAGGTTTTCCTGAGGTTGAGGTGACACACTGACCTTTGAGTGTCACGACGATGCTGGTCAGGCCCCGGCGGCACAGCGGCAGCTCCGGTGGCTCCGTGTCCAGGACCCGCTTGATGTGGCTGATGCTGTAGCCGTAGACGGACTCGGTGCTGAGCCCCAGCGTGGAAGCAGGATCCATCTTGGTGATGTAATCCTATGTGGACAAGGACAGGGCTGTCAGTGCCCCTGAGGGCTGGCAGGGAGCACACAGAGCTCAGCAGCTCCAGGAGACCCTGGTAAGGACCTGGACCAGGGAGCAGCAGGTATGGTGGAGCTCTCTTGGGAGATCCTCAAGCTCCTACCTTGAAGACCTGGCAGACAGCCTCATCCAGCATCTTCCAGTCCACCTTCCCGCTCACCTTGGTCCAGCCCAGGAAAAACTCCTGCTGCTTGAGGTCCTAGGAGCCAAGGCAGAGGTGTGCAGAGCTGGAGCACGGCTGGAGGGCTTTCTCTGCCCCTTGGTCGTGGTACTGGGACAGCCCAGGCTGCCCACACAGCCCACACTCACCCCCTTGATGATGTGCTGGGGCGGCATGCGCACCACAATCCGCAGCGTCAGCTCGTCCTTCTGGGTGCCGGCGCTGACAGCGTCCATGGGGGACACGTCTGGGGACAGAGAGGGGGGCTGTGCCGGCTGGGAAAGCCAAGCCACCGGGCCTGACCACACTCAGCCCGAGCCAAATCTCGCTGCGGCCGCTCGCGGCCCCGGTGGCACAACGGGTCCCCGCGCAGAGAGCCAGAGGAGCGGCAGCTCATTCCCACCAGGCACATCTCTGTCCCAGCCCTTCCCCATCCACCAGCAGCTCCGTCACCCCTACCTGCGTCCCCCAGGCTGGGGCTGAAGGCATGGCCAAGAGTGAGACCCAGGGAGCGGCGTGGCGAAGAGGAGGCCGACGTGCTCGTGATGTGTCCTGGAACAGAGCCTGGCACTGCCGAGGGCCCCGGAGCCACTTTGAGCCGGTCATTCTCGGCCTTTAGGAGATCCACCTCCAGCTGGGGAAGAACCAGTTCCAGCACAGGGTGAGGAGCTGGGTGCCGGCAGCATCCCAGGGCTGCAGCCGAGGGACCGGGGCCACCCGGGCTGCTGGCAGCGTCCTCACCTGCATGTTGTGCATGGTCTCCCGCAGCTGCTCCAGCTGGTGGGCCGAGTTGAGGGCCTCCAGGCGGATGTCCGTCAGCTTCATCTCCTTCTCCCACAGCTCCGACCGCAGCTCCGACACCTCCTTCTTCTCCGGCTCACCCTCGCCGTGGGCCTGGAAGAGCCTGGGCCAAGGAGAGACAGAGTCTTGCGCACATCCCGGGCAGGAGCCTGCAGCCCCCGTGACCAGCCCTCCCCACCCCGTGACAGCCACCCTGGCCCCACGTACTCGGCCGTGTCGATGCCCACAGAGGAGGACGTGGAGGATTTGATGGAGGGGGAGGCGGTCTCGGTGGAGCCATGCTGCAGCTTCGGGGAGGAAGGGGCTGACGAGTCCGGCGTGGCGATCTCTTCAATGTCCGAGTAGGAGGAGGCCGATTTGGGTCCCTTCTTGATGCTGAAGGCCTTGTTGAAGGAGCTGCGTAGCTACAGGAGATGGAAATGCTCTCGTTAGGGACAACCCAACAATGCAGCCTTGCAAGCAGAGACCTGGCCCTGTCCTGCTCTGAAGCCCCTGTCTACCCAGGACCCACAGTCAGTCTGAGCTGGGACCAGGAACATCACACCCATCGCTGAGGCAGGACCTTGTCCCACCACTGCCCTGGGGAAGACACCAGTTTGACCCCGCTCTGCTGGCACCACTGATGGACAGGGGTGCAGAGCCCTTTGTGGATTGCTTCAGCCCCAGCCTGGACAGCACCGAATGGCCCCACAGGGTGGGACCCACGTCCTGGTCAGGCTCCCCCAGCCTTGCTCCCCACCAGCACTCGCAGCGTGGTGTCCAGGCACCACACCAGCACCCCGGTCCATCAGGAAGGGCCGATTCCATCCCCACATTCACCCCACCACAGCCACCCAAGCAAGCGATGTTTAGGGGAACACCCTCACTGCAGAGCCGGGGTCCTGGTGCAAGGGGACAATTGCAGCCCCACACCCCCTCTGCCCTGCAGGGTCCTCCTGGAAGCGCAGAGGGTCAGCGAGCCCCCCGCCCCGAGATGTCGCCAGGGGTGCCGGCGGGGCATGCAGCATGCACGGGGCACACAGCGAGCAGCGGGCAGGCGAGCGGCGTGCTGAGGCCAGCTGGGCACGGCACAGGGGCCAAACCAGGCCCGGGTCCCTCCGCGGTACCACCAGCCTGCAGGAGAGCAGTGGGACGGGCACCCCAGCTCCAGGCCTGTCCCCTGGAGGGACAGCGCCTGCTCAGAGGGGAGCTGGGAGGAAGAGCAGATGAAGAGCGGGTTGGATCCAGCCCAGCATCCACAGGCACCCCGCAGGCTGCCCTGGTGCATGCCCAAAAGCAGTAAGCATTGCACTTTGGCGTAAAAAAATAGGTGGGTGTCAAGGATCTGCTGACGGCAGGAGAGCAGGGGAGCACTGGGACCCACACGGGTCCCAACAGGGACAAAGCAACTCGGGGCCACATCAGGCCAGCCCTGGCAAGGCAGAGATGGGTGGCACCACATCCCAGCGCCACGGGGAAGGCTGCGGCGAGGTGCCCGATCCAAAAGTCAGCTACAGGGAGTCAGGAGACTGCCTGTCCTTGCTGGGCAAGAAGGGGACTGTCCCCATCCACGGGACACGGGACTGTCCCCATCCATGGGACACGGCCCCATCCATGGGACACGGTCCCGCCTGAGCCCTTCCTCCTGCCTCGGGGCAGCTCAGCCCCTCCGTGCGGGTGCGCAGCTTGGCCCTAGCAGCCGAGGAAGCAGCCGAGTGTGCGCAGCCCGGCTGGGGACTGCGGGATGGCCCATGCTGGGGGCAGTGCCGGTGGGATGGATGGGATGGGAAGTGGCATGAGCACCGTGGACAAAATGGAGCGTGGGCCCTGGCCGGGCACGGCACGGGGTGGAGGGGACGGTGTAGGACTTACCTCATACACCTGGAAAAAAAGGGTTGAGGTCAGCATAGGGGGAGAGAAACAAAACAAAGCAAGACTTAATCGCGCGTCCAGCTCGGAGCTGCGTGGTGTGGGGAAGGGGCTGCCCCAGGGTCTGCCCCCCGCCCTGTGCTGCCGGAGCCTGCGCAGGCAGAAGGGAGAAAGACGTGGGAACAAACAAGGGAGCAAGGGTGCGGGACCAGGCTGGAAAACTCCCAGAGGGGATGGAGAAATCCCGGTCAACACGGGAAGACACAAAACCATGGTGGCTACAAGCTCCTCACCACTACTGTCCCCAGGGGACCAAGGGGACCGACACCACAATGCCAAGGTAGGGTGAGAGCAGCCGGCCCACGGGGCTGACCTGAGCCCTGCCAGCAGCTCCCCAAGCCCTGCTCCTCCTGCCAGCACCCTATCCAACCCACCCAGCTCTTCTTCTTCTTCTTCTTGGCATCGGCGTCCTTGCTGCTGCCAATGCTGGAGTGGCTGGTGATGCTGTTGAGACTGGAGATGCTGTCAGAGGAGTTCTGCCGCTTGATGCGCAGCTCTGGGACCAGTGACAGAAGCAGGAGAGATCAGGAAAGGAGGTATCAGCAAACGGTGTCTGCCCTAGTGCCAGAGCCACCCATACTCTCCTCCCTTTGCCCCTTTCCCTTCTCCCCCCCAGATACTCCTTGAGCTCTGAGAGCCACCTCCTAAGAAGATGTGTGGGCAGGGCCCACGTGGGCACTGCCATTCGGGAGAATGATCTCAAAGCCCAGGGAGAAGCCCAGAGCACACACTGTTCTGCTCTTGTCCTGTTTCCTCCCCTTCCCTGCCCTCACATTGGGGTTTTGGGGTCAGAGACAGCATTCAGGGGAACAAAGCCAAGACCAGCAACCAAAACCAGGCTGTCTGTGAAGGGTTCAGCGAGGAGGAGTCCTGGAGAGGACGATTGTCCCATTCCCCCACCACCCCAGTGCCCTGTGGTGCCAGCACTGGCTGGCCAGCAGCTGGCTCAGGGGTGCTGGGTGGGGAAGAGCTGCTGCTGGGGGACCTGCCTGCCATGGGAACACCTCAGGGGAGCAAGGTGTGCCCTGAGGCCCTGTGCCAGCCCTGGCCAGAAGCAGCCCAGCTGGGTTGGGCTCAGGAAGGGCCACATCCCTGTGGCACAGGCCTGACCTTTGGGGGTGACATCAGTGCCATTCAGGGCACCCTGGATAACAGCTTGGGCCTCCGAGTTCTTCTTCTTCAGGAAGTCAATGGTCTCTCTCAGGTCCAGCAGCTCTGTGTCCTGGGGGAGCAGAGCCACAGAGCGTGTCCCGATAGCACAGGGCCCACCCTGACAGCAGCCCTGGGGTGAGCAGTGCTGCAGCAGGTTCACCCAAGCCCAGCACCTCCCAGGCCCACGAGCACCCCTCCCACACCACCAGTGCCCTCCAGCGTCCACTGGGCACCCTGACGGCACCCACCTTCTCCTCAGCAGTCTCGGCCAAGTGCCGCAGGCGGGACGTCATGCTCACCAGGCTCTGCTCAAAAGCTGCTACCAGGTTGGCCTGGGAGAAGGTGAAGAAACAGGCTGAGCACCCAGCCCCAGGCAAGCACCCATGGGCAGGCTAGCACCCGCTGCCGGCGTGGGACGCAAGAGGCCGGAGAGGGGAACCCAAGGCCGTGGCGGGCTCGGGCCAGCACCAGCCAGAGCAGTGGGACTCACGTTGGCAGAGAGCTGGGAGGTCAGGGTGGCCACCTTCTCCTGCGAGGACTCCAGCTCACGGCGCAGCTTGCGGATTTGCTGTGGGGAGAGAGCAGCGCGGGTGAGAGGGGCCGGGCACCCACCCTGGCCACGCGGGCAGGGGTCGGGTGATGAGCAGAGGGCGCGGGCTCACCTCGGACTGCATCTTCTCCTCAGCCTGGCAGCGTGAGAGCAGAGAGGGACAGACAGACAGAGGCGGGCAGTCAGGAGGGCAGCGAGGCACGGACAGGCTCGGCGCCAGGCAGAGGCAGAGGCATGCACAGAGCCCCCCCCGACCCCCCCCGGCCCCCCCAGCCATGCAGAAAGCGGCGCAGCGCGGCTCTTACGGAGGAGTAGGTGGAGGATGCGCTGGAGGCCAAGGACAGCACCGATCCGTGAACTGCAACAGAACAGAACCCGGCGTGTCAGGGTGCCCCCGGCCAGCGGCATCCCCGGGGGGCAGGGGCAGGGCACAGCAGGGACAGGGACGGAGCTCTCAGCGGAGGGGGGGACTCTGCGGGGGGCTGGGGGAGGCAGGGGGTGGGACGGCGGCTGCTCAGCACTGCCCCGTTTCTTGGCGCCTGGCCGGTGTCCCCCTGGGGAGCACATTCCACCTGCACCCTCCTCTCCGGCTGAGCCCAGGGGCTCTGCCACCCTCCCTGGCTGCTTGGGGCCCCACCTCCCCAGGGCTAAAACACCCTGAGAACAACCCAGGGACACCGTGGGGGCCAGGGCGGGCTGTGGCCCAGGGCAGATGCCAGCAGAGAGGGGCCCACCAGGCCCCTCGGGGCTGCCGTCCCCTGCTCTGAGGCCGAGGACGCAGGAACCCATCCGGCAGCGCGGCAGCGGCGCCGGGAGGAAGGGACGAGCGTGCGAGGAGCCCCGCCGCCCCCCGGGAGCCCCCTCCGCCGGGGCAGGGGCTCAGCACACTCTCACCATCATCCACAGGGTCCCGGAAGGAGCCCGAGCGGATCATGCCCTTGGGCTTGTCGGCCAGGGAAAGGGTGCTGCCCATCTGGGACGTGCTGTACAGCTCGAAGGTGGAGTCGTGGGTGGGGATGCTGTTGGAGCGGGTGATCCGTGGGGTTGCGGTGGAAGTGGGGCTCACTGCAAGGAGAATGCCAGGGAGAGGTGGGGTCAGAGTCACGCTGGGCACCCAGGGTTGGGATGGGGAAGCAGGGCTGGGAGTGATCTACAAGAGCCGGGAAGCAGAGAGGAGGCAGGAATCGTGGTCCCAAAGCAGGGAGGGGCTGGGGCAGAGCTAAAACACTGACTGACGCTGGGAAGGCCTGGACACCAGCACCAAGGTAACCACAGGGCAGAGAAACAAATTCATCGCCCCGGGGCAAAGCGGGCACCACCACACCAGAGCCCGTCACCCGCGGGTGCAGAGAGGAGCTCTGACCTCATCACCCACTGTCCCCTCAGCCGCCCGAACCCACCTGCCTGGATCGCCCTAAACCCCCCAGGAACACACAGCTCCTGGCAAGAGCAGGGCAGGGCTCACCCCGCACCCTGCCAGCCACCCCCAGGAGAGCAGAGAGCTGCGGGCAGAGCCTTGAGGGTGGGTGAGATGCCCTGAAGCAGAGGTGATGGACATCCCTGGCCCCTGGACACAACCTGGCAGCTCGGTGGAGCCAAAAGCACCAGGCCCTGCGTGTTTGGAGGCGTCGAGAAGAGCAGCACCCAGGGCAGCGTCAGCGAGTGAGAGGGGGAGGGAGCACGGGGTGACGGGGGGCAGCGGGGACAGGGTCTGCCGCAAGCAGAAGGGGGCTGGCAGCGGAGGGCACTGACCGATGCTGGTGAGCGGACCCTTCCCAACCAGTGCCATGGGGAGGGCAGGGGGCGAGGGCAGCTCCTGCTGGTCGTCCGACTCGGGGAGCCCGCTGCTGATGGCATGTGAGTGACGTCGCTCCTTGGCCTCCTCCTGGGAGTGGAGCTGGTACCTGGGGAGCAGAGCAGAGACAGGCAGGGTGAGGTGGACCAGCACCGTCCCAGCTCCTGCCTGCTGCTTGGGGCCCAGCCTCCCCGGCATGGAGGGCACTGCCAGTCCCCAGAGAAAGCTCCACACACCCACTCTCCCTCCCCAGTGACATCCACAAGTGATTCGGGCTCTTTTACCTCAACCCTTTCTTGGGCAGCGTGTTCCTGTCGCGGTTGGCACTGGAAGGGAAGGAAAGATCAGTGACATCCCTGCACAGACCAGGGCAGGTGCCATGGGGGTCGAGCTGTGGGGACAGGGAGCTTTTCCCCAGAAATGTTGCAGGAGGAGCCTCCGAAGCAGGCAAAAGGTCACGGAAGGATGGCAGGGAGGGATCCAAGCCCACGGAAGTGCCCTGGCAGCCCCGTGCCCTCCCTCCAGCCATACCTGTCCAGATGCGAGAGCCGGGGGCTCCCACTCCAGCCCAGCTCCCCTGCCTCTTCCTCCTCTTCCTCAGTGCTGGCGGGGGGTGCGGCAGCAGGGGTGGGGGTGGTGGTGGTGGTGCTGCCCCCCGAAAAGGCACTGGGCAAGCTCATGGGCATCTGCAGGGACTCCATGCTGCGGTGCAGGCCTGAGAGTTTGGGGTACATCCTGCCCTCCTTGGGGACGCTGAAGCCGCCCATGAGCTCCAGGCCCTGGGAGAAGCTGGCCGAGTTGATGTTGAGGATGGGGGCAGGACTGGGGCTGAAGCAGGGGGCGAGGTGCCCGCCAGTCGGGTGCAGGTCCTGGAGCTTGGCAGTGTGTGGGGGGTGCAGCTCGCTGGAGGGGGGCAAGTCCAGGCTGTTGGAGTTGACCTTGTCCAAGTTGGCCAGCGAGGGAGGCTTCACGTAAGTCTTGGCAGCCGCTCTGGAGGGGGGAAAAATCGGCAAGGAAGCAGGTGAGGCTCAGGTGCTGGGCACAAGGGGGTGCTGGGCATAGCCGTGCCAGGCACCCGGTGCCCTTGGAGGTGGAGGGATCGTACCTGAGGGGCGTCGGGGGCAGCTCGGCCACCTTGGCCGCCGGCGGGAGGTTGGCCTGGGCTTTTGGGGTGCTCTCGGGCGAGCTGACGCTCTTCAGCGTCCCGCACTCCGAGTCCAGTGCCACCGCCTTCGCCTTGGCCTTCTCCTTCTCGCGGTCCGTCTGGTTCACGGGGGCCGGCGTGCCGCGGCCCGCGCCGATCTTGGACGGCTCCTTGAGCCGCGACACCGAGATGCTGCCCTGCTTGGTGCTCAGCAGGCTGGGATCGATGCTGCTGCTGACCGGGCGGTTCGCTCCACGGCCGCCGGTCACGCTCATGGAGCTGGACTTGGCCGGGCGGGGCAGGCTGCGGTACTGGATGTTGGAACGAGCCCCCGGGGCCAGGAAGCCGGGCTCAGCTGCGTTGGAGACGTCCAGGCTCGTTTTCCTCCCGCTGACCGGCTTGACGGGGATGCCGGAGCTCTTCTGGATCTTGCCGAGCGTGGCCGAGCCCCCAGTCTGCATGACGGTGGCCGTGCCAGTGGCGGGAGCTGGTTTCTTATAGCCAAAGGAGCTGGAAGCCGAGGGGCGCGCGAGACCCGAGGGCGGCTTCTTGGCATCGGCGACGCGGTCACGGCCGGCGTCGGAGGAGGAGCGCTGCAGGCCTGTGCTCTTCACAGACAGCTTGCTCTTGTCTGTGGCTTTGGTCTCAGGCTTGCCTGGTGGGCAGGAAATGACAGGTTAGTGCCCAGGAGGCTCTGGGGACATTCAGGTGTGAACTAGCCCAGAGAGCATAGTGGTGTCAGAGAGGCAGGGACGTGATGGACAAGAAGGGATGTGCCACCATCCCAGGAGTGAGGGTGGAACCACAGCCAGGTTTCCAGTGCACCCAGCAAGCCTCCAGCCTGGCCTGTGGCCACAAGACCATGGGGCAGGCAGAGCCCTGGGCAAGCAGGTCTCAGCGTGGGGCCAGACCCACAGCCTGCCTGTGGGATGCCCAGCCCCGGACACCCCCTCCAGCCTGGCACCAGCTGCCAGTTCCCAGTGCAGCCACAGGTCATCCTCTGGCCAACGTGCTGGGGGAGGGCCATGAAGACACCACCCAACCTTCTCCCCGCCAGAGGAGCCAGACTCTGCCCAAACAGGGTCTCACCTGCCACTTTAAGGGTGCTCTGGGCCGTGTGGGTGATGGGGGAGGTGACAGCCACTGGAGGGGTCTTGCCCTTCTTGAGGGAGCCCGGGGTGCCCAGGCTGACCGGCTTTTTCAGCTCCCCGCCCTTGGTGCCCTCCTCGCCGCCCTCCGAGGGCTCCCGCCGCCACTTGGAGGAGCCGTGCTCCATCTTGAGGCTGCTGCTCTCGTAGTCCAGCTTCTTGGGCGCCTTGTCCTCGCCCTCACAGTACCAGCTCAGCCCACTCTCCACCAGCGAGCGCTTCTCCGAGTCCGTGCGCAGCTGCGGGCAGAGCGGGGTCAGGGGCACAGCTGGCACTCCCCCAAACCCATCCCCGGGGAGCACCAGCAGGACACGAGAGGGGTGCACCAGACACCGCGTGCCACCCCTCAGTCTCCCGATGGCAGCACCCTCCATCCCCTGCTGGTAGAAGCAGTGGCACCGGGTCAGGACCAGTGCCAGGATGGATGCGGGCTCCGCGGGCACCTACCGCTATGGCCGAGTTCCTGCGCGAGGCGGTGGGGGTGGAGGGCAGGGAGTTGAGCGAGGAGCTGGCGTTGAACTCTTCCGAGCTGAGGTTGTCGGAGGCATCGCTGAGGCCGCTGCTGATGGAGCTGCTCTCATCCCAGCTGCGAGGGCAGAGACAGCGTCAGAACCCCCTGCCCAGCCCAGGCTCTGCCCAGCAGGTCCTGCCGCCCGTGGGATTTCCGTGCTCTGGGGGCTGCTGGGGTGCAAACCTCAGCTGGCTCCAGCTCAGCCTGGCATGCGAGCCCCAGTAGCCCCATTATGGCCCCTGTGGGTACCTGCACAGCACGGGGAGGCAAACACCCAGGCTGGCAGGGCTGGCAGCACCGCAGCTGGCACCCAGCCCCCTGTGACCAGCCCCACCAGGCAGTGACCGGCTGGAGCAAACAACCCAGCCGAGCCACAGCAGCCACCCTTCTGTGAGTGACCCCCACCCACCACCTCGCCACGCTCTGCCCTCTTCTTCAGCAACCTCAGTGGGCACAGGCAGCAGGTATGGGCACCGCTGCTATGCCAGGGCAGCTGCTGCGTGCCGGGGGCTCAGCGGACCGTGCACAAGCCCAAGCCCATCTCCAGGGCCGTCAGTCAGCGCTGGGCTGGGGCAGCAGCTGCCCGCTCACTCCCCAGGCCCGGCCGGCCCCGCAGCACGGGGCTGTGCCTGCGGCGATCAGGCACAGACGGGCACGGAGCATTTTCCAGCAGGATGAGCGCGGCCCCTTTCAGGTCAGCAGCTGAGTAGGTCAGGGAGGCCCTGGAGCCTCTGAGGGGCTGGGAGAGGCTGGGGGTGACAAGCAGAGGAGCAGAGCAGGAGGCTGCAGCCAGCCCCGGTCCCTGCCAGAGATGCCTGTTCCCTGGCGCTGGGGCCACAGAGGTGCAGGAGGAGCCCAGCAAGCACCAGAGCCCAAGGAACCGCCGAAGCCACTTAACATCACCCAAGTGGCATCATGACCCTGGCTGAGCTGTGGACAGGACAGCACGGCCTGGCAGAGAAGAGAGGGCCTGCTGGGCACCTCCACCAACTGGGTTGCCAGGGCACAAATAACAGCCACCACCATCCCCTTTGGGATTCCCAAACCCCAGGATGGAGCAACACGGGCAGGTCCAGCACCATGCAACTGGCCCCATGTACTCTCCTCTTCCCAGACATCAGGGACTGGCCAGAGCCAGGACGGACATGGGCCCCTGCATCCCCACCGCAGCTTTCAGGACAGACCCCTGCAGGCGCTGCTGCCCAGGAAGGGATTTAATTATGACCATGTGCCCGAGATGTGCTGCTGGAATACCCAGCTACAAGCACCTCCCGCCTCCAGCCCCTGTGCTGGGGGTGACTTCTTACTGGGACAGAAATCCCCACCCCAGAGCATGAGGCAAAGCTCCTCTCCCAGGCTGGCATCACCCTGGCAGCAGGCAGAGCTGGGAGGGCAGCAGGGCTTCAGGGAGCTGCACCCTGCAGGCTCACGGCTGTGACCAAACACAGAGCTGGGTCTCCTCAGCGGCACGGCAAATCCCAAGTGCTCTCCCAGCCTTGCACGGGAAGCCCCTGCGACCCTGGAGAGCCCCAGTGAAACAGGAACAGGGCCACGGGTGGAACCGTGGCAGGAGGTGAGCCCAGATCCTCTTTAGCAGCCCCACACCACGGAAGGACAACGTGCAAGGTCACAGGGGACATCCCAAAGACACTCAAGCCATGGGGCGAGGCCTGGGAGAAGGAGTTTGCTGTGGGTGTCTCTGGCTGTCTCAGAGGGCACATGGCTGGTACACTGACGGGTCCCCAAAACCCGCACGCGCACGTTGCAGCCGGCATGGCCAGGAAAGCATCAAGTCAGGCTGCACCTCAGGACCGACAGCCCTTCAGCAAACCCAAACTCTCCGAGCACAGCCAAGCCCTGGCACCCCGGTCCCTGCCGGCCAAGGCCACCAAGTGCCCCCCGCAGACCCCACCGGGAGGGCAGCGATGTCGCGGCGTCACGCCGGGGGCAAAACCCAATTCCTGCTTTGTGTTCCAGCCCCTCCATCTTACACAGCACAATTCCCCACCTCCCTCCAGCCGGCACCGCACCGAACCCACCCGAAGGCAGCGAGGAGCCAGGACCCCCGAGTCCCCGCGCCCCTCAGCTCGCAGGGAAGGGGATGCTCAAGGACAGCGGCTGCAGCGAGGCGGGGGCTGCGGCAGAGCCATCGTCCTGCCGCGCTCCCCGGCACCGGCCGGGCCTGCGGGAATCCGCCACGGGCCGGGAAGGTCCCGGTACAGCCCCCGCCGTGAGGAACACCCCGGCCCCCACCCCGCCCCGCCCCAGGAGGCGGCTGCAGCCCGAGGGGGATCCGGACCCACGGCCGCGGTGCCAGGGGCCGCTCCACCCCCGGCACAGCCGCACCCCGCTCCCGAGCACCCCCGGGCCGGGCACGCAGCCCGGCAGCCCCGGACCCGCCCCGCCCCGCCAGGGGCAGCAGCCGCCGGCCGGGGGTACCGGAGTCCCGGGAGCCCCGCGGGGCCCCGGCCCGGCCGCGCTGCAGGTGCGAGGCGGGGGCTGGGCTCGGGGGACGCGCGTCGATGCCGCGGGGCCGGGCGGGACCCGTGCTGCCCGGACCCCCCCCCG
>JANVCC010000293.1:759362-773460 GCA_025345505.1 Todiramphus chloris collaris | reverse complement strand
CCGGCCGCTCGCTCGCCCGCCCGCAGCGCGCCCGCCCCGCCCGGTGCCGGTGCCGCCGGTGGTGCCGGGACCGGCGCCCGCCCGGTACCTGCTGGCCAGGCGCGGGGCGCGGCGCGGCCTCCCCGCCCGCAGCACGCTCATGCTCATGCTCATGTGCTGATTGCTGCTGCTGCTGATGCTGCTGCTGCCCGCGGCAGCGCGGCCCCGCCGGGGCGGGCGGGAGGGGCGGCAGCGGGACCGCCCCGCGCTGCCCGAGCCTTAAAGCGGCAGCGGCCCCGCCACGACCTGCTTACCCCCCCCGCGTCGGGATGGGGTCGGGGTCCCGCTTCCCGGCCACGCTGCTCCCAGTACCCGCCCCCTCCTCCCTCCCCTAGCTCCGCGGCCGTGTCCCCGCATCCAGCTCCAGTGCCCGCCAGTTCAGCCCGTGACCCTCCGACCCTGCCTCCGGTACCCCCAACCCCCAGCCTCAGCCCAGCATCCTCCCAGTCTCATCTCGGGGCCCCCCAGAGCTCCTAAGCCCTCCATCGCGCCACCACAGGCAGCACCAGTGTCCCCACCATGTGGCACCAGTGCCACTCGGGTCCCCCCAAGCCCCCGTCCCCGAAGACTCCCACGCTGTGTCTCGCAGGATGTCCCACCCCGCAAGGTGCGGGGACCCCGCTCCCACAGCCGAGAGGGCACCCGCGCCTGCGCCGCTCTGCACCTCATGGACCAAAACGCCATTCCTGTCCTTTTTCTCTCTCTCCTGCCTCAGAGCACGAGCTGTGCCCAGAGCAGGGTCCTCGCCGGGATGGTGACACCGGGGACACCTTGGCCAGCCCAGGCACAGCGGGCAGAGAGGGTTAACTGCAGCCTTGGCAGAACAGACCCGGTCCCTGAGGGCTGGGAAATAAGTAATTCCTTCCTCGAGTCTTCCTCGAAGAGGCAACGCCTCTTGGCTCTCTCCATCGCTGGGCTGCTCGGTGCCTGCTGGCCCCGGCAGGGCAAGATGCTGCGGCACCGAGAGCCAGGGATGCGCGACATCGGTGCCCAACCATCGCCATCCCCACCAGTCAGACCCTGCCCACGCTCACCCTTGAGCCACGAGCCGTTGGACCGAGCTCAGAGCCGTGCCCGGCACGCTACCTCCCGTGGGCAGCCAGCCCTGCTATGGGGCGATGGCCCCAGTCGGTGTGCGCCAACGGGTGCGGCAGCACGGCCCGTCCAGCGTCACGTCCCCAAGGCCCCTCTGGCCTGGCACAAGGCCGGACACCATCCCCTCCCTCCCCTGCTCCTGGCCAGCAGCCTCGGCCCCACCATGGCTGGCTCAGAGGAGCAGCTCTGGCTTTCACTGCACTCAAAACTGGACTCGGGGTGCCCGGGGTGGTGGGGGAAGCCAGCCCGGCACAGCCTGGCACAGTGGCCCCCAGGAAAGGCAGCCTTCATCCCACCAGAACCTGGAGTCTGGAGACAATGGCAGAGAATCACCGTTGGCCACCACAGCCCCACCAGCACCAGCACAGACCCCTGCGCAGAGGAGCATCCCCAGCCCATTTCCCACCAGGGGCTGCTGCTGAGCCACAGGGTTCAAATCCTCCCTGGTTCACCCAGCACAGACACCCACCCGTCTGCCAGACGGACCCGCTGGCACTAGCCGGGGCTCCCAGTGCTGTGTCCCTGCCAGGCCAGTGCTGCCCCATCCCCACTGCCAGCCTAAAGACCCCCCTGGATTGAAACGAGCCCCTCCTGGTCTGCCCTGGCCCCTTCCTCCCACTCTGCCGTGGCTGCTGCAGGGGAAGAACAACGGGGCTTGCACTGGGGGGGTCTCCGCACTCTACATCAGTGGGTCACTGCCACCCAGGGGCTCTGTGGACGTGCCACCAGCGTCCCCTATTGCAGCCTTGCGCTGCTCTGGCAGGGACAGTGAGGAAAGCAAAGGCACAGCTGGGGGCTTCCCTCCCCCCCTTCTTCACTTAATGGGGCAGAAAAACCAATTAGCTTCATAAATCCTGATTGGGGGGGCTGGGGATGCCCCGCGGGCGCGGGCAGAGGCAGCTCTGCTTTGCACTCACATCCACCCCAGGGCACCATGGCAGCCATACCCCCTCCCTCGGATCCCCACAGCCCCCTGCACATGCCCCATGACCCCTTAACAGGCCCAAGGCCTGTCACTGCTACTTGAGAACCCCACAAATCCACTTAGGACACCCCAGATTCCTCTACATTCTCCACAGACCCCCGTAAGCCCCCGTGACCCACCAGGACCCCCCCAAAGCCCAGGTACACCCCCAGATAGCACCAGCCCCTGACACAGCCAGGCTGCCCTGACCCTGCAGGGGCTTCCTGTTTGCATTTCACGCGCCAGGATCTGGTGCCCTTCTCTGAAGCCACACTCGGAGGAACAGGGGGTTGCAGGGACCTTGCAGGGGGGGAAGGTGAGGCAGGGAAGGGGATGTGACTCGCCCAAGTTCAACCAGCAGAAGAGCATCAGTGTCGCACCCCAGCAGCTGGTCTAGTCCCCTGAGCTCCAGGCAGCCCTGCCTCTGGTTCCTGGCCCCCCAAGGAGCAGGGGACTCCCTTCACGGGCACGCAGAGCACGTGTGTCCCCTGCCAGGGGGTCCTGTGGCCAGGCTGAGCCCCCACTCCAGCCCTGTGGCAGGGTTGGATTCCCTGGGCAGCCAGGCCGGTGCTGGGGGGGTTCAGCCATCGCTCGCCTACCCACAGCACAGAGATCAGCCATGGACCCCAAACAGGCCTGGCCACCGGGCCAGCGGGGTGGCTGCAGGGGGGACAATGTGGGGTCACCCCCCTGAGCGGCTGAAACCCTGGAGGAAGCGTGTCCCCGTGCGGGGATCTCCTGCTGGTCCAGGCAGGGTGGCACAGGAGGCCTCGCTCAGGGCACCCGGTGACACGGCCGGGCTGCCCGGCCACGTGCAGCGGCCGGAGCGTCCCAGGGCAGCGCTGGGCGGGTGGGGGAGCGGTGTGACTCAGCCCGCTTGCGAAATTCCTATTTTTCTCCAATGTCTGGACAAGCCAGTGGCCTCGGACACCTCCACCCGCAGCGCCCAGGCCCTTCACAAGAGGCAAAGCCAGGTCTTGAGCTGCCCAGGTGGCAAGTGGGTGGGCAGCTGAGTTTGGTGGGCAGATCGCCCCGAGAAGCTCTCCCTGGGGTACAGGGGTGTGCAAGGTCCAGCCCTGGGCTCGGCTTTGCTCTGTTTCCACACCCAGCCCCACCAACAAGCCCCCAGGGGAGCAGGTTCCCAAACCCTGGATGCGTGCAGACCCCCCCAAACCCCACAACCCCGGAATCCCCTTCCCAAAACACTCCCCGTGTGGCCGCTGCAGCCCGGTCCGGGCAGCCCCGGGGCTCGGGGGTCTGCGCTGGGAGCCTCGAGCCAAACCCCAAAGCAGCAGCGGGCTGGAGCGCGGCGCAGAGGAAGGATGCTCCGAGGGCGGCGGTGGCCAGCGGGGTTCTGGGGTCTGTTTCTGGGACCCCCCTCATCCCCAGCTGGAGGGAGGGACCCCAGCGAGCCCCGGCACGCGGCGCGGCGCAGTAAATATTTACACAACACGCTTCCCCGGCCGCCCGGGCTGGGGCCCCCAACACACGCCAGGCCACGTGCGGGGCCGCGGCCGTGCCCCGCGGGATGTCCCCACCGAGAAATGACTTCACGGGCTCGCCGGGACGGCGGCGAGGGGTCAGGCCGGCCCGGTCAAAGCCGAGCGAGGGGCGTTCGAGGGAAGGGAGCAGAGAGCCAGCACCAATCCTGCTCCGAGCTGCAGGAGGGCGGCCGCTCCCCCGCCGCTCTCGGGGAGCCCAGCCAAACATCTGCTCCAGCCTCCGGTCTGCGCTGAGCTCAAGTAGCGGTGAGGAAGCCGGAGCCAGGCCAGCCGGACCAACGCGGGTGCCAGCTCCAGAGCATCCCTCCCAGGGGGATGCTGCCGGCAGCCCCCAGCCCCACCGGAGGGGACCACAGGCTCTGCAGCACCCGGCTGCCAGCAGCACCATCGCGGTGCCAGGGGATGGTGCCCGGGGTGTCCTGTGAGCTGGACACACGTGCTGGTCCCCGAGCGCCCCGAGCCCCCGATGCCACAAGCTGCTGCCACGGCTCCGTTTCATGCCACGAAGGGTGGGGGCAGTACCCGGCTCACAGGGGTGCTGCGGTGGGATGCAGTGCTACCTCCAGAACGTGAGGCCCAAAAGTAAATCCAAATCACCACAGTCCCGGGCCACACGAGGACTTCCCCAGGGCAGTACAAGCCCCAGAGGACACGCCACAGCCTCGGGGATCGGCTCCCGAGTGGTGCGTGCGCTCCCGAGGCCCTGCAGCGCACGGATCATTGTCACTCCCGCAGCCACCGCAGCGAGAAGGTGCTGAGTCAGCACCAGCTGCGCTCGCTCCCCCTCTTCTCTCCCAGCCCTGTGCTCGGCAGTGCCAGGATTGGGCCCGGCAGCAGCCGTGCTCAGGGTGATTCCAGCCTGGGTGCCCCCCGGAATTCTGCCACCGCAGGGTATTTGAGCAGCTCCACGGATGGAGCCAGCTTGTCCCAGTTTGTCCCCGGGGACCTGCCTGTCCCACAAGCACCATCTCGGGATGCACGGCTGAGCTGAGGTGTCGTGTCCCCATAGGTCACCTTGCATAGCAGATCTGGGGAAGGGCATTCCTCCTCCTCCTCCTCTGCACCCTGCAAACCCCACAAGAGCAGCTCTGCCCTGCCCCAACCCACTCACAGCCAGCCAGGTGGACCAAGGGAAACTGAGGCACAGCCAAGGCCACACAACTGGTCCCTTCAACGTCCCCCCGGTGCCCTGTGCTGCCCTGCAGCATGAGGCACAGCACAGGATGGTGCTCAGAGCCTGACAAGCCCTGGCACTGGGTGTGGTGGCCTGATGGTCCCCTCCGGGGACGTCCAGAGCACCCCAGCACCCTCCTGGCAGCATTGCCATTTGTGTGGAAGCAGCAGGGGAAGGGGCTGGCTGGTGAAGGATGTGACAAAAGGAGGGTGGCAGAAAGGCCGACATCACACAAGCCAACACTCCCGTCGTGCCCTCAGCCTGGATCCTGCCCAGCGTGGGATGGGGGAAACCTCATCACTGCCCCCGACACCCCACCAGCTCCTGACCACAGCAAAGCCCCACAGAGCCCTGCTCGCTCCTCACCACGGCTCGGATGGCCTCAGGGAACACCCTAGGGTGACGGGCACTCGCCCACTCCCGTGCCAGCACCAGGACCCACCAGAGCTGCTCCCATCAGGTCTGAGGGGAGAGGCACCAAGATGCAGCTGCACCACGCTGCTGAGGAACAGCAGCCCCACGGGGGCTGGTGGCACCTATCAGACACACGGGACGTGACCTGGACGAAACCAGACAAAACCTGCCCTGAACACCCCGCCCGGGTGCTCTCTGCCTCTCCCCCTGCCCCATTCACACGCAGGTCAGCAGACGAAGGTGCCCGCGCTGCTGCACCGTGGCCCCAGTGCCAGGGCCATACAGCCGCTGAGGTCCCTCAGCAGAGGGTGGCCACGCGCTGATGGACCTCCCAGTGGGGTCACCTTCGGGGTCCTGGAAACATCCCCAGCCTGGCCAGGATGGGGAAGTGTCACCAGTGTCCCCGCACCCCTCCAGGGAGTGGCAGCAGGGAGCAGCACAGCAGGGAGCAGCAGTGGGGCAAACCCGGGTGGGCAGCGGCCAAGGAAGGGAGTGAAGATCTCTCGGTGCCAGGGAAGCGGTGCAGGGGTTGGTGCTGTCCTTGCCCAGGCATCAAGGCCGGGCAGAACAGGGCAGGGGAGCGACACCATCCCAGCACACGCTGCTGCAGGAAGCAGAGCTCGCTGCCTGTGCCAAGCCCTTTGGGCACTGCGGTGCCAGCAGCAGCCCGGGCACATCCCGGGGGGGGAGCTGCTCCCAGCCCAGGCTGTGCCGGGTCCCTGCCAGCCCAGGACTGCCCTGCTGCAGAGCACGGGGACAATATGGTGACAGCAGGAACAAAAGAAGGGCCTTGCTGCCAAACTGGGAGGGCAAAGCCAGAGCCTCCCACCCCCCAAAAGCAGCAGCAGGTTGCTGGTGGAGGGGAGCGAGTGCCAGCCCCACGGACACAGGCTGGTGGGCACGGCCGGGCAAGGCACCGGGATGCTGGCACCTGCCACTGAGACAGAAACGCTGTTGGCAGCTGGGTGTCCCCGGCCCATCCCCGCTCCTGCCATCACCCCCATCACCCCCATCACCCCCATCACCCCCATCACCCAGCCCCAACCCGAGCCGGGCCCCGGCACCCCCACCCCCTTCTAAGCTTGGCTGGCACCAAGCACCCGCCCAGCTCCCCCGCGTGCCCAGGGACAGCGCCCACGCCCCGGCCGCACCTCACCCACCTCGGTCCTCTCTCCTTGCGGCCGCTCCGCAGCGAGCCGCGGGCACACCGGGTGCCAGCCCCGAGCCGGGGAGGCTGCGGCACCGGTCCCCCCAGCCGGCTCCGTCCCTGCCCAGCGGGGCCGCCTGCGCCGGCGCGGGAGGTGCGGGGCCCGGGCCCGGGCTGGGGGCTGCGGCCCCAGCTGCGGCTCTCGGCTCTCGGCTCTGCCCCGTGCATTAGCGGCACCGGAGACGGGGCCTGCGGCGCTCTCAGCTTTGTAGGTCAGAGCAGCCGAGCAGGCGGAGGGGCTGCGTGGGTGAGGGGCTGCGTGGGTGAGGGGCTGAGCTGGATGGGGGCTGCCATGGATGAGGGGCTGAGCTGGGTGAGGGGCTGTGCTGGATGGGGGCTGAGCTGGATGGGGGCTGAGCTGGGTGAGGGTTTGAGCTGGATGGAGGCTGAGCTGGGTGAGGGGCTGAGCTGGGTGAGGGGCTGTGTTGGATGGGGGCTGAGCTGGGTGAGGGGCTGTGCTGGATGGGGGCTGCAGTGGGTGAGGGGCTGCAATGGACAAGGCTTTGAGCTGGGTGAGGGGCTGTGCTGGATGGGGGCCGAGCTGGGTGAGGGGCTGTGCTGGATCAGTGCTCCTGGCCAACATGGTCCTTGCCCTGGCTGGCTCTGGGGAGGAGGGAATGTCCCTGCCCCCCTGCCCTGGCTCTGCACCCAGTGCCCAGGCTCCTGGGCATGGCACCCAGTCGTCCCCCAGTACCCTGCCAGCACATGCCTTGGGGACAGGGTCCCCACTGTGCTGCCTGCTCTGGGGGAGCCCCCAAGTCCTGCTGTGGGGCCATGGGGGATGGAGCTGGGACTCAATCACACACCCGTGTGCCAGCAACAGCCTGGTGCCATCGCTGATCCCCAGGACATGTCCCTGATAAGAGGGTCCTGTGCTGCCCCCGCTACCCCCCCGCACCCACCCCGGGGAGCTGTACCAGTACAGAGTACAAGTGCAGAGCACCCAGTATAGAGCACCCAGTATAGAGCACCCAGCACAGAGCACCCAGTGTAGAGCACCCAGTGTAGAGCACCCAGCACAGAGCCCCAGCACAGAGCCCCAGCACAGAGCACCCAGTGTAGAGCACCCAGCACAGAGCACCCAGTATAGGGCACCCAGTGCAGAGCACCCAGCGCAAAGCACCCAGCCTGTCTCTGCACCCCCTGGCAGGGCACTGACGATTTCCCTCGGGGCACACCGAGGGCACAGCACCCTGGGGAGCCTGTGCAGGAACAGGCCTGGGGCTCCTGTCCGTGGTGGTGCTGGCCCAGCTCCCCAGGGCTCTGAAAAGGGACTGTGGTGCTGCCAGGGCCTGGCAGGAGGCTGGTGAAGGGGACCCTGCCTGGGGCCGGGTGCAGGGCTGAGCCCAGGGGGTCTGGCCAGGGCTGACCCTGCCCACGCTGGGCTGGCTCCATGGTTGATGGAGACAAAGTGATGCTCCAGCTCCCCCCTCCTGGCTCTGCCGCCATGGCCAAGGGCACCCCAAGGTTGTCCTGCACCAGCAGCTCCGAGACAGACCAGGAGGGAGATGGGGAGCAGTGGAGCCCTTTGTCCTCACCACCAGACCTCCTGGGGTCCCAGCCCCCCAGGGCAGCCCAAAGTCACCTCAGTGCCCATCACAGCCGCAGTCCAGCAGCCGGTGGCAGAAGGCAGTGCCGTGCCACCAAGAGAGGAGGGGTTCACGCTCAGCCAGCACAGGGCACCTCTGTTCACAGGCCCAGGGCAGCCCCCCAGGGGCACCCCACAGAGCACCGTGGACACTCCCACTCTCATGCTGGAGAGAGCCCCCCTCGCAGGGACAGAGGGCAGCACGGGCACCCCTCGGTGTGTCCCTTCCCAGCGTACCGTGTCCCTCCCGGCCACTGCTGGGGAGGGCTGGCCCCCAGGATGGGTGGGAAGCCATGGGCTGTGCTCATCCTGCAGCGAGCTGACGTGACTACGGCCACCCTGGGAGGGCCAGAGCCGCACTGTCAGGAGGCCAAATACCTCCTCCTGCTCTGGGACAACTCAAATGCCGGGTTATTTATTTTCTCCTGTGCTGAAACAGGAAACCTCCAACAGGCTGAAGCCCTGGAGCCCCGCCAGAGCCGGGGGCACCTCAACAGCACAGTGGGAGCTGGAAAGAAAATGTGAGCCCTGGGTGAGCAGGGTTGTGCCAGCCTGGCAGGAGATGCCCCTGGTCCCACGGGTGCAGGGACAGAGGACGATGGGGGTCCCGGATGGTGGGGACCCTACTCAGAAGTGCACCCTGCTCCACCAGGCTGCCACCCATCAGCAGTGACACCCCGGTGCCTGGTTCTCGCCAGGTTGCTGTCCCACCATGGGCCACCAGCACTCCTGGTTGCACACAGGACATCCCCTCAGTGCCAGGGTCAGAGGCAGCAACTCAGACACACTGGAGTAAACTGGGAGAGTGCTTCCGAGAGCAGCAGTATTTAACCCAGCAGGGCTCAGGTTTGGGGCTCCCACAGCCACACACCACAGCTTTTCTCAGCCCCCTTCTCTGGGGACACCCAGATCAAGCCAGACACTTCCTGCAGGCCAGGAGAGCAGCACATCCCAGCACAGGGGCTCACCAGCCCCGAGAAGCCCCAGCTGGCCCAACACCACCAGCACTGCAAGGCTACGCTGCCTCACCAGTGGGCAACATCTCCTGGGATGCAGGGACATGAGCCAGCCAGCCCGACTGGCTGTGACCTACATGTTCCTCCACCCGTCCCTGCTGCACCCTGCGTCCCTCTGCCACTGGCCAAATGGGAAGGGGTAAAACAGAATCACTGAATCCCAGCATGGTGGGGGTTGGCAGGGCCCTCTGGAGATGCTCTGGTGCCACCCCCCTGCTCCATCCAGCAGGGGCACCCAGAGCAGGGGCCCAGCAGCGCAGGGTCCAGCCGGGGTGGGAATCTCTCCAGACAAGGAGACTCCACAGCCTCTCTGGGCAGCCTGGCACAGGCTCCCACACCCTCACACCAAAGAAGTCTCTCCTCATGTTCAGATGAGATCCTCCTATGGTCAAGTTTGTGCCCATTACCCCTTGTCCTGTCACTGGGCACCACTGAAAAAAGAGCAGCCCCATGCTCCTGATACCCACCCTTCAAGTATTTATAAGCATTGATAAGATCCCTCCTCAGTCTTCTCCAGACTAAAACGACCCGACTCCCTCAGCCTTTCCTCATCAGAGAGATGTTCCAGTACCCTCATCATCTCAGAGCCCTAAAACCCTCCAGGAGAGCACAAGAGAACCCCAGAGAACCCTCCGGTTGGGGCACTCACCCCGTGGTGATGTCGTCATCCTCCGTCAGCGTCTTCCCCATCAGGTCGCTGTCGCTCATGTAGCCCGACTTCAGCTCCACGTCGTCGGTGTCCAGCGCCTCGACCAGCTCCAGGCGCGAGATGTGGCTCAGCTTGCTGGGGCTGCGCATGGGCATGGTGTGCGAGTAGTGCGCCCGCTCGCCGTGCGCGTACCAGCCCGGGGTGCCCTCGGAGCGGCAGGACCCCCCCACCGAGGGAGCGTCCCCCGCCTGCAGGCGTGGGCTGGACTGCCCGTAGCGCCAGGAGAGCGGGGACGAGCGGTTGGACAGGCTGGAGACGCTCCGGGGGTTGGCTTCGTCGCTGTCGTAGCAGGTCATCTCCAGGGAGCTGCAAGGACAGGGTGCGGGAGGGGGTGAGGGCAGGGCACGCTGGGCGGCGGAGGTCTGTGCCCAGCCTCACCCCCCAGAACTGGGGCTGCAAGTGCTCAGAAAACAAAAGCACCCCGTTTTGAGGTGGCTAGACAAGGCCAGAGGCTCCCAGGAGCGTGGGCGCAGGTTTGCTGTCTGTCCTGGACTCCCTCCACCTCAGCTGGCACGGGACAGCCCCCTCTTTCCCTGCCAGGTGCCAGCACAGAGCCGAGGGCTCGCTGGGACACCCACACCACCAGCACCCACCAGTGTCCAGCGGTGCCCATTTCTCCCTGTGGAGCAGGACACAGGGTGCAATGGGGAAGCCCGTGCCACCCTACACCCCAACTGCCCCGCGGAGGTGATGCTCCCCCCACAGCCCACCCACCCAGTTCAGGGCAGGGGCTGCAGGTGCCACCAGGGCTGGTGACAAACGCGCCATGGGACAGGGGTCAGCACCTCTCTGGAGACCAGCCCCAGCCCGAGCTGTGCTGAACCCCATCAGCAGGGAGCCTTCAGTGGAAAGCCCAGACGTGCTCCCCTGAGCTGCTCTCCCTTGGCCATTTCCCCTGAAGCACTTTAACATCTGCAGCCCAGGGTCACCCCAGACCCAGGACAGGAGAAACTGGGGTGCTGGCACACTAGTGACAGGGGACTGGGGTGCTGGCACACTGGATGTGGCCGTGGCCTGTGCTGGGGAGCAGACGATGCGAGTGAAAGGACGCCGAGGGGCAAACCAGGGCCCAGGTCCCTGCTCCAGCACCCCAGAGTGAACCCCTGCAGCGGGAACCTCATCTGGGCAGGGGTGCTGCCCCGAGACAGGGCTGCCCGGCCCCACGGGGCTGCCCACCAGCTGCTGCTCTCCAGTCAGCCCAGAGCCCACGAGCGCATCGCGAACAGGGAGCTCAGCTACTCCCCGCAGCCCTGGGGGTGTATTTTGGGCAAATGGCATGTCGGGGAGTGATGCTGAGGCTAAATTTAGACACTAAAAATGATTACTCCTTGAAGCAGCTACTTGGGAACCCGCAGCCCTCGCCTTGGCTCCCAACGTTACTATCAGCGAGCTCGTCCCTAGCCTGGGATGAGCGCAGCACCGAGAGCCACGTTCCAGCTGCAGCATTGAATTTAAAACAGGGAACTACAGTAAAAAAAAAACCAACAAAAAACCAAGGGAGTCTGTTAAAGCAGAACTAAAAGGCAACTAAAAGGGTTCAGTTTTTGTCAGCACAAAGGCTATTTAAGGCTGCTCTGCCAGGGGCTCGGAGCAGATGCAAACCACGTCTCCCAGCAGGACCAAAGCAAGGCCCGGGGGAGGCTCCTGTGGCCCTGTAGCCGGGCACGGTGATGTCTTCCAGGAAGAAAAGTCATGTCCTAGCGAGGAAAACAGCAAAGGCTGAGCCCCCAGGAGCTGGATGGAAGAACAGAGCGAAGAGAACAAGGAAAATGGGGGAAGAGTTTGTGGAAGGAATGGAGAAGGAGCCCAGAGCAGCCCTGGGGACGCCAGCCAGGAGGGGCACATCCAGAGGACGCGGGTGGCATCTGCATTGGACACACTCGCAGGAAGCGTTCCCGAGAGCAGAATTAGCGGGGACGTGTGTAATTACAACGCGTCGGGGAAGAGCTGACGCAGCTCTGGTAAAGGAAACTGCGGCTCACAGCTCCCGCGGGGATGCAGGGGCTGCTGCTGGCTGCCAGAGCTGGCGGGTGAGAGCCCTCGCCCCGAGCTGATGAAGCTGCCGAAGAAACTCATCCGCCGTGGGATGAGAGGGAAGATCCTAGTGTATTTAGGAACCGCTTACAGGGTTGGCATCCCCGGGCTATCGATGGTTGTTTCTCTCTGTGGCCAGGACCTGGCTGAGGCCTCTGCCACCTGATGGACTCAATTCGTCAAGAAAAGGAAGCGATAGCAAAGAGTCCAAACCCACTGGCAAGGCTAATTTAATCACCCCTAATCTCCCTGCCCTATTTCCCCCAGACCGGGGCTGGCAGAGGATCTGCAAAGGGGCTGAGCACGGGGCGAGCAGGCGGCGGGTGAGGGCAGACACGGATGAGGGCAAAGCGCGCCCGGAGCGAACGCGCAGTGAGCGTAGAGCAGCCCGGACTCGGGCTGGGAGCTGGCCCCAGTGCCGAGCAGAGCTGGCAGGGATACTGGGGGGAATGTGCAGCTCAGGGAAGATCGCTGCATCCCGGTGCCAACCCCACTGCCCTCCAGCTCTGCTGATCCAGGAAGCGCAGCAAGGACGAGCAAGATCCGGACGAGCTTCTCGGCTAAGAAGAGCTCGACCAGGTGGGCTGCTCCATACTGGGTGAAGTGGATCAAGGGGTGACCCAGGGAAGGTCTGTGATGCTGAGCATTGGGTGAAGCGGGGGACGAAGCTGCTGCTTTTTGCCCCTTCCAACACAACAAGGAGGATCGAGGGAGACCACGAGGTGGCAACAAACACCAGGAGGAGGATGGAAGGACCTTGGCCGCGTCCTCGGGTTCTCCACCCAGCTGACACCTGGTGCAGCCCCCGCAGAGCTTCCTGGGCTGGGAGAGAGGAGGGTGCCCCGGGGAGATGCTCCCGACCCACCCTGGCAGGGTCCGGGCCCTTCGGCCCGAAGCAGGAGCCTGGCAAGAGGGTGGAGCTGCCGGGCAAGCCCCGAGCACATCCCAAGCAGAGCAGTAACCCTGCAGTGCTCTCAGGTGAGAGACCCCAGGGTGGGGGACACAGGTAGTCCCAGGCACATGTCAGACACCCCTCTGAACACAGGCAGACACTCTGCTCTGGCTCAGCAGCCATCCCCCGTCCCCAGACCCCCATCCACCAAGCCCCAGGCTGGGCAGGGTACCCCACCTCTGCCCGTGGGCTGTCGGGCACGGGGGCAGCTCTGTCTGAGGGTTTCTCCAGCACCACGTCAATGTATAGAAGAAAAACTGAGTCACAGATGGGGACGGAGGCTGTGCTCCAAATCTGGGCGGGCACAGGGGATGCCCTCACCTCTGGTTGTCCATACTGGGACACCCCACAACTGGGAACAGACCTCACCCTCTGCCTTGGGTCTGGGTGCGACCAGCTCCTCTTGGTGCCACCCCCACCCATCCCCACTGCCCCAGAGCATGTGAGGCAGTGTCGGGCACAGGGCACTGCCAGGGACAGGGCTCCGCACAACACCCCAGGGATCTGTGGGCGTCTCTCCAAGCCCCCCACACACAGGGTCCCGAGGCCACAGCCAGCTCCCCCCACTCCTGTGTCCTCACTGGGGGCAGAGCCGCTACCCTGGCCTCCCTCACTGCCCCGGGAAGGGCACTGGTTGTGGGGAAAGGGCGGTGGGGGTCCAGTGCTGGGGCCTCACCTGTGAGACACCTGAGAGCCCCTCAGGCTGGACATGGTCTCCTCCAGGTTCTGGCGAAGGTCCAGCACATTCTGCACCGTCCTCTTCCTCTGGGACTCAGGGTCTGCAGAGAGCCAAGGTGTCAGCTTTAAAGGATGAACGGCTCCTGGGCTCCTCTGCCCATGGCTGTGCCCCCTTCCCACACCCGTCTGCCCGTGGCTGTGTCCCCTGCCCCTTCCCACACCCCTCTGCCCGTTGCTGTGCCCCCTGCCCCTTCCCACACCCCTCTGCCCGTTGCTGTGCCCCCTGCCCCTTCCCACACCCCTCTGCCCATGGCTGTGCCCCAGCCCCACTGGGAAGGGACAGGGCAGGGTTGGCACTGGGCAGAGCTGCACCACCAAGAAATGCCACCCCCAAGGGTGCTCCAGTGGGGATGGGGCCACACAGGAGCACTTGCCCTTAAGAATGTCCCCAGACTTGCCCCTGCATCCCTCAGGGGTGCTCTGGCCTGGGGACAGGGCTGCTGCAGGAGCACTGCCCAGCAGGAGCCAAGGAGATGTCGGGGAGCAGCGTGAGCCAAGCCCCGCTCCCCACACAGCCTGGGTGTGCACCCCACAGCACAACGTGCACCCCACAGCACAACGTGCGCCCCACAGCTCAGTGTGCACCCCACGGCTCAGTGTGCAGGGACACACAGCTCAGTGTGCACCCCACAGCACGGTGTGCAGGGACACACAGCTCAGTGTGCA
>JANVCC010000293.1:730272-758925 GCA_025345505.1 Todiramphus chloris collaris | reverse complement strand
CACACCTGCACATGTGCACACACACCTGCACACACATGTGCACACACACCTGCACCTGCAAACCTGCACACACACACACGCTTGCACACATGTGCACACACACACATATGTGCACACACACATGCATACACACACACGCGTGCGCACACACGCACACATGTGCACACACACCACCTTGCACACACGTGTGCACACACGCACCCAGAGACACCCGCACGCGCTCCTGGCACAGCCCTGGCAGCACGGCCCCAGCCCCGCGCCCCTGCCCGGCCGCCGCACCTTTCAGCCCCGATTCCAAGCCTTCCGGGCCAGCCTGCCACGAGCAGCAGCGACAGCGGGCGCCGGGGCCACTGGACATGGCTCTTCCTAATGTAACGTGGCAACCGGCGCTGCGGGACTGCAGCGGCAGCGTGTAAGCTGTGTAAGCCGTGTAAGCGACAGCGGCACGGGGCGCGGGGGGACGCGGATGGCACACGCCCACCAGGCTCCCTACCACAGCTCGGCCACGCGCCCAGCACACGAGCCGGGCAAATTCTGTCCCTTGTCCCCAACGAGCACTGGCCACACTGTCCCACGTGCCACACGCAGCACCCATGGGTGCCACGGCCCCATCCCCGGGCTGTCCTTGCCCGCCAGCCTGGGCAGGAGCACCTCGAAGCGGTGAAGCAGCTCCGATTTACGCGTGACCCTGGAAGGTGGTGACAAGCGGTAACAGCCCCGATGAGACAGGTTAAATCAAGCAGCTCAAAGCCGCTTCTAGATGAGGGGTAAGCAGGGCGGTGAGTCCACAGGGCACCCACCGTCGCCAGCACGTGCCATCGCAGGAGGATACCCAGCCCCGCGCGTGTCCCATCGCCCTGGTCCGACTCCCAGAACAAGGCTCAGTGGGAGGTAAGTCACAAACTCGTTACCAAATCCTCGCTGTGGCCTGAGCACGCTGGAGGAGGCAGCAACGGCACAGAGCCTCCGACTGGTGCCCAGAGCCATTCAGGACTGGGGTAGAGGCAGCGAGGGTGGAGGGATGGAGCACAAGGAGATGCACACATGGAGCCAGGGCACAGAGGAGGCTCGAGGGGCCCTCGGTGCTGAAGGCTGGCACCCATCCTGCTCTGCAGCTGGGGACAAGGCCCCTCGGGTGGGGCAGGCAGAAAAGGCAGCAGTGGCAGAGCAGTGGCACCTCACAGCTGCCAGGAAAGATGGATTTTCAGGCTTGAAATGGGAGGGCAGAAATCTGAGGCCAAGATCAGTGCTGCCACAGACGCAGTCTGCAGGGCAATAGAGGATTCTGCAGTAGAATCTGAACACCCGAACCTTCGTGAAGAGCAAGCACCCTCAGCTCCTCCAGCCTGGCCGCGTTTGGTGGGTGCCATCCGCTCCCGCAGCCAGAGAGGGTGGCATGCACACACCCTGGCAGCACTGCGTCCCTGTGGGCTGGGGCAGGACGGAGCAGGAGGGGGTGGCAAAGCCACCGTTGTCCCCTGGAGCCACTGGCAGCTCACATCCCCTGCCAGCTCGGCAGCGTGCTCCTCCTGGGCCCGGCTGCCCCCTCCGCGGCCACCCGCAGCCATTCCCTCGGGCACGATGCCAGCGCTTGGGCCTGGCGCTGCCTCCTCCCGGGCGCTGCTGCCAGCGGGGCTGCTGCACTCGCCGTGTCCCCAGCCGCCCTGGGGACATCTCCCCCTGCACCCCCGCTGCGGGGGGCCCCCAGGGCACCCAAGGTCAGAAGCGGCAGCCAGGGGCTCGGGAGGCAGTTTGGGGCGATGGCACCGCCCCTCTCCCCGTGGCACTGTTGGGTATCCATGCCCAGCACCATTCGGTCCCCTGAACCCAGTTTTTGGGTGACAGTCCAGGTCACTCTAACCGCTGGAGATGCCCTAAGAAAAGCAGCAGCTGACACCTGGGCAAGGGCCAAGCTGGGGCTGGAGGAGCCGCACGCACACCCTTGGCACACGCCCCGCTGGCCACAGGGCTGCCAAGGCTGAAGTGCCACCGCCTGTCCCCGCTGTGCCGGGCCGAGAGGTGACCCCGGCACCCCGCACCCCGTTCTCCAGCTGCAGCAGGGGGCTGGGGGCTGGCCGAGCTGCAGCGTGCCAGAGCCGAAACCAGAGCCACTGGGAGAGGCCGGAGTGTGGGAACGGCAGGAGCGTGCTGGATTCCGCCCCGCATCGATTTCACAAGCTCCCCGCAGCCAGATGTTTCCAGCTGCTGGCGCGGGGAGCAGCAGGGACAGCTCAGCGGGGTCAGGGGAACGCCCGGCCTGGGCCAGGCTCGCTGCCCCAGCACCAGGGCCGGGACGCGTCCCGTGTTCTGCTCCCGGCGCTGAGGGCTGGGGCACCCGCCTGCCCTCGGGCTCCAGGCCGCAGCCCCCAGCCCAGGCCACAGCCCCAGCCCAGGCCGCGGCCCCCAGCCCAGGCCGCAGCCCCCAGGCCACAGCCCCCAGGCCACAGCCCCCAGCCCAGGCCGCAGCCCCCAGCCCAGGCCGCAGCCCCAGCCCAGGCCACGGCCCCCACCCCAGGCCGCGGCCCCAGCCCAGCCCGCAGCCGCCCGCCGCTCTGCCGGCCCCCAGCCGCAGCGTGAGGGAAGCGGGGGCTGGCTGCGGCCCTGCGCTCCCCCCGCCCAGGCACACACAGGAGGGGCAGCCACTGTCCCCAGGCCCTGCGCGGGGAGGTCACCGGGCCCCACGGCCTGAGCCGCTCTCCCCAGTGCCCGGCGGGGCCTGCTCCAACCCACCCCTGCCAGCTCTGCCCTGGGCAGCTCCCCCGGGCCCCGGCCCCCGCTGCTGCTCCAGCAGAAGAAGCTGCGTCCCCAGCAGCGTGGGCAGCAGGCGAGGGAGGAGATTCCCTCCCGAGAGCGCCCCCTGCGGTGCTGCCTCCAGCCCTGGGGCTCCCAGCACAAGCAGCGGGGCCAGAGGAGCCCCAGCGATGCTGGGAGGGCTGGAACCCCTCTGCTGGGAGCCAGGCTGGGAGAGCTGGGGGGGTTCAGCCTGCAGAGGAGAAGGCTCCCCAAGGGGAGACCTTCTGGGGGCCTTGCAGGGCTGCAAGGGGCCTGGCAGAAAGATGGGGACAGAGCTTTTACACAGGCCATAGCGACATAGTGTCCCATAGGGACAGGATGAGGGGTGAAGAAGGCTTTAGACTGAAAGACAGAGATTCAGACTAGATGTAAGGAAGAAATTTCCCACTGTGAGGGAAGTGTCCCAAGTTGTCCACGGAAGCTGTTGATGCCCCATCCCTGGAAGTGTTTAAGCCCAGGCTGGCTGGGGCTGTGAGCACCCTGCTCTAGTGGGAGGGGTCCCTGCCCATGGCAGGGGGTTGGGACTGGATGAGCTTTAAGGTCCCTTCCAACCCAAACTGTTCTATGGCTCTATGATTCCTTTCTCACCTGAGCGCTCTCAGCACCCTCCCCAACATCAGTGGCTCTGCTTTGCACATGGGGAAACTGAGGCAGGAAGTCCCAGCCCACACCCAACGGCCCCATGGTCTGCAGGTGCCTCCATCGCCTGCCCCCACGGTTCAGCACCGGGCACTGGTGCCTGGCACACGCCAGCAGGTACTGGCACAGCGACCTGGCACCATGGGTGCCCGGCCCCAACACACCCCTGCCCATCACCCCCGACTCCTGCCCTGTCCCCCCCCTGCAAAGCAGCAGGTACCATGGTCCAGAGAAGGAGCATCAGCGAGCTGGGATGTGGGGCTGGAGGCAGCCAAGGAGGAGAGGGAAGGAGAGAGCTGTGCTGCAAAGGGCCAGCTCGGGGCAAGGCGCTGTGGGTCTGACCATGAACGGCACTGCAGAGCACGAGGAGACTGGGGAGCTCCCACTTGTGCCCACATCCAGCCCTTCCCACCACCTCCAAGAGCGAGCGGTGGCAGCTCCTCTGCCTGCACGACGGGGCGCAGCCGACGTGGCCAAGTACGTCAAGGAACGAGGAAATCATCATCTCCGAACGGCTCGTGACAGCTCATTTCAAAGGAGCATGTGGCCAACATCTCCCGCTGGGGCCAGGCAGAGCCGCGTCCACAGGACACGTGTGCCCCATGTGCCTTGGCACAGAAACCCACACATACATGTGTGTGTGTGTGTGTGTGTGCGTGTGCTGACCGAGCCCTCCTTGCCATCGTGCAGATGTTCACGTGGAGGCCACATGGCAGCAAAACCCTCAAAGGTGTGTTCGTGTGTGCGCACGCCCGTGCCCACGGCCTCGCACGTGTGCCCACGGGTAGGCACCAGGATAGCAGCCACCAACACCAACATGGCACGGGCATGCTGGGCTTGCACAGACGCGCTGCCCATGCCTGTGTTCACACACCCGGCACAAGTGTGGCACTCACACGCATTTCTTACCCCCCCATGGCACTCGCGCACGCGTTTTCTTGCCCCCATGGCACTCGCGCACGCGTTTTCTTGCCCCCATGGCACTCGCACAGGCATTTTCTTGCCCCTCTGTGGCGCTCAGACAGACATTTTCTTGCTCCCACCCCATGGTACTGGCACATGCCTTTTCTTGCCCTCCGTGGCACTCACACACACATTTTCTTGCCCGCCATGAGACTCACACACGCTTTTTTTCTTGCCTCCCTGCCTCACTGCTGAAGATGGGGCTCAGAACGGACTGGTGGTGACCCAGTAAAAGTTTTCACGGCCAGCAGGAATTGGCTGTATGAGGCCCGGGGTGTTTCTGAGTCATTCCGGTGGGCCCCTATTCCACAGTAGCTGCAACAAATTTCCCCAGGCCGTGAAACATTTTTAAGTGGTTGCTCAATTCCTTCCAGCGCGTTGAAAAATACACCAATAAACTCTGCAATAAAGCCCGTTCTCGCGGGGCCGTGAGACTCCTCCAGCCCTGGAGCTGCCCGGCCCCACAAACCCTCGCGCAGAGGCTCCTCTCCCACCGCGCTGCCGCAGCCCGTGCTCTCCGCTGCCTCGCGGAATGAATCAGCCCAGGCAGCGTTCTGCTGCTATTTTCCTTGCAAACCCTCCTCTCTGGCACCCGGAGCTGCCAGCCCAAGGGACCACCCGAGCCCAGTGCAAACCTTGCTGAGCTCGGCGGGTTCCCGGCTCGCCCCACAGCGGGTGATTCGGTTACTGGCGCCAACAGCAGAGTCTTTCCATATGGAGCAAAATGGCTTTATCTTGCATTTCCGACATCCAGCTCTGATGCACAACCCTGGATGTCGGGGCAGGGGAATGGCTGCAACCTCCAGTCCTTTTCCCTGTAGCTTAATTTATTCTCTTCCTACCCCCGACAGCTACCAGACAGGCCAAATGAGCAGCGGGGGCGGCTGATGGGGCTCTCTGGGGTGACTGTGCTCCACAGTGGACCAGCAACCACTTCCACCATTGGCCTTGTTTTCCAGCCTGGCCCCATCCCTGCAATCCCCGAGTGCTCCCCCCAGGGATGTACCAGGACCCACTAAACCATCCCTCTCTCTCAGGTGATGCCCCAGGGCACCTTGGCACAGTCCCCAGCCCCGTGCCCTGGGGAGAGCAGCTCACCCTGTCCCGCAAACCCCAGTGGAAGGCAGCGGGTTCGTTAGCACTGGCCGTGGTTTAATTGCTTTCACTGCCAGGGGCTTCTTGGCACAAGCTGAGGGTTGGCCACCAAGCTGCTGTCTCCTTCGGCAGCGTCAGCAGCGGGTCCTGCTCCCCGAGGGGCAGGGATGGGCGCACTGGGAGCCTTGTGCCATCCAGCACTCTGGTCGCGTGGTACCGGGCACCCGGACAGGCGAACAGCAGCTCTGCAGCACCCCAAGCAGAGCAACGGGAGAAGCGTGGCCATCGCCCCCAGAGCTAAGGCTGCAGCCCCTGGGCTGGAGGTGCTGGGGCTGGAGGGGCTGCAGCTCCTGCCCGTGGGAAAGGGGCTGTGAGGGGACGCTGCAGATACCTGAGGAGGGGCTCCCATCCCCAGCTGCAGCCGGGGCAGGTTGGGACCCCTGCATGCTGCCACCCCGCACGTCCCCTGCCAGGGCATGCGGGCTGTGGGGAGCAGACTGGATGCGGCCCCGCACGCCCAATGCTCAGCCGCAGCAGAGGGAGGCAAGGCCAAGCCCCACACATGGAGCAAGGCTCCCAGGGAGCCCCAGCTCCTGCGGGGACACAGCCAGAGGGGAAGCAGGGGCAGGACCCCGCTCTGGCACAGCCCCCCCCGTCTCACCCCTCTCTGGACCCTTCTGCGAAACAAAGGCTCTGCAGGAGGCTCCAAGGGTGGCCCCTTCCCCTCCCGCACCCACCGTCCCCAGCCCCGCGATGTGCGTGGGGGGCTGTGGGGGCCCTGCTGGGGGGCAGAGCCAGAGACCGGGGGGGGGACAGGCCGGGACCTCAGCCCCATCAGCACTTGGGGGGCTCTGGCTCTGCTGAGCCTCGCGAACTGCGCTCGTAGCGAGGGCCGGGCTGGGAGACAGACCTGCAGCCTGGACCCGACTGGCTCCAGCGAGCCAAGCTTTTAAAAGGGATTCAGACTTTCTCAGGCTAAAGCAGCCATAAATCCAGTTAATTGGGTCTCTCCCATACATGAGCTTCCAAGTGAAGCCGCTGGAGAGATCCAGGCCAGGCCTCCAGCCCATTTGCGGGTTATTCTTTCGACGGATTGGCCCCGAACCACCCCACCTGCACATCCACAGCTCAGCTCCTTCTCCAGCAGCGAGAGCCTCCCCCTGCCCAGCACCCACGAGCCAGGAGCACCCAAAGCCCCCCTGTCGGGGCAGAGCCCACTCCTGCACATGGCCCCACTCCCCCCTGCAGCACTGCTGCCTCCAGAGTTCCCTGGTAATGCACTGGTAGAGCTGGGAGCGCCCCAACATCCCCGGCCCCAGCATTGCGAGGCTCCAAAATAAGCCAGAGAGAAATCCAAGTGCAGCTTGGGAAGGGGGGGGTGGATGGGCCAGACCCCCACACCCAGGGGTGCCCCGAGCCTCCAGAGACTGGCACACAGAGGACCACGGGCTGGTTTGGGTGGGAAGGGACCTTTAAAGCTCTTCTAGTCCAGCCCCCCTGCAGGGAGCGGGGCCATCTGCAACTAGAGCAGGGTGCTCAGAGCCCCGGGCAACCAGACCTTTAATATTTCCAGGGATGGGGCAGCGACCTCCTCTCGAGGCAGCTCGGGCCAGGCTCCCACCAGCCTCAGCACTGGCAATTCCTTTCCCAGCAGCAGAAACACACGGTGCCGCTGATTCCCCGGGTAACAGCCCCGTGGCCTCAGACACACGGAGACAGCGGCACCAGCGGCACCACCCCTGGGGCCCACCCTAAGCTGGGCCCCTTGCCGAGCAGGGGCAGTCATGCAGGGCTCCGTGCCTCAGTTTCCCCCAGGGACTGGGGTGGGCCAGCTCTGTCCTGGTCACACCGTGACACAGCCACACCCAGCCCGGGGTTCCAGGCACCCCGCACACGACACCCGTAACGCAGCCACCAGCCAACGCTCGAGGCGATGCTGCAGACCCTCTGCAAAAAAAAAACCCAACAAAAAAAGCCAGAAAGCGGGGAGAAAGAATAAAAAAAGCAGAAGGTGCAGGCAGGCCCAGCTCGGAGGCCCCGGAGCAGCCGTCGGCGGTGGGTTCGCGCTCCCCACATGTCACCAGACACGGGGCGGACATTGTGGAAATTCGAAATTCCAGATGGCTCTTTTTGGGTGGGTTGGTTTGTTGGGGTTTGGGGTTTTTTTGTGGGTTTTGTTGGGTTTTTTTTTTTCCTCGCCTCATTTCCAAGGCAACAAGACTCGCTGTCATCTGCTGGTTGCCATAGAGATTTCACCTGATTCTGCTTCAGCGGAAGAGAAAGCCAGGCTCGCTCGCTGCTGCCGAGGAGCCACCAGCCGCAACCGCCTTCGAACTTACTGGGAAGAGCAGAGATAAATGGGGCTTTATACGATGGAGGCAATGGGCTGATTCAGAGGATCAAAGGGAGGAACTGCGGGTTTCTATAGCACAAATCAGCCCTTCACTTAACTGCTTCGGTGCCCTCCAGATGTGCCCTACATCTGGGGACTT
Organism: Todiramphus chloris collaris; assembly: GCA_025345505.1. Taxonomy (NCBI): domain Eukaryota; kingdom Metazoa; phylum Chordata; class Aves; order Coraciiformes; family Alcedinidae; genus Todiramphus; species Todiramphus chloris. Next base: position 750,943 of record JANVCC010000293.1, on the reverse strand, counting down.
CACCAGCCCCCGCTCCAGGCTTTGCCTGGCAGAGGAGGGAGAACGTGGGCGCAGGGGAAACCTGTACCCACTTCTGACTGTGTCTCGAGGACCAAGCTGGGCTTGGTCCCTGCAGGGGTCCCAGAGCAGGAAGGAGGGCACAGGGCCAAGGGCCAGTCACAGCCACGTCCTCCCTCCCATAGCCCCCCTCCCACGCTGTGCACAACGGAGGAGGGAGACCCTTGGGCAAGGGTGGAGATGCCCATGGGCTGCACTTAGCACAGCTCGTCTGCCATGAATGTGGGGGTGACGTGCCACGAACATGGGGGTGATGTGCCACAAAGGTGGGGGTGACGTGCCACGAACATGGGGGTGACGTGCCACGAACATGGGGGTGATGTGCCACAAAGGTGAGGGTGACGTGCCACAAACATGGGGGTGACATGCCACGAACATGGGGGTGACGTGCCACGAATGTGGAGGTGATGTGCCATGAACGTGGGGATGACGTGCCACACAGCCGCAGGGGAGCTACATGCAGGGGCCACAGACAGCAGTTGTTCCACCTCGGGCACTGGTGCCATCCCAACATCCCCAGCAGTGCTGGGGATCCTCCCTGTAGATGGTGGTGATGTGCCCAGGCCCCGAGCCCGGCTGCAGCGCGTGGTTCCCAGCCTCTCCCCCCAGGCCCGCGCTCGCCCCCAGGTCCTGCAGTGGCTTCCCAACTGCCCGTCCCCTCCCTGGCACGGGCACGTCACCGGCACCTCCACCCACCTCCACCCATCCTGCTCCCTCTCCAGTTGGGCTGGGAACAAAAACCCGGGTGACAACGCAGTGCCGTGGGGATGCACTGACCCCTCCGGCACGCAGGGCAGCCACCCAGACTCGGGTGAGGAGGGACACGGCTCGAGAGCTGCCGGATTTGGGAGGGCAGCCCTCGGACCCACGGATCAGCAGATGTGACCCCTCAGAGAAGCCAGTCCCCACCCTGCCCAGGGCTCCCTTTTGCTGAGGCCATCGAGCCCCTGGGGAGAAGATCCCGGGTGCCAGCAGTGTGCTCAGAGGTGGCAGTCACCCCACGGTACCACAGGCAGAGGTCCCAACACCCATCCCTCCCCACCGGGCACCCAGGCCTGGCTGAAAGGGCATTTCTCAGCCCAGGAGCCTGTCCCCTCCCCAGCCCACGTCCCCGTACCAGGGCCGGCGGGGAAGGGCCCAGCCGGGCGGCTCTTGGCTCAAGTTGGCTCCGTTTTGCAGGGAGAACAGAGTCATTAGCGGAGCCAAGCTCCCCGTTCCCAGCCAGAATACGGCCATGCTTGGGGAAGCTTTATATTCACAGAGACAAACAACTCACATTTGCTTTTTAACTGTTGGAATTGCACCCACTGGGACGGCGCGAACAGGGAGCCTTTTGTCCCCCTCGCCTTGTGACTGCGAGCTTTGTGCAGAGCAATGCGTTGCAAACACAATTCTCCCCGGGCTCAGCTGGGCTCTGGTAGACACTTGGTCTGTCTGTCCATCACCAGAGCAGCCAAAGAGCCCTCGTGCGTCTCCAGCAAGAATGCAAAATGCCCTCCCCGGCTGCCCCGCCAGCCGCAGCCTGCAGAGCTGCTCTGTGACAACCTGCGACCAGGGCCACCAAGGTGCACCCAAACCACGGCCAGTGCCCGAGGCTCCTCATCTCTGAGGAACTGGGGTGGGAACTGGAGCGGCAGGAGGCTACGGGTGGCAGAGCTGCTCACTCAGATTGCAGCTTGCCTGGGAGCACGGAGAATCGCAGCACGGCACGGGCACAAAGAGCAGGCCACCAGGAACCTCCAGGGAAGGTGCCCAAGCTGCCTCCCAGACAGGGGATCTCTGGAGACCTCCAGCCCACTACCCAGCTCCCAGGCTGGCAAGACATGTACCAAGATGCTGTGGGCACCAGCGCTGCTCAGAGCTGCCACCCTGGACAGGGGCAAGGGACAGCCCGCACAGAGCAGACACGTTCTTGAGGCACCAGCTGAACCAGCAGCACCACCTGGGGATGAGTCTCCTCTGTGGTGCTGCTCCCCTTCAAACCCTCAGCTTCAGGAAAGGGGCTCTGGGCTTGCCCAGAGAGTTTGTGGGGTCTCCTTCTCTGGAGACTTTCAAGACCCATCTGGATCTGCTCCTGTGTGGGCTGCCCTGGGTGACCCTGCTCTGGCAGGGGGTTGGACTCCATGATCCCCAGCGGTCCCTTCCAGCCCCCACCATTCTGTGATTCTGTGATTCCGAGCTCACCCTGGGCTCCCTGCAAAGCCCAGAGAACAGCAGCCTGCGAGTGTCCAGCTGGGCCAGGACCAGACTCCGGGGAAGGTCATCGGCGGTTGCCCAAGGTGGTCCTTGGGGAGCACCTCGAGAGCTGGGCCAGGGCAGGGGGCAGAGCCCCTGGGGCTCCCCCAGCCTGGGGAGGGGGGGGAGGGGCAGACCCATCTTAAATGAGTTCCAGGCTCGTTAGTGGATCTATTGTTGCCACCTCCCACGGGAGGAGGGAGATAACCGAGGTTATTTTTGCTTCCATCTGGGGAATCGTTTCCCTCCAACGTGTACTGCCACGATGCTAATTTTTAAGGCTGATGATTAATTGATGTCAGGCTCATTACGGGGCCAACAGATCCCTCTTCCCCAGGAGCGCCAAGGACCTGGGGGGAGGGGGGACGCACACGACATGTTTTGACAGATGTTGTTCAAACCGCATTTGAGTGACGTCCTAACAACGGGGGAGAAAAGGAGCCATTACCATGGAAAGCCCTGGAAATGGGAAGGGAAGTGCCTGCACGCGACCCCGGCGCCCTTCCCGCACACCCTCTAATCAGCCCTTCACGCTCTGCCCTGCCGGTTACCAGGGTTCTGCTCCCGGAGATAAACGGCCATTGTGCGAGCGCGGGGGGAACTGAATCTCCTGCCTGCGCCGAGGGCAGGGGGAGGGCTCGGCCTTTCTTCTCCCCCTGCCCAGCCTGGCAGGAGGGCCAGGTGCCAAATTCACTCCGGCACCGGGCGCGGCGGAGAGCCGGAAACGAGGCGGCTGCGGGACGGTCACGGGGACCCCTGCACCTGCGGGCCCCTGGGAGAGCACTGCCGGGGTGCTGAGCCCACCTGGCACCAGCGCAGGATTCATCCCTGAAAACCACGGCCGCATCTGCACCAGCAGCTGAGGTGGGGCTGAGGACCAACAAGCACAGCACAGATTTTGGGGTCTCTTTGGGCTGCCCCAGCAGCTGCCCAGGTGATGCTGACCCCAAAGCAAACCCGCTGCGCTCTCCCCGAGACGAGGAGGTGCGCAGTGAGCAGCGGGAGGGTTGCTTGGAGAGGGCACCGTGGCTCTGATGGGGACACTCCCGTATCCTGTGCGCGTTCCCCAGGTCCCCAGTGCAGCCAGCGGGAACCAGCAGTTCCAGGGTCCTTGTCCAGAAGTGGGAAGAGGCATCCCAGTAACTCAGAGGAGAGCCCAGGGTGACCCAAATAGAGCAGATGAACTCTCCTTCCTGCTCTGCCAGGCCCCCAGGGCCACCCCCACCGCAGTGAGGGAGGGCAGAGCATCACATCCCTGCTTTACCCAGCAGATCCCCATCCCGGGAATGCCGCCGTGAGCTCTGCCAGCATCACTACCCACTCCTCTGAGCCTGCCTCATCCTGGGAAGGGCCCTTCCCCGCACTGGAGCCATGAGACGTGCCAGCCCCAGGTGCCTCTCCCCACTCTGCATCCCCATACCCAGCACAGCAGCTGCAGTGACACCCAGGGCTTCATCCTGCTGCCTCCCAGTGCTGCTCAGCATCCCTGCACTGGGGAGATGCGGGGTCTGCACCCGAGAGCTCAGCAGCACCGGCCGCTCCCATCCCTCCTCCACCAGCTCCGGAGCCCACGCTGCTGCTGCCGTGGGTATGAACTGGTTGTAATTGCTGTGCAGCACCTCGAGCCCCCTTCCCGGGGAGGGGGATGCGTATGAATAAATTGCCTGTTCTTAGCGCTGACGGTTCCCCGTGCGGAGAGCAGGGGCGAGGGCTCGGACTGGCACCGGCCTTTGCCTGCTTCCAGACCTGCTCCACCTCTCCCAGTGCCCTCAGTCAGTCCCCACCACTGGGAATGGTTTTCTCGAGCAGCGGTTGCTGTTTTCCCACCAAAGGTGATTTGCTGAGAAGGAAGATCCCGTCTCCTTCAGGAATTCTGGGTGTGCCACAGGAGGGAAGGGGGTGGCTGGCACCAGAAAGCTGTGCTGCCACGGCAGGAGCTGCCGCTCGGTCCCTGCTCTCCTCCCCAGGACCCCACAGCAGCCCTGCCCAGGGGTCCCAGCGGCACTAGGAGGAAGAGCACTCCTCACCTCACACCCATCGCTGGTGTTACAGCGCAAAGATCTGCTGCTCCACCCACGAGCTGAGTTTTACTGCGGGCTTGGCAGGGCCGGGAACAGGCAGGGTGGAAAACGCTCTGGAAAAGGCATCGGCACCGGCAGGAGGGATTTCAGCGGAGCCTCTGACTCTCCGCTGCGTGCCAGCTCCCGCGGTCACCCTTGCCACACACCCGCCAGCACCAAGGGCCGAGTGATGTGTGGTGACAGCGGCCACAGGCCCCGGGGCACAGCGGCACGCTCCGACACCAAACCGGAGAGCGGCCACGAGCCCCTGGGCACAGCGGCACGCTCCGACGCCAAACCGGAGAGCGGCCATGAGCCCCCAGGCACAGTGGCACGCTCCGACGCCAAACCGGAGAGCGGCCACAAGCCCCCGGGCACAGCGGCACGCTCCGACACCAAACCAGAGAGCGGCACTCGCCTCCAGCCCCCGCGCAGGGACGAGTCCCCGTGCCCCGCGTGCTGCAGGAACCGAGAGCAGGCCAAGTTCAGCCCTGGCTTGGACGGTTTGGGATCCTCCCCGCCAAGCTGGGGACAATGCCCGTGACACTGGACTGTCCCCAAGGCAGGGCCCTGCAGGGGACACGACTCTGAGGATGGCACGCTGGGTTCTCGGGTGGCACCACAGCCTGGATTTCTCCCCTCTAAGATGTCCCGGCTCCAGCACGGGCTGCCTGCTCTGGACCAGCCCTGCCCACCGTGGGAAGCCGCGCTGCGATGCGCTCGGAGCTTTTCTCCCCAGGTTTGCTCGGGGGGCCTGTCCAAGCTCTGACGATGCGCAGCCCAGAGCCACGACCGCCGCAGGAACAGCCGAGCCAGCGCTCCAGCCCGGGGGGAAAGCAGCAGCCAAAAGCCACTCCAACAAGGAAGTGATTTGTCTTCTTCTGGCCGCGCTTCCCCCTCACAAAGGAGTGCGGAGCAGGGAAACGTGCTGCGATCCCACGCGGCACCCGGACCGAGCCCGGAGACCCCCGACCCGGCAGCGGGGACAGCTCACACCCGCAGCCTGACAGAGAGAGCAGAACTGGGGACAACGGAGGGGAAAAAGAAACGCCACGTGACCCCTCGCTGGATCCAAGGCAGGCATCGTATCCAACAGTTCTGAATATGAAATACACACAATGAGCTCCAGCGAGTAATTAATCCCTTCAGGAATGCTGTGATTGCAGACAGTTTACCAAGGAAAAAAAAAATACAAATTGGAAAGCCATTGAAAAAATTACCATAAACCATTTCGTTTTCTGCTCCAGTGTGAAGCGCATGAGATGTGCTGGGAGATCTCTGCTCTGCGATGGATTTAAGCTGTTGTTCTAAGAACACTCAGTCTACCTGCCAAGTGTCGGCCGTGAGAAACCAGCCCCAGAGCAGCTCGGGCAGCCCGGCTCCACCACGGGCACTCAGCTTGTGCCTCAGCACCCGCGGGACACCGGGGGAAGACTCTGCTGGGGAGGAAGCAGGGCACAGAAAGGTGCCCATGGCATCCCAGGGCTCCAGCACCCATCCAAACTCTCAGGGTGACTTTCACAGGCCAGAAGCACAGGGAGCACCAGCAGCAGCGTCAGGCATAGACCCGGCTGATGGAGCAGGATGAGCCCTTCCAGCAAGGGGGTTCTGGGGTCTCTGGTGATGCTCAGCTGTGTGAGGCAGCCCCTTCACCTCCTCTCTCCATCCCCCCACTCCCTCTTGCCTCCTTCACCTTCCTCCAGCACAGGGCTCCTGCTTAGGCTGGACCCTGGCCCGTTGCGCCCAAAAGCCCAGCGTCCTGCGCAAACGGGCAAGGAACCAGCCCTGTCCACATCCACCCTGTGTCACCAACCCTGCCACCCCCGACAGACAGACAGACAAGCAGCAGGAGGCATCTGCAGCAGGATCTGTCCCCTCAGCCCTCCTTCTCCAGGAGCACCGGGCCCCTCACGGTGAGGAAGGAATTAAAGGGCACAGCCGCTGCCTTTTGTTTCCATCTCTCACCCACCAGACTCCCCTGGTAAAACTGCAGTTTATTAAAAAGAGCATTAGGAAAGGTATTTTCTCCTGTCAATAAAGGGACTGAAAATTAGTTGGAATTTTAAAATTAGAAACACACCCTAAACTTTCATGTCCACTTGAAATCACTCTGGTTTTGGAAACCGATTTCCCCAACGTCCTCTCCTGGGTTTCCCCCCCCTCTCTCCCGGTCTCTTCTCACCATGTTTTTGTTTAAAAATTCATCAAGCCAGGGAAAAATTCTGAGGCAGGAAAAGAGGGAAGGGAAAAAAAAGAAAAAGCCGAAGAAACCGTGGCTTTTGCAAACCCATCTCCACGCAGGGGAGAGGCAGAGCTCCAGACTCGCCTTCCTGCGCTTGGAAGGCAAGAGGTGCTCGGAAGGATGAGGGAATATCAGATATTAACCCACCTCCCACACAACCCAGCAGCGGATGTGGCCTCCCTGACCTGCTGCAGAGCCCCGTGATCCCCCCGGGCTAACGCGGCTCCCCCAGCACAGCAGCCAACCCAACTCAGCAAAAAGGGACAGCCGGGCAGGAAAACCACGCTGCCCGTCCGTGGGGGATGCAGCCCACTGCAGCACTGCCCTGATGCTGCTGCAGTAGAACCAGCAAGGCCAGGGCAGGGATCACCCCCCTGGGCTGGGCACTGGGGAGGCCGCCCCTGGAATCCTGGGGTCAGGATTGGGCCCCTCACTCCCAGCAGGACACTGAGGGGCTGCAGCGTGGCCAGGGAAGGGCAACGGAGCTGGGGAAGGGGCTGGAGCACAAGGGTGCTGAGGAGCGGCTGAGGGCCCTGGGCTTGTTCAGCCTGGAGCAGAGGAGGCTGAGGGGAGACCTTCTGGCTCTGACAGCTCCTGACAGGAGGGGGAGCCAGGGGGGGTCGGGCTCTGCTCCCAAGGGACAAGGGACAGCACAAGAGGAACCGGCCTCGAGTTGCTCCAGGGGAGGTTTAGGTTGGAGCTGAGGAACAATTTCTTCCCCCAGCCCCCTCCAGGGTTGTCCAGGGCTGTCCCAGGCTGCCCAGGGCAGGGGTGGAGTCCCCGTGATCCCTGGAGGGGTTTCCAAGCCGTGGAGCTGTGGTGCTGAGGGACAGGGGTCAGTGGTGCCCTGGCAGTGCTGGGTTGACGCTTGGACTTGATGATCTTAAAGGTCTTTTCCAAGCAAACCGATTCTATGGGTCTATAAACTCTGGCTGCTGCTCCCAGCCAAGCTCACAGAGACCCGAACAGCTCATACCACAGCCAAGTGCCAGGGCACATCCATCCATGGTGTGGCTCTGAGGTAGACATCGGCTGGCATCAGGCACATCCCACAGGAGACACTGAGAGGTGCCCAGACACCACTACTCCGAGGCAAGGTCGCTCCCCGCAGCCGCACGCCGTGCCCAGCGGCCACAGGCACCGCACGGGCACTGCCGAGGGGCTGGGCCGTCCCGCCTCTGTCCCCACAGCCTCAGGGCTCGCTCCCACCCTGGGCTGACCCCGCTCCGCAGCACCAGCAGCTTCCCCACCGCAACGCGTGGCTCAGGACAGCTGCCCCGCTCTCCATGCAGGATGCGCGCGACGTCTGCTGCTGAGCGAGAGCGCTCGGCAAGGGGATGAGAAGCTATATGGAAATGGAAGATCATTACCATGATCTCCTTGGAAACATCCCATCGGAGCAAGTTTTTCTTCCTCCTCCTCCTTCTCTCTCCCCATGTGCACGAATTCTGGCACCCCGTGCGTCACTTGGCATCGCCTCAGCACTGTGGGTCCAAAATGCAGGCGTCTGATTTCTAAAGCCATTGTCTAGGATGTGCTATTGAGCTGCAGAACATGGATGGTTTGGGATGGAAAACAGGCATCTCTCGCAATACAAAAAGAAGCTGGCAACCCCGATTTGATTTGTCTTTGAAGCCGTAGAGACTCTCAACCGAACAAAATTTGCTTTACTCCCACAAAGGGAACGAGAATCTTAGCAACAAAACAAATCAGCACCTCTGCCCCCCGAACGCCACGATGAGCAAAGCGGGAGCAGCGCAAAGGGACCGCGGCTTCGCCCCGCCGGTCGCCGCGGCGGCGGGTCCTGGAGAGCAGCACAGGGGCATCCTACACAGGACTGTGCTCCTCTTGGGAATCAGAGCCTGGAAAAGCTGCTCTGCAGATTTACTTTGGATCCGGTGCGCTGGGTTTCTCCCCTCCTCGCGTGCCGCTGCGTTCTGCGAGCGCTCGTGCGGCCCGCTGGGGCAGGGAGGCTTTCAGGAACCCCAAGAGTCTCACTGCTTTCGGCACGGTGACTATTTGCCGAGGAAATCACCCTGGAAAATTTATTACTTGCCGTTCGCTTTCGAAAGCGGGCAGGGGTGGGAAGTGCACAGCAGTGCAAACAGCAGCCGAGCGGAGCTTTTATCCTGCCCCCAGGTTACTGTACTTTCCCCACAGTTAATACGCTGTCTGAGGGAGGTGACCTCCACCGCACGCGACGCTGCCACGCACACTCTGCTTGCAGAGGGTTTCAGAGCGGCTTCAAAAGCCCAACCTCCGGGCCCTGCTCTGCACGGCCCCAAAAGCATCTCGCAGGCTCCAGGACAAGATTGCCTCGCTCATCCCCCATGCTGCTTTATGAGCAGGGCTGTTCCCCTCCCCGTGCAGGAACTGGCCACATGTTCTCCATCTGGGAGCAGATGCCCAAGAGCCAATAAGCTCGACTTGGAAAACTAACTGAAAAAAGCAGAGAATTTCTGAGGGCTCTACAGACCGCGGCCGGATGATGGATATTAGTGCTCCGGCAGCACCGGGACGCCGTTTGGCAGAGCGCAGCAGAAGTACAGCTAAAAGGGTTCAGGGAAATGAAAATGAGATGGCTGAAGGTGCTGCTGCCTGAGCGTCTGCCCTCTTCCAGATGTTCGTGCCTGTAAGGAAGGAGGGTCTCAGTCCACTGCTGAATCAGCCCCCAAACCGCCGCTGTGCTCAGCCTGGAGTATCGAAGGACCCCAGCTCTGTCACTCCCGCACCCCTGAAACCGCTGGGGGCCATTCCAGCCTCGGAGGCGAAGCTGAGCAGCCGCTGTAGCTCTGCCGGGGGACAGCGGTGGGGGGGGGGGGGGGGGGCCCTCACACCTCCCCTGTGCCCAGACACCGGGCGAGGTCCCCGGGAGAAAGGCAGCGACACAGCGCAGGAGAAGCCCTCAGCACCTGGCACAGCACCGCCGGGCAGGACCGAGGAGCGGGGGGCCTGGGCTGTGTTCCGGGTGCTGCTGCTCCCCGCGGGCTCAGGACGCAGCCGGCTTTCGGGTGCATTTAGCCGCTCGACAGCTGGAGACAGGCGGCACAGACACTGACACATCCAGCCTCACATCAACCTGGGGTGAGCCATCAAAGTGGAATTTGCCAGAAGACAAGGCGCTGATCTGTGAGCCCCCAGCTATGTACAGCCCGAGGCACAAAAGACTCAGGTCTGCGGCTGGGAGCCAGGCAAATGTCGGTGCTTCCTCTTGGCCCAGGATCACACAACACCAGGATCTCCAGGCCGAGCAGGATTTTAACCCCATGCCAAGTCTACGAGCAAGTTATCTGGGAGAGAAACCACCACGTCCAGTAGCCAATGGGTCCCTTGTGCACTGGCACCTCTGTTCCCAGGACCCCTCGTCACTGCCCCTGCCCAGGAGCAAGGCACGGTCTGTCCAGGGCGACTCCCATCCCCCGATGGGCTCTTGTTACACTGTTAAATAAGAGTGGGGCTGCGGGAGGCACGGGAGCACAGGGCACCCACCTTCCATGGTGCCCGGTGGCTGCTGGAGCAGCACCAGAGCAAAGCCCTCAGGCTGTACCCCCGACTCCCCGCCCCGCTTGCCTTCAGCAGCCTCATCTCCCCAGCCCCGTGGGGCAGGAGAGCAAGGTGCCGAGTGCTCATGGGGCAAGACTCGATTCCCTCCCCCCTCCTGCAGCCGCGTCGAGCCCGGTGCAGCCCGGCTGCAGCACGAGGCCAACTCCTCGGGAATCAGCACAGGCCCCTCCGGACTCACGGCATTTCCAGGACGCTGTCTGTCCACCTCTGCTGCGATGGGGAGGAAATTAAGCTTCGTTATTCCCCTGGCTTTTGCTCAGCCTATGGGAGTTTGGAGCTGTCTCCTCCTCACTCCCTCGGTGCAGTGAAAGCCAGGAGGAGGCTCCAAGCAAGGTGCCTGCATGGGGACACATCTGGGTGGCCGCAGAGACCACAGCCCCACATTGGTCCTGCCCTGGCAGACCTGGGCAGTGCCAGGTCCCAGCCACGATCTGTCAAATGCCTTTTAAGACGGGGGGACTCGGCCACCCCCACTCCAGCAAAGCAGCGCCGAGCCTGACAAACCACCCTGCCCAGCTCCACCACTGCCGGGTTCGCTCAGGAGCTGCACTCGCCCCAGGAAAACCTTCTGGGTCCCCAAGGCTGGGAGAGGCCTCCCGCCAGCGTGTCCCCCGCGTCCCCAGCCCAGGAATGAGCTGGGCAGGGACAGGCTGGCCCATCGACCGGCCCTGCCAGCCCTGGCTCACCTCGGGTGGCTCCCGCCCCACAGCAATCGATGGGAATCAGCCACTATCTGCTCTTCCACTTGTTTGCATCAGCTTGGAAATACAATGCCGAGGCCGAGATAAAGCAAACTGGAAACACCCCGCCAGCATCCGACGCGTCCAGCCCCAGGGGTTTGTTCAGGAGATGAGTTTCAATGGCACAGGTCCCGGCGCAAACAACAGGTTCCTTTGCCTGGCTCCCAAACGCATCCCTCCATGCAGCGCCCACATCTCCCCACACGCCGGGCTACGAAGGGCTGTCCTCCACGGAGCGGGTCTTACAGAGCCCAAGCTGTGCCCGCACGTGAAGGGGTCCCCACCACACTCCCCAGGCCGTGCAGCCACCATCCGACCCCCGAGGCTGGGAAAGGCCCCGGGCGAAGCTCCTTCTCACACCGCTCCGGGCTGGCACCGCACCAAGCGCGCCCGACGCCGACTCGCCAGAAGCCTGGGACGAGAACGCTGCGCATGGGCGAGGGACGGGCGATTTGGAGAAGCGTCTCACCAGCGAGTTATTCTGGGCCCACGGCGATGCTGAAACCCGCAGGGCTATAAATAGCGGCGGGGCCGTACCTGAGACGCGGCTCGGAACGCGCTGCACGGCTGCTCGCCGCGGCAGCACAGCCAGGCTGCTCCATGGGCAGCGCCGGCACCGGGGATGTTCCGGTCCCACTGAAAAAGCACAGAGGTGTTAAGCTTCACAGCAAGTCAGCTTCAGCCAGCCTGGGCTCCCAGTAAAGCCAGTAAGGACTGGCTTCAGCCCAGACTGTGCACTTCCTAAGGGCGCTACTGAAGCCTGTCTGGTTTTGGGGCGTCGTTGCCAGCTCTCTCGTGCTCGGTGACACGACCTTGCACAAGGTGGGCAGAGGTGGGATGTGCAGCAACCCCCGTGGGGCTGGCACGAGAACTAACAGTGGCTCAGCCCTTCCCAGGTGCTAAGGGCACAGCTCTGCCCCTCTGCCAGGCTGCAGCTACCACGTTTCCCCTCCAGCTGATGCAGCGCAGGCTCCAGCACCCATAGCACGGCTCATCCCATTCGCCTGGGTCACACAAGAACGACCCCAACCTCCAGCAGCTTCCCTGAGCTGCAGAGGATCTCAGCCACGAGCCATCCTTCCGGCTCAGCGGCCAGGAGAGATTCCCATCCCACCCAGCAGGAAAGGTTCCCATCCACAGCCGACCCCAGCCACTCGGCTGGGGAGCCAAGGGAGCTGGCACGCAGCCCGGCCTTCCCGCCGTCTCACCTGCGGCTGCGAGGCAGGCTCGCAACCTGCCAAGGGAACCGCAGCTCTGAGGGCGGCACCAAGCACTCGATCCCAGTTCCTGACTGGAAGTCACCTGTTGGGTGCCCTTTAGAAGGTCCCTCCTGGCGAGGTCACCATTCTCTCCTGGGTGAGATCCAGCCTGGGGGCGAACGCGGGGACAGCGCAGCACTGCCTTTGCACCTTCAGGAAAGAATTCCTGGATTTGCCACAAATTCCTTCCCTCATCTCTGGGGGGTGCTTCAGGCCAGACCCTCGCGGGTAGGCTGGCGAAGCGCTCACCTCTCGATGAGCAGGAGGGCTCGAGGACACAGATGGCAAAGCTGGCACACACCGCAGAGAGATGTGGACTGAGCGTCACCGATGCCTACGCCAGGTCGGTGGGGAAAACCCTGTGCTCCCACAGCACCAGCATGCTCACGTGCTCGCCAAGGTGGAGACACGTGTCCCAGCTGCAGGTCATGCCTGCGCTTCACCGGGCACCACAGGGGCATGTGCTGCCCGTGGCCCACCCATGCAGCACCCACAGGAGATGGCCACCCATGCAGCACCCACGGGAGGTGGTCCACCCATGCAGCACCCACGGGAGCTCACACACCGTGCTGGCCCCCAAGCCACTGGGCTCTCAAGCCACCTCCCTGCTGCAGGGCTGTGCCCAGGAGGCACGAAAAGCTCCTGCCCAGCCCCGCTGCGCTTGTGCTAAGCTCCCCTACATGGATTCCAGCAGCTTCTTCCAGCAGGAGACGAATCTCAGCCCGTCTCCTGAATTAATAAAAAATACATTACTGCCTCAATTGGACAAGACAACAGAGTAAGGAATGAAAGAAACGCTCGAATGGAACAAAACGTGGAAGGAAGGAATTAGAGGAGAGACAAGCAGATCAGCGGGCACGCCGGGCACTGCTCTTCAGTGTCACACCCGCCTCGACACAGACACATCTCCATTCACACAGCTTCTAATCTCAGCCCTGCAATGCAGCATCCCCTGCCTTCCCAGCTCCCCTCCGCACTCAGCTCCCCGGCTCCGAGCTGCAATGCAGCAGCATGGGAAAGCCCCGCTCCCCCTTTGCCCCTCCACGCGCCAGTGCCCAGCCGGGCTCCTCGCCTCGCACGGTCTCTGCCCGCCCCAGCTCCCCGCTTCCCGGCCGGGGAACCGGCAACCCCTCCCCGGCTCCCCCGGGAGAGCCGCCGCGCACACCCGGTGCGGGACGTGACTTTGCAGGGCAGGGGGTGCCGTGAAGCCGCAGAATCCGGCCGCCCGCCCCCCGCAGCCGCGCGGACTAAGCTACGCCAAGGACAGAGCCGTTCCCGCTCCACCCAGCCAGCCTCGCTGCTGGGCTCTAACGGCGGCTGCCACCAGCAGCAGAACCACGGCGCGCACGCGTGGCCCAGGGACATCGCTGCCACCACGCACGAGGGGCACCCAATGCCACAAAGGGCTCTGGACCAGACAAGTGGCCAATGCGGAGGCTGTGTCGGTGGGGCTGCCCGATGCTGCAGAGCCAGGTGAGCGGTGTGGGCTGACCCCGAGGACACAGCCCTGCAGAGAACTGCCCAGTCACCCCTGGGCAGGACAGCAGCTCGGGCAGGTGAGCCAGGAGGCACCCACTGGCCATGGCAGACGGGCTGGCACTAGAGCTTGGCATCACTCACAGGTTACACACCTCAGAGGGTGCCCACTCTGGCTCATGCTGAGCTGGAATGAACCCTCCTCCATCCAGCGGGCACAAGCATCAGCCAAGTGCTGTCCTCAGATGCTCAAGAGTAGGCAGGGAGGACAGAGAAATGGTTGTCTGGCACCACGAGAACATGCACAGGAAGGCAAGGCATTGGTAACCTCAATGGACAGAACAGGGAGATGGCAGAGGGGACTTGTGCCAGGGAGGGATTGTGGGCACAGAGACACATGCCAGGGCATAAGAAACCAAAGACACAAAGCTGAGGATGGAGGCATCAGGAAGGGACTCTGCAGAAGGACGCAGAACTGCCACCAGTTCCCCGAGTGCCAGCCCAGCTGGAAGCACATCGTTCAAGAGGTGCCCGGCCCAGGCAGGACCCTTGGGTGTGCTTCTGCGAGAGAGCATCCCAGCAGCCCTCAGCAGCTGCTCTCAGGAGGTGGCAAGGCCTGCAGAGGACATCGCCCAGGCGGTCACTTGCCACCAGCAGATGCCCCGGCCCTTCCCAGAAGCGTGCACAATTTTACATTCATTTAGTAATTTTCTCAGCGGGGAGCTGTTGGATTCAGGGGCCAGATCCAGGCAGCCCCTGGGCGAGCACCACCTGAACAGCAATTTTCAGGCTCTTTGGGGGAGGAATTTGTTTCAGCAGTGAATCCCCAAATATTTTTGCCTTGGGGATTTTTGCTCTGCTACTTTTCTGTGGAAAATTTTGAAAGACAAATATGGATTTTTTTTTTTTCTTAGCACTTTTTCTGCACTGACATTATCACTGGGAACGCAGCACATCCCCAACAGCTTCAGCAGAAAACTCTGGGGCCCTCAGGTAATGTTTCCAGATCTCCCCAGTCACTTCAGCCATCTCGGTCAGAGAGAGGAGACATCTACTCCTCGCTGGCAGCTCCCAGGAGCAGGCTGGAAGCAGCAACACAACTGTGTACCTCTCCCCTTTCTCCTCACCCTAACCCCAGGAGTCCAGCTCTGTGGCCAGAAGGAAATGAATCCCCACCCCACTAACCCTGGCACACCGGCACCATCACACAGGGGCCCTGAGAGACGGGTAACGTGGCAGTGATACCAGCTCCGCCCCGCGAGGCACTAACAGCCACCATGAAGAGCTGCTGGGTCTCTGCCCTCCTCACGGTCTCCTGGCCATGGCTGCACAGCTCTGCAACGGGCCCAGCGGTGATCAAACAGCCAGGAACGCTGTGGGCAGAGGTGCTCCTTTTAACCCCATCCCACGTGCCTGGCCAGCAAGGGTGGCCATCAGGAAGGGATCTTCTTGTGAAGAGGTACCGTGGTGAGACCATCCCCACCAGAGCCAGGAGCGTGTCACACACCAGCCAAGCACCTTTCCTGTGCTGTGGGGTTTTTGGTTTCTTTTTTTAACAGACCACAGTCAGATGCGACGTGAAGCTCCTGCCCTTGGAGGAGCCCATCTGTTCACAACAGCCCCTTGGCTCTCCTCCCCAGCACCGACAGGCTGCTGGCACCCGCTGCCCAGCCCGCTGCCAGCCCTGGCATAGCCGGGCTCTGCCCTGCCCAGGTGTCGGCACCACGGAGGTACCAGGTCTCCACAGGCACAAGATGCTCTGGGAGGACATCTCCTGGGCCACTCCGGGAAGGGTGGCATTGGCCACCCGCTGCCAGGTGAGGGCTGCAGCGCCGGGAGGGGTTCTAGCTGTGCCCGGAGTCGGGCAGGGCTGCAGAGAGTCCTGCAGCGAGCGTTTCGGGCAACAGCCTCCCCCAGCATCCCAGGTGTGCCCGCCCGGGCTCTGGCCCACGCAACACCCACTGCCGATTCACTTCAGAGAATTAGCAGCCACTTAAGAGGCACCACAGCCAGCAAGAGATGGCCAGAGAAATGGCTGCAGAAAGCAGCTGCAGATCTCGGAGGTGCTCTGGGGACCTCTAGGTAAGTGCAGCACTTACCCTGGGCACCGCACGCCCGTGCCAGCGGGCCCGCCCGCAGCCCGTACACGTCCCTGCAGCCGCACACTCCCATCTGCCACGTGTGGAGACGGGCACGGCCAGCCCGGCACGGCGAGCTCGGCACGCGCTCTCCCTACCCTTCGTCTCACGGCCGGGCACTGGTGTAATTAGCAACCCCCGCTGCCAGCGAGCTTTGATGAGAAGCCTCGGTCCTTGGTTGATGTGAAGTATGTAATTTGGATGATGGAAATAGCCTCTGAAGAGCTCGTGTGGTTGCTGTGTCCCATTGACCTCTCCCATCTCGCGCAGGCTGCTCTGCTTTAAGCGTGGTTACATCTCCAGCAGCTCCACAAAGGCTTCGGTGCCATCAAACAGATGACACAGTGGCTGCAACCCAAGGAGAGGTAACATTTGGCCGCTGCTAAATAAACTGTATCTCTGGCCAGCAGAGGATTGGGAGTGCTTCTGGCAGGAGGAGCATGAGGTGCAGATGAGAACTCAGGTGTGGAGACCAGAGACGCACAAGTTCTCTGCAGGCCACGGTGGAGGAGGGAGCTTGGTTTGGGCAGAAGCAGCACAGGGCAACAGGTCAACAGTTCAAGGACAGCAAGATCTGCAGAGGCTGAAAGTCCCTGCAACTCCCATCTCTATCTTCCCACTATGAGCCAAGCTTGTGAGTCTTCTCAGGCCACTCTGGATACGGTGTCCTCCAGCAGACATGGCCAAACAGCTCAGGCTGATGTTTCTCTTGCCAAAAGCATACCTGAGAACAGCAGAGAAACCTTCCCTCCCTCCCAAGCACCTCCTGTAGCAACCAGGAGAAAGCCCATCTCCTGGCCCTGATCACCAGCCCTAGCAGGGTGTGAAGCCCACTCTCTTGAGCAAGTGGGATCCTGTCCCTTCTAGATCCATCCCCACCACAGGAAAAACCTCTCCTTTGAGGAGCCAGGTTATGGAAAGTACTGTCACTCCTGGAGAAGGTTCCATCTGCCTGGATCACACCAGACAAGCAAAGGGGTCAGGGCTAGAAGCTTCACGTGTGGCCCCAGCCGTGGTTCTGCTGCAGGCACATCTGAAGTGATGGAGCAGCCACCACCACTGTCAACTGCTCCCTCCTCTATACAGCCCCAAACTCCTGCCGGCTTCCCCACCACAGCAGCTGTCAAGGACGTGCCAGGTTGTGCTTGGCTTGGTTACGGAGATGGGACTCAACAGCACGACCCCCATGAAGGTGAGGAGTAGAGCCCCATGGAAGGACAGGGATGTTTCAGCTCCTGCCCTGTCCACCCCAGGTGTTGTCCCCATTGGGTGAGGACACCAACCAGTCCAAACAGCCCTCGGTCCCCATTATACGTCTCTATGTCTTGGGAAATTATTTCAGCAAATACACAGCACAGGGGTGTTCAGAGGACACACGGAGCCGTGTTTGACCCTTAGTGGCCAGCCGACCAAGCCTTCAGTTGGTACGTGCAGTCCGAAGGGACGCTTGACACCTCCCAAGGGCAAGGTCAGCCCTGTGGCCCTGAGGCAGGCAGGGGCATCACAACCACCCCAGAAACCAAAGCAGGTGTTGGGGGCACTTCCACAACCCACAGCCTCCCCCAGCATGTGCACCAGTCCCTGTTCCGCAGGCAGGAGCACTGGTACTCCAGCAACCGCCCCAAACCGGGAGTCTCTCCCCCATGGGCCAGTCCTGCACCCTCAGGGAAGCTGCAGGAACTTCTCTCGTCGAGGGTGCTGAGCAACACCCATCTCAGAGCAGAGTCACAGGGGGACACTGAGATCCCCCCAGGCTCTGCTCCTATGGGTCCTGGTGTTACCCCAGCACAGATGGATCAGAGAATGGCTTGGGCTGGAAGGGACCTTAGAGACCATCTAATCCAACCTCCCCGCATGGGCAGGGACATCTCTCAACCAGACCAGGTTGCTCAAGACCTCATCCAACCTGGCCTTGAGCACCTCCAGGGAGAGGCATCCCCAGCCGTGGGACCAGTGGGGCAGCCCGAGCCCCGCTGCAAGGCCAACCTCCCAACCCATCCCCAGCCCGCTCCCCTCACCGTCTGTCTGGCCATGCCCTGGGCTCACTCCCTGGCCTCCCACCAGCCCAGGACGCTCCAGCTGCCGGGGCAGGGTGCACGACACTGGGGATGCTCCTGGGGCCGGGAGGCTCGGTGCCCCCGTGCCAGCACACACCAGTGCACGCTGTGCCAGAGCCGGCACCAGAGCAGGGGCCGTGACATCCCAAAGGCTCCCGGCGTGGCACGGGGTGCAGTAGGGAGCCGGGCTTGGCAAGCACAGTTGGGCGGGTGCCCACCGCTCGCTACACCTCTCCAAACCTCCCCCACAGCCCCGACGGGGAGAATCTCCCACCTCTCTCTCCACAGCAGAGCTCTGCCCACCATGCTGCCAGAAGGCACCTCAAGCCATCTCTGCAAGCACCAGAGGAAAAGCACCCAGGAAAGAAACCTGAAGGTACTGGACACAGCAGGGCTCCCAGTTCCTCTGCTTGTCGCCACCACCAATCACCAGGGCTTTAAATCTGGCACTGGGAGCACCACGACAGCTCAGGTACCACCTTCTCACGCCACTTTGCCAGACCAAACAGCTTTTTGGAGCCACAAGCTCCCCCCCAATCCTTGCCCAGCTGAGCCCACGGGTGTTGCTGGTCGGGACACAGGGGAGAGCAGTGGGGGGCAGGGGCCTCCCACGGTTGCTGAGCTTTCCTGGAGATCAGCACATGGCCACAAGGGACACGTGAAGCCTGGGCACACCGACACCCAGGCACATGGACACCTGGGCACACGTGTACTGACACCCGGGCACACTGACACCCGGGCACACTGACACCCGGGCACACCTGTAGTAACACCCAGTGCCACAACCCACGAGGGGCACAGCAGGTCCCGAGACCAGAGGCAGGGCCAGTGCGGCGCTCACGGCTCCGGTGAGAGCCCACAACGCGCTCCCGAGCACGCAGCTCGGGGATCAAACCCGCCGGGACAGCGGGACTCAGGCGGCCACATGAAACCGGCTCATGGGAGCCCTCGGGGGGCTCTCCTCGGCCAGGGCCCAAGGTCTCGGAGGAGCTCCGGGTGCGGGGCGCGGGCAGCGGCGCGGCCCCTTCGCACGGCACCTCCAGCCGCAGCCTCCCGGCGAGAGCGGCCCAAGGTCAACCCTCGGGACGAGCCCCCTCGGCGGCGGGGAGCAGCTGCCGTGCCCGGCCGGGTCCCCTCCATTGTCCCCGCTGGGGTGGCCGAAAAGGCAGGCGGGGGAGGACGCGCTCGCCCGCCACCTGCCACCGCTCCTCGGGAGGAGGCTGCGCGACGGCCCCGGGGCCGGGTGGTGGCAGCTTCTCCGCCAGCGCCCCTCGTCCCCGGCACCGGGCACGCCGAGGCAGCCGCGGGCAGGTCCCCCACGAGAGCGGCGCGAACCCCGCGATGTCTCCGGCGGCCGGGTCCCCGGCACCGCCCCAGCCCCAGCCCCCCGGGCCGGCGGCCGCACTCACCCAGCATCTGGCTGAAGAGCAGCTGCTCCAGGTCGCCCAGCACCGTCACCACCAGCTCGGGGTCCACCTTCAGGTACGGCTTCTCCTCGGCGCCCGCCGCCACCGCCGGCCCCTTCCCGCCCAGCAGCTCGTCGTCGCACTTGCCACCGCCTCCGCCGCCCCCGCCCGCCTCGGGGGCCTTGCTGAGGGGCTTCACCTCGGCGTAGGGCCCGCGGGGGATGCGGCTGGGCTTGCCGGCGGGCGGCGGCTTGGCGGGGCCGGCGGGGCGCGGCGGCAGCAGCGAGTGCTCGGAGCGGGACAGGCTCCGCGACATGGCGGGCGCCTCCCGGCCGCGGGGGCCGCCGCCGCCGCCCCGGCCGCCTCCCCCTCCCGCCGCCGCCGCCCCCGTCGTCGCCGTCTTGGCCATGTCGTCGCTCCAGCGGGGCTCGTAGAGCTGCCGCTTCTTCTCGGCGTCGGTGAGGAAGGCCAGGTTGGTGAGCGACTTCTGCTTGCGCAGGTTGGAGCCGGCCGGCAGCCGCCCCTCCGCGCTGCTCGCCTTGAAGACGCGCAGCTCCGCGCCCCGCGGCCCCGCCGCCGCCGTCGCCGGCTTCGCCCGCTTCGGCATCACCGCGCCGCCGTCGGGGCCCCGCCGGTAGCCGCGCTCCTCCTCGCCCAGCTCCACGTCGGGAAGGCTCTTGAGGTTGCTCCCCAGCATCCCCGCGCTGCAACCATTTAACCCGCCGGGAGCTGCTGCTGCTGCTGCGGTACCGAGGACACACCGGGCGAGACAGAGACAGAGACAGAGAGAAGCGCCGTCAGCGCCCGCCCCACGGGCGCGGGGCGGGGGAAGAGATGGGGTCGGAGGAGGGGGGGGGGGTGAGCGCCGCGGCCCCACCTCGCTGCTCCGCCGCCAGCGGGACACTGCGAACCAGCGGAATGTCAGGGGCGAACAAAAAGGGCCCGCCCTCCTCCGCCCGGCTGGCGCGGGGACGGGGGCGGGGCGCGGCGCGCGCGCCCGCGGCGGGGAGGGAGAATGAGGAGGAGGGGGCGCGCGGGGCGGGGCGAGGCGGGGGCGCGCGCGCCGACCCCGGGGCCGTGCAAGCGCCGAGCACGGCGGAGCGGGGCCGTGCGGGGATGTGCGGGACCCCGGGGACAGCGGGGACATGCGCAGATGTGCGGGACACCGGGGACAGGGGGGCCGTGCACAGATGTGCGGGACACCGGGGACAGCGGGAACGTGCACGGATGTGCGGGACACCGGGGACAGAGGGGACGTGCAGGGATGTGAGGGACAGCAGGGACAGTGGGGCCATACAAGGTGTGCGGGACACCGGAGACAGCGGGAACGTGCAGGATGTGCAGGACACCGGGAACAGCGGGGCCGTGCAGGGTGTGCAGGACACCGGGAACAGCGGGGCCGTGCAGGGTGTGCGGGACACCGGGAACAGCGGGGCC
>JANVCC010000293.1:712184-730262 GCA_025345505.1 Todiramphus chloris collaris | reverse complement strand
TGCGGGGTGTGCGGGACACCGGGACCAGCGGGGCCATGCGGGGTGTGCGGAACACCAGGAACAGCGGGGCCGTGCGGGGATGTGTGGGATCCCGGGGCCGTGCGGTACTCTGGAGTCGTGCGGTACAGCGGGGCCGTGCGGGACCCCGAGGACAGTGGGCGCATGCGACCTCAGGCTGTGCATGACCCCGGGGATAGCAGGGGGTGCGGGACCCTCAGGGCCGTGCAGGACCATGCGGGACTCAGGGGGCAGCGGGGCTGTGCGGAACCCCGAGGTGACCCCCCCGGGGCAAGGGACAAAGCTGCAGGCGAGGTGCTGGGGACACCCCCGTGGGTGCTGCCCCCGGCACCCAGCCGGCGATGGCCCTGCCCAGAGCCATCCCGCTCCATCCCGCAGCCCCTGCGGGCCGGTCCGGGTGTGAGCTGGGAGGCGGGTGAAGCCTGCGGGGCTCCCTCGCCTCAGCACACTCCATAGGAATGACCCCACGTCCCCCCTGCCACAGTCCCCACCCCCAGCCCGACCCTGCGCGCCCAGCCCCGGGGGGGGCAAAACTTCCTCGTTTTGCCCTAAATAGTGCAGGAAGGGCCCGGGGTGGTCCCGGGAGCCCCCCCGAGGGACCCTGCAGCCCCTAAACCCAGCAGGGCCTCTCCAGTGATCCGGGGGAATTAAGGGGGGGGGGGGGGAGAAGAGCTGGAGTGGGATCTGGTTATCATCATTTTTCATTAATTACCCGTCCCTCGGGAGGGGTGAATTAAGTCTATTTGGTGACCTCACACAGGCTGCCATGGCAACCGCCAGAAAATATTGCATTAGAGCCCATCACTATGCTGCGAGATAAGGAACTGGGGGCGGCAGGAGACCCCAGCCCGGCCCCCAGTACAGCAGCACGGCCACCCCAGCAGATCCGGGGTTCAGCCCATGGTCACGTGGAGGAGCCCTGAAATAACCCGGGTTATGTCCAGATGGGACAACAAAGGGTAGCCAAAAATAAACCAGGGTCTTTTGCACCAAAAGATGCTGCTAGGACAGGATGGGTGCACAAGCTTCCCCACTGCACCCCAAAGCTGAGCTGAGTTTGGGGGGGGGGGGGGCTTACAACCCTCACTGAGCAAATTCCTGGGCGTCGGGCCTGCTGCCGGGGACAAATCTGGGGGCATCATGTCATTTTGGGTCTGGCAAGGTGACTCTTGGAGTCTCCCAGTGTCCCCCGTCCCCTTTAGCCAGGCCCGACAGAGCCCCAAGAGGTGCCAGGGGCCAGGGCAGCCAGGGGAGCGCGGGGCAAGGGGAAGGATTCGGCCCTTCCCGCAGCACCGAACCCGCTCGGCCTGACCCCGAGGTGAGCAGGCAGCTGTGCGGGGAGCGCGCCAGCCCCGCTCGCTCCCCTCCTGCTTTCCCCCGGAAAATCCTTCTGCTCGCCACCAGTTTCTGTGCTTCCCAAACTGGGGCTCAGAGCCGAACCCCGGTACCCGCGGTGGCGGCAGCGCCGGGACCCCGCTGCGGATCCAGCCGGTGCCGTGAGCCACCGTG
The DNA here is from genome assembly GCA_025345505.1 of Todiramphus chloris collaris. Classification (NCBI taxonomy): domain Eukaryota; kingdom Metazoa; phylum Chordata; class Aves; order Coraciiformes; family Alcedinidae; genus Todiramphus; species Todiramphus chloris. The sequence goes on along the minus strand of JANVCC010000293.1, from coordinate 728,735 downwards.
GCTCTGACCGACTTCTGTCCCTTCCAATCACCCGGCGAAGCTCCCGGCTCTTTTTTTTTTTTTTTTTTTTCCCCTTCCCTGCACATCCCCGGAGCATCCCACCATCCTCCGCTGCCGCTACCCTGGCAACCGGCACCCCGGCATCCCCTCCGGCAGCCGCCCCTCAACATCTGCCCCCCAAGCGAGCACGGGAGGGCCCGGGGTGTCCCCGGCGCTGCCGCGGGGCGCTGCCGTTTGGGCTCGTCCCGCCCCCGAGAACAGGGGTGTCCCGCGGTGGGTGCGGGGAGCCAGCGGTGCCGCGGGACCCGCCTCCGCACCGGCTTCTTGGAAATGGGTCATTCCTGGAGCTCGCTGGGAAACTGGGAAGGAGCCAGGCGGGGAGATGTCCCGGCAGCGTCACGGGAGGGGACGGTTGCCCGCTGCAGGGGATGCCGACGTGGCCTCTGCGCCCTGGTGAGGCCCCGCTCCCGGCTCTAGGCTGGCACCGGGCACGGCCGTGCCGTTCCCAGGGGAGCTGGAGCACCTCCTGCATCGGGGTGCCCCCCTTCCCGCTGCCCCGCTGACCTCCGGCCCCGCATCCCCTCCCGGCAGGAGGCTGCGGGGGCCTGAGCCCCGCGTGAGCCTCTGGCACCCCGCACCACCCCGCCCCCCCGGCAGGACCCCCCCCGTCCCCAGCAAAGCTCCCCCAGACTCACTCAGGCCTCCGGCTTTGCCGTGGGGGTCGGGTCCCGCCGCAGGGCCCGGGCAGTCGTCACCCGGGGAGGGGACCCTGTCCTCCCGGTCCTCCCGCAGCCTGGGGACAGAGCGGGGTGAGGGGAGGAGCAGGACGAACCGCAGGGTGCAGCCGGCTGAGGACTCCCGGGAAATGGAGACCCGGTGCCTTGAGCTCTGCCAGCGTTTGGGGACAGCAGCCCCATGGCGAGTGGAGCAGGGGGAGAAGTGTGTGTCCAGAGCACCCCATTTCCCATTGAGCCCATCCCCTGCCCCACTCCGGCTCCCATGGGTGCCCCAGGAGCCACCAGGACATCAAACCCAGCAGGAACCCACCTTTAGGGGCAGAGCCACCAGACCCAGCCACACCATTCCCCACGGCCACCTCTGCCATGCTCACCCACCTCCTCCTGCCCCCATGTGCCCTTGTCCCCCTCTGCCCATGCCCCTCCCCAGCCCCATGCACCAGTCCCCAGGGACTCACCGGTACTGGAAGGGTGCCACGGTGGCGGTGACGGGGTGGCTGTGTGGGGGGCCCGAAGAGAAGGTGATGGCTGCTGACCCGAACATGGGGCCCCTGCCCTGGGAGCTGCCATGGGGCTCATCCGCCAGCCCTGGCGTGGCCACCCCGCTGCCCTTCCCAGGGGACACCCCCGGGTGCCCCACACCTCTGCCCTGCACCAGGGGGGCTTTGAGCAGCTCGCTGGGCTCCCCCACCCTGCCTGCCCCTCTCCTCCCACTGCCTGCTGCCTCCGGCCACTTCCCAGGGGACACCAGACGAGACCCTCTCTGTCCCCCATGGGGGAGGACACCAGGGCTGCCCTCCCTGCTCTTGGCTGCCTCATGGCTGGTGGCCCTGCCAGTGCCTCGGGGCTTGAGGCTCTTGGGTCTGGGGGCCAGCAACTTCCCTGGCTGGGGGGCCGGATCCCCAGGGGGGACGGGGGGCCCCAGGGTGCTTGGGGTGGCCTTGGTATGCAGCTTGCCGTGGGCCATGGCGCGGGGCACTGGGATGGCGGAGATGTAGTGGCTGCGGCTGGGGTTGACATTGGCCATCCCGTTCATCCTGCAGAGGTGGCTGCTGGAGAGGCTGTGGGGGGACAGGAGGGTTGATCAGGGCCTGGCATAGCAAGGGGGCGGGCATGGGCAGCACCCACATCCCCCTGGCCACACTGAACCCTGGGCTTGGTCCCCGCTGACTGTGGGTGCTCCATGTCCCCATCCCAGGAGGATGTCACTGCATCCCACAGCCCAGGGTGAGGACATAGGTGATGTCCCCTCACAGGGACCCACAGGGCCAGGGAAGATGTGACATCCTCCCCCAAACACCCTGTGCAGACTCATTCTTGTATCTCCAGGTCCCTGTGGCAGGTCCCTGCAGTAAGATGACATGGGCACAGGACCCTCATCTGGTAGGGCTGCCCCACAGGCAGGACAGGCCCCTCTTGTCCACCCAAGACCTTCTGCTGGTCCCCAAAACCACCTCCTGGCCAAACAAGACCATCTCCTGGTCATCCAAGATCATCTCCTGGACACCCAACACCATCTCCTACACAGCCAAAACCACCTCCTGGCCAAACAAGACCATCTCCTGGTCATCCAAGATCATCTCCTGGACACCCAACACCATCTCCTACATAGCCAAGACCACCTCCTGATCACCCAAGACCACCTTCCAGCAGCACAAAGACCAACTCCGTCATACACTCCTCAGGCCATTACTGGTGTCTGAGCTCCATTTCTGCCCTCCCCACCCCCAATGTCCCCCATATGGTGCCAACCACCCTACTTCTCCATGCTTCAGCTCTCATCTTGCCCCACAGTGACCCTCCCTGACACCACCACCCAGACGGTGACCCACGTCCCCTTGCCCTGGTGTTTCCATGATGATGACAACAGGGGCTCAGTGCACCACCTCATCCCACCCAAAGCACCCACAGACAGGCAGGGCCACCTGTGCCACCACAGGGACATCAGCACGGTTGCAGTGAGTGGAGAAGCTCATCCTTCCAACAGGCTTTGCCTGGGCAGACTGAGCAGAGCTCAGCAAGAAAATCAGCCATGGAGCAAAGCTCCATCTCCAACCACCTCCTGCCTGCAGCTCTCCAGGAAAAAAAAGGGAAGGAAAAAACCAAAGAAAAGGCTTTCTCCAAGGAATGAGGTGGTTTCTAGAACGATGGGGAGATGTGGCTCCATGGGCACTTGTACCAGCCTCTGCCCCTCACCCCAGTACAGCTGCAGTGAACCGAAAGGCAAACGGGTGCTGGGTGCCACAGATCCCCTGGGACACACATTTCACAGGTCACTTCAGTGTGGCTTCGCTCGGTCCCCTCAAAGGAAAACCCCTGGGGAGGGGAATGGATCCTTTTTGGGGTCCTTGAGCAGCCTGGGGGTGACCATCGGCTCCAGGTCAGCCACCCGCTGTCCCCATCACCCCCGGGGGGTTCCTCTCCCCCGGCAGTGGCTTCGGGCCGGGTGGGTGCAGGGAGCACAAGTGGGTCTTTGTGCGGCCGCTCCAGTGACCGCGCTCGGGGCCGTGCTGGAGCCGGACGATGCCGGTCCCGGGGGCCGGGGGGATGCTGCGGCCAGGTACGGGCCGCACACAAGCTGCTCTGTTTGCAGCCCGGGGCTGGCAGCCTGGCTGCCTTTCAAACCACCCGCCCAAGACAGAGCTTCTCCAGAGCTGGAGAAGCTTTCTTGGCAAGCGGTGGGGTGCAGGCGGACGGCTCCCATCGCCCTGCTGGGAGCAGCACCCAGCCTCAGCTCTGCACCCACTGCATCTCCTGGCAGAGGGTGCTGCGTTGGCCGGGTCCAAAAACATGCCTCAAAATCAACCATTTTGCCTCTTTCCCAACCTACAGCCGCCCTGAGCCCGGCTTCCCCCACACTTTGGGGAGTCTGCATGGGCTGAGCCTTGCCCCACATCCCCCACGGCGAGCCCCCCGGGGTGGTCATGTCCCTGCCATGGGAAGCACTTGGATGTACCCAAATTCCCTCTCGCTGACCTGACATGAGCTGGATCACTTGATCTACAGAGACGTGGGTCACGGGGAAAGGGGCTGATGCAGTGAACAAGATCTAAGCATCGCAGCGCTGACTCCAGTGCCAGCCAGGAGCTACAAAGGGCTTTTCAAGGCATTTTTAATTAAGGGGAAGAGGGAACGGACACGCACAGCTCTGGGTTTGCTCTCACTGAAGCCTTTGAAATGGCCGGGGAGATTTTTTCTCTCCCAGCTGAGCCATCTCTGTCTCCGTTCAGCAGTCACGGCCCCGGGTCACGGCACTGGTGAATGGAGGAAGCCCTGGAACAATGTGCTCGGGGAGTCTCTGGGACAGATCCGTCCCGGAGCTGCTGTGTGGGATGAGATGGGGAAGGGAACTGGGTCTCTGCCACCCCCGCACTGGCAAATATATCTGGCTCCATCTCCAGTGGGCAACCACAGCCCCCAGCGAGGGGTTACTTGGGGTGACAGAGCTGGTGTCTCACTGGTGCTGGGCAAGGGCAGGATTTGCCCAGGAGCCCTGGACTGGCACAAGCCTGCACCCAAGGGTGCTGTGGGGTGGGTGGCGGGAGCCAGGCAGGGCTTTCCCTGCACCCATCGGATTTTCCTGCACCCACAAAGGTCACTCCCAGGAGCAAGGTGGCCAGGGCTCAGCACCCCGCACCAGCCGGGAGCTGCAGAGCAGCACATCCCCTGGAACACAATGCTCCCATACCCTGCTTTGCATCCCACTCGGCCATAAATATCTGCAACAACATGCTCCCCTCAGCCGCCAGCCCTTTCCCAGTGCGTGCCCCACAGCCCGTACTTACAAACACCAATTTTGCCCTTTTTTTCACTCTCTTTCATCCAGTCCCTGGCCCCAGGAGTGCTGTGCCTGGAAGCAGAGCCATTCACAGCCTTGAGCTGCCAAATACCTTGTTCCAACACCAGCAGGGTGGACCTTCCTCCCCGTAAGCACGAGGATGGCCGGGATGGGGCCACAAACCAGCGGACCTCTAGCCTCATGGACACGAGTGGTTAAACCACCGCCCCCAACTCACCCTCTTCACCCTTGAGGTCCCTTGCACAAACTTCTCCAGCCCCAGGGGCTGCTGCTGGGGGTTTTCTCTGAATGCAGAGGGAGATCACATGCCACTGCTTCCATAGAGCTGGTCCCGAGCTTCTCTTCAACCAACTCAGAGGCAAAAAAAAAGTTCATCTAGGTTTATGCTACAACCAACACCCTCTGAGCACCATCAGCATGCAACACCCTCCAGCCCCGCCTGCTCACTGAGCATGTGGCATGAGGGCTGTAACCAGGCTTTATAGTTGGGTTTTTTCCAGTCTATTCGCTTTGGATTTCTCTCTCATGGACACAACATCCATTCCTCCTCTCTGAGCCCACCAGCAGCCATTTCACTGCGATGCTGTGGCTGCAGCAGAAGCCAAATCTGCCACGTTGGCCACAAACCCATCAATCCTCCCCTTGTGCTCACAGGGTTGAGGTTTCCCAGGAGATGCCAGCACTTGCTGGGAGCCAGGCTCCAGAGTTGTCCCCTCCCCACAGCACCTCAGGGGTCTCTGAGGTCCCCCATGACTTTGCTGCACCCAACTAACCATAGATGACCCCTCCTTGGGCTTCAACCAGCTTTAGAAGTGGCAGGGATTTCTCCGGTGCTGGGCAAGGGGAGATGTGGATGTGGCCCTGCTCCCCTGGACTGTAACACCTGCTGGACCCTTGGGCTGGGGTGCCCCACCCAGGAGTGCCACCAAAGACTCCCACCAAGTCCCTATTTCCCCCCATCAGGCCCAGGAGGAGCCGCTCCTGCGCCCAGCAGCCCTCCTACTCACCCCATCATTTATTAACCAGCACAAACGAAAAACATTCCTGGGAGAGATTCAGCCCAGTCTTCTCTCACATTCTTACTTTGCCTCCAAGCCGATTTTTTCCCCATCCCACATCCCAGCTCTGTCCCCTGGAGCCGGGTCCCCTCCAGCGTGCGCCCCACGTGCTGCAGTGGCTGGGGAGTGGGCAAGTGCCACATCACGCTGTGTCACTCTGTGTCACGCTGTGCCACTCTGTGTCACGCTGTGTCACGCTGGCATCCGGCCACCACTTTGCCCAGCAAAAGCAGGTTACAGCTTGACCTAGATAGACACGGGCAGCTCCTCTGCAATTAGCTCAAAAGGCAAACAACTTTCTCCTTCAACGCAACCCGGCCACCACGTCCCCAGAGCAGCTCTTGGGAAACGGCTGCCGCTTGCCTTCTGGGTAACGTGAGCACCAGAAATATCCACTCAGTACTTTGATTTTGGGATTTCCAGTCACCGGGTGGGTTTTTGGCCCCGTTCCCTCCCCAGGTACCAGGTTGGGATCGCTGGGTCCCATAGTGGTGGAAAGCAGCAAACACAAAGTATCTGAGCACCAGGGGATAACTTGGAGAAGCCACAGCTGTGCTGCAGGCAGAAGAGCCCGGCCCGGTCCAGGGCTGAGCCTCCCTGGTCAGCCAGAGATGTTTGTGCTCCAGAGGATGCTCATACCAGCTACTTCCAGAGCTCAGCTCTGCAGCACTGGGCCAGTATCTGCTCTAGTTTTCCCTGAATTAAAGAGCTTTAAGTCCAGAGATAAGGCAGTTTCTTATTCCTTTGGGTGATGCTGTCCACAGAGGCACTGGTGTTCACACTGATGGAAAATGAAACAGCCTTGGCCGAGCCGTGTCCTTCATCACAGGACGAACACAACCCAGCACATCCCTGAAGGCATCTCCTTCAAAGAGGCATCTGTTGTGCTCAGAGCTTGAGCCACTTCCTCTGCCTGGTGTCCAAATGCATCTCACATATGCGATCTTAGCGGCCAGAAATGAACACAGGGACCTGGAGCCCAGGTCTCATTTCATGCCCCCATTTCACACGTGGAGGGTCACTGGAGCATCCCCAGCATTGAAGCAGATCTGCTTTGGAGCCGTCCATCACCTGAGCAGAGCTGGAGTCAGCTGCTCCCCTGGCTCTTGGCCCTCCTGGCCCCACAGGGACTGCGCTGGGCAGGTAAAGCGCCTGGCTCCTCCATGATGCCTGGAGAGATCCAAGCTGCAGATCTCCCATGGTCTCAAGGGACCAGCTAACAGCTCTGCAAGTGCTTCACTCTGCTCCCAAAGCATTTCAACATGACTTTTACAAAAACTCACTTTTCTCATCTCTCGCAGCCGAGAGATCCCTGCCAGGGAAGAAACTCTGCCCTGTGCCACTGGGATAACTGTGGCAGGAGTCTGAGCATGAAGCACTTAGTGATGGGAAGAGGTATGAAACCCTGGAGCCTCTTCTGGGATCTTTCTGCTGCTCCATGCCTCAGTTTCCTCTGACACGGCCTCTGCCAGGGGGGAGGGAGCTGAAACCAGGCTAATAAACAGAAATCGGGGGGATGGATCCTTCCCTGGGTGTGCCGGGCTGCAGAGCAGCTCCATAAACTGGGACCTGTCCTGGAGGTGCCCGCGGGACCGGCAGCACAGGGGGCCTGCGGTCGAGCCGGCTGTGCCTGGGGGGATGCTCGCAGGTGAGGATGGAGAGGGGACAGCCCAGGGTGAACCTCGGGGGGTGAATGGCCTGAGCCTTGGCCCGTGCCAAGGGACAGACCCTAGTGCTGCAACACGGCTGCCCGAGCTGCCTCCGGGGCTGGCTGTGCTCCAGCGTGGCCTCCTCCTCGGCACACTCGGGAAGGATGACAAAGAAAAGGCTCCTTGTGACACAAGGGACATAAAACTTTCCTAAGAGAAACAGAGGGAGCAAGGGCAGAAAGGAGCCTTCAGAGGAGAACAAGCTGCTAATTCACCCACCAGCCCCATCCCTCCAGCCCGCATGTGCTGGCCAGGACCTGGCCTGCCCACCAGGCAGTGTCACCGCCTGGGACGCTGCCACCACCCGCATCGCCGGGGCCCAGGGCTGGGTCCTTCCCCGGGGAGGTCCCACTGCTCCTTCCCCCTGCCCCTCGGAGGGGCAGTGCCGGGGGTGCCGGGTTCGATGGCCCCGGCTGGGTGCAGGCAGCAGATGGGCAGGGGGTGGGAGGGGAGGCCCGCGCCGCCCCAGCTCTGCCTGCCCTGCCCCACAGCGCTGTGCTGGGGGCTCTGGGAGCTCCTGAGACAGGCTGCGGGCTGCGGTGGCAGGAGAGGGACAGAAACCGCCTGTTGTGAGAGCAGAGATACCCAGCCCCGTGGCCACAGCACTAATCTCTGCTTCAGCCACTCCATGGCAATCCCATTAGGCACTTAAACCCGCTTTGATCAAGCCGCTCCGAGCAGAGTTCAGCTCTCGGCTGGACTGACCGCCGGAGCCTCTGCCACCAGGAGCCCCGTATGCAGGAGTGAAATGGAGCTCTGCCCAGGATGGGCTTTGCCCGGCACAAATCCTTCTGCCGGGATGGAGCTGGATGCTCCGGGGCTGGGACGGGCTCCGGGAGCTGCGCAAGAGCCTTTGCAAGGGTCTGTGCCACGATCCCTACAAGAGCCTGTGCGAGGGCCTGCTGCACGGAGCCCCGACGTGCAAGGCCCCTCCCTGGCCACAGCATCTGGGGACATCCCGGCTCCTGGTGGCAGAGGCCACGGAGTGCCTGTTTTCCCCGCGGCCCTCCCATGTCCCGCCACCCCGGGTGACCCCGCGGGGCAGGCACCGGGGCTGTCACCCCCTGAGCCCGGGCAGTGGGCACGCACAGAGGGCAGAGGGGCAGCAGGCAGACCCGGGCTCTGGGGCAGAGGGGCAGCAGGCAGACCCGGGCTCTGGGGCAGCCGCAGAGGAGGGGGCTGGGGAGCGGCGGTAGCTGCCGGGGCCTCGCCGCGCTCGGGGCCGTTCAGGAGGTCCCGGTGCTGGACAGCTCCGCCCGGCACCGCCCCCGCCGGTACCGCCCCGCCCCTGCCGCACCCCCGGGCCGGTGTCACCCCCGGGCCGGTGTCACCCCCGTCCCGGGCCGGTACCGCCCCCGCCCCTGTCCCCCCCGCTCCGGGCCATTGTCAGCCCCCCGGGCCGGTACCGTCCCCCTCCCGTGTCGCACCCTCCGAGCCGCTGTCACCCCCGGGACGGTGCCACCCCCGGGCCGGGACCGCCCCTCCGCCCGTTTCACATCCCCCGGGACAGAGTCATCTCCCCAACATCGGCCTGTGTCACCTTCCCCTCCCGGTATCGTGTCCCCCGGCTGGTGCCTCCTCCCGGGACCGGTGCCCCCCACCCGAGCCGGTGCCCTCTGCCCGGGCCGGTACCACCACCCCCAGCTGGTACCACCGCCCCAGCCGGTGCCCCCCGCAGAGCTGGAGACATTCCCTCTCCAGGCCGGTGCCCCCTGGGCCAGCAGTGCCCACACCCTGCCCATGAACAGTGGTGCCTGTCCCCTTTGGGCCACCACTGCCCACCTGGGGCCAGCAGACCAAGACCCCAGGCCCAGCTCATCCCCTCTGGACTGCAGCTCCTGTCTGGGGCCGGTGCCATCTGTCCCGAGCCTGGTGCCATCTGTCCCCCCAGCAGTGCTGCCTGTCATGCCCCAGTGTCCCCAGCACCCTTGGGGACCATGGTAGGGCTGCCCTGCCATGGAGTGACACCGACTGGACTCCTGACAGATGTCCCTACAACAAAGGTCTGCCTGGGAGGAGGGTCTGGGTTGTGCTTGGGGGTCTCCCGCTCTCCCTGCTCCCCCACGTCTCCCGGTGAGAGGAACTGTGAAGCCATCGGCAGCCCCGTGGCCAGGACACGAGCCCACGGTCACTTCATCATCCAGCACCGTGGCCAAAAAGCAGCATCTCCCATTGTACCTCCCGAGGGCTTTAAAATCTCCCCAAAACCTTCCAAAAACCTCTCAAAATCTCCCCCAGACCTCCCCATAACCTCAGTAGTGCCCGGAGGCCAGCGATCTCCCGGCACTGGATCCTGCCCTGGCCCAGGAGCTGTCCCACAGCCCAGGTGCAGGCGCTCGGGCGGGTGACATTTGGATAAACTTCTGTCTGGGACAGAACTCCCCAAAGCCGATTGCATCATTTATTTAGCCCCGTGTTCCTGCTGCACCACGGACCTGTCCCTTTGCTCCTGGGATTTTTGAGCGAGAGCAGATGTCGCGGCGTCTGCATTCGCCTCCGCCGTGCGGAAACAGCCCCCCTGGGCCTCAACCCTTGAAACCTGGAAGCCCCCACCGCGTTTTGGCTGTGCCGGCGGGGCGGTGGGGAGAGGCAGCTGCACAGCGGGGCTGTGAAACACATCAACGCGGCAGATGTTGTCGCCTTCGCACGCGTACGTGTGGGGTGTGATGGTCGGGGAGGAGCTGGGCTCATCTTCCCCCGACCCAGCACGGGCAGTGCATCCCCAGCACCCCCAGCACTCACCGATGAGCCCCTCAGGCTGGTCCTCTCCTTCCAACGCTCTGCTCTCTGGGCCCACTGAGGGCAGAGTGGGATCTTGTGGGACACTAAAAAAGATATTTCCCTCCCACAAAGCAGGTTAAGGATTTTAAAAATGCTGCAGGGAGTGCAGGGTGGGTACCGCTGGGGGCACAGCAAGGGTCCACAATGGGAGCTTTAACCCTGAGAGCAGAGACAGAGCCTGGTGTGGGGATGTGCCACCACTGTGTCCCTCCCTGCAGAGCAGCCCCTGCAAGATGGGGCATTTTTAGACCCCAGATCTGCTTTAGGTGATAAACCGTGTGAGGCCAAGTCAACTGATAGCTCCAGTTCCCACCTGAACCCACCAGTCTTCCCCCCAGTATGGACCATTTCCACCATAAGCAAAACCCCTGTCTGGTCTTACCTAGGCACGTGGGATGAATCTCCCTTCAGCCTGATAATCCCTCCTATGATAAATAGATCTGCTCTTGCAGCCAGGACTCTTCCCAGCAGCATTCGCCCAGAGAGCCCCGCACTCCCGGTGACACCCCAAGGGAGTTTGCCTTGGGACGACTGGGTGTTTGCAATGGAAAGCAAAAGCCGCGGGGAGCCCTTAATGAGATGAGTGGATTTTCCAGTGAGTTGCAAAGCCACGGTGGCTGCCAGCACACCCCTCCCTGCTGGGGTCTGGGGGGGTTGGAGCGGTCCCCGCACTGAGCGTGAGCTGCCAGGCTCCAGCGACACGCGGCCTGGAGAGAGCCAGATCCCCGGGCTTTACTGGAACAACCCTAAGTGTGTCCTTGATTCTATGACTCTGATGCCAGTGTCCCCAGAGAGCAGAGGACTGCCACTTATGCACGTAGCTGGGAGAGGCAGGTAGGGCCTGGCAATGTCCCCTCCTGACCCCAGTACACCCCTGCGCCCCAGAGCAGGTGACAGCTCTGGTCCCACCACCTTCTAATACAGGAAATTAAACCTCCCACCTCCAAGGGGTGCAGTTAATGGAGCTGCTGTGGGTCCATCGTGCCTGGAGGGTGCCTGGCTTTCCAGCGGGGAGACCGAGAATCCCTTGAGCATCACTTGGACATCCCTATGGTTGTTCAGTCTGGAGCAAAGGAGGCTGAGGGGAGACCTTCTGGCTCTGACAGCTCCTGACAGGAGGGGGAGCCAGGAGGGGGTCAGGCTCTGCTCCCAAGGGACAAGGGACAGGACAAGAGGAACCGGCCTCAAGTTGCCCCAGGGGAGGTTTAGGTTGGAGCTGAGGAACAGTTTCTTCTTTCTTCCCCCAGCCCCCTCCAGGGTTGTCCAGGGCTGTCCCAGGCTGCCCAGGGCAGTGGTGGAGTCCCCGTGATCCCTGGAGGGGTTTCCAAGCCGTGGAGCTGTGGTGCTGAGGGACAGGGGTCAGTGGTGCCCTGGCACTGCTGGGGGAACAGTTGGACTCGATCTGAAAGGTCTCATCTGACCAGAACAGTTCTGTGATTCCATGGACCCCCTGCCCAGAGCGAGCAGCCCGTGCGAGGCTGGCATCATTCCTGCCTCCCCGCGCTGGGCACCCCACAGAACGGACCCCGCAGTCCCAGGGGCCAGCAGCGAGGGAGGGGGCAGAGCCCAGCAGGGTGAGGGACGGGGTGGCCGAGGGGGAAGGGGTGGAGAGGCCAGGACTTATCCCTGAGCAGGGGGAGTTTCCGCTGCCGGAGGTGACGCCGCCCGGCAGCATCCGCACGGGCCCCGCGGCCGCGTCCGGTGGGAGCAGAGGATGAGGATGGAGAAGGAGCGCAACGCCAGCTCCTCCAGCTCCCACTTCCGCTCTTCCATGCGAGTGGGAGAACGGGGGCAATGCAGGTGAATACTGGGAGGCGTTGACACGAGGGCCGGTTCCCACGCTAAACACACTCCCTGCAGCGCTCACGACCTTCAGAGCCCAATTTCCACATCCCGGTGGTGAGAGGATCCCAGGCCACCAGTTCCACTGCCCCAGCCAGCCTGGCACATGGGTGGCTTCTCCCCACTGGTCCCCTCCCCATAGGCACTCCAACCCCTGGTCCCTGCAAGGGGTTCCTGACTTCATCCCCTCCATGGCCAAATCCTGCCCCGGCACGGGTGAGTGCAGCCCCACCATGGCAGCCGTGGGGTAATCATGGTGGGTTAATGCCAAGGATGGTGCCACTGTGCTTACATGGGGACACACAGTGACTGCAGGTGGCACCAGGACATGCTGCCAAGCGTTGCAGGGACTGGGCTCTGCAGGATGTGACCCTGCGAGGAAGCGACTTGCAGCCACTGTGAGCACCCACAGCAGACCAGCGCCGAGATGGGGAGACCCAGAGTCCCCCAGCACAGTCCTGGGGGACAGCGGCGATGCTGCGGGTGGTTCGGGGCTGTGCTAGGAAGGGGCACTGACCAGGCAGCTTGGAGCAGCACAGGGGGACCAAGTCATGCACCTAGGGGTGGCTTCACCCCAGATCCTGCCCCCCACACCCCCACTGACCCCCCGGGACAGAGCAAAGCTTCAAAACCTTCCTTGTGCTGCTCAGCTGGGACTTCTTCCTCCAGTTAACAAAAAAAAAATCCTGCTTTGTCCTACTATTGTCACTTCCTGTGAGAGTGGCAGTGGGTGCCAACTGCCAGGGGCTCCTCCAGCCCCTCTCCTTCCGAGCACCCCTGGTGAATCCGTCAGCAGTGCCCGATGTCTGTGACACTGCCCAGCCCCCATGGCATGGCTGGCATAAAGCTTGCCCCGAGCAGGGCTCGGGCTGTGCCAACAGACACACCAGGAAAGCCGTCAGAGCCCGCTGGGACAGGCTGGTGGCTGAGCTGCCACCTGGAAGCCTTTGAGGAAGACCCGCGGGTGTCGGCAATTTGCCACCTGCCTGCAGCCCGTGCCTCAGTTTCCCCATGTGCTGCCATTGGCCCTGTCCCTGCCTGCAGCCAGCGATTGTCTTGGCGGGTCCTGGCTCCCCAGAGTGTGGTCCTGGGGGCTGGCACTCCTCTGGGCTTGCTTAGGGCTTGGAGACCAACCCTGCCCAGCGGGGACAGGCTGGTGACATGAGCTGGCATTTCCCTGGGGACACACCATGCAGCAGGCAGAGCCAGCGTGGTCCCAGCTACCCCATCCCTGCTTTCCCCTGAGTGGGGTACAAAGGACTGTGGGAGGACGGAAGGTGCATCCCCAGCTACCACCCAACGGACATCTCAGCCAGGCAACTGGGGATTGTCCCCCTTTTGCCAGGAGTGTGGTAGAGGGGGGTCCCCATGGCAATGGGAACAGACGCTGAGGTCTCCCATCCCAGCCTGATGTCCCCATCACACACTGATGTCCCCATCACATACTGGTGTCCCCATCCTGTGTTGGTGGTCCCATCCCAGGCCAACATCTCCATCCCAAGCCAAACTCTCTGCCCCATGCTGTTGCCCCTGTCACCGTGCTGGTGCTGGAGCTCCCCAGGGAGTGAGTGTAGGGGAAGGGACATCCCACCGGATCAGCGAGCAAAAGCAGCTCTGTGAGGGTCATGGGCATGGCCAGGCACCTTCCTCCCCACAGCACCAGCTCCAGCTCTCCCAGCTCCACACGGGTCCTGGTCCAGCCAGGAAGGAGGAACGTGGTCTCAAGGGACTTGCCTGTTGGGTTCCCAAGTCCAGTGGCATTGGAAGCAGGACAGGGTTCCCGAGCCCAGTGGCACTGGGGTGGGACAGCGTTCATGAGCCTGGAGGCATCACATCCCATCCCCAGGATGCTCCAGCCAAGGCCAACAGTGGGTTGGTGGCCCAGCCTGGGGCTCCTGTAGCCATCCCAGGGGCCGTGGTGGTCCCGCTGAGGTCAGGGGTCCAGCCAGGCCCAGGCTCAATGGTCACCTGCCTCACTTGCCCACTTGCCTGTGGCCCAGGCCCCGTGTCCCCCCCCCAGGCCCGGGGCCCTGCTCCCGTCTGCAGCCGGAAACACCTTTTTCCTGTCCATGGGGCTGCAGCGGCAGCAGGGGGGGAGGGGGGGGCAGGAAAAAATCTCGTGTCTCTGGTTATTTATAACCTGCTGCCAGTGAGGCAGCCAGATCACCCCACAGCGTCCCCACTTGCACCCCGAGCCCTGCTCCGGCCCATCAGCACCATCCCTGACCCCATCCTCATCTCTGTCCCCAGTGCCATCCCTCTCCCCGACCCCGTGTCCTTCCCACACACCAAGACTCAGCCTGGAAACCCCCTTAGCTGAAGGAAGAAGCCCAGATCCTGCCTTGGGGACATCATTCCCCTCTCCCAACCAACACCACGGCTGGGAGCACGCAGCCCCATGCTCCCCACCCCACCCTGTCTCCCCTCAACCCACTCTGGCCTCCTGGTGCCAGTTCCCTGTGCCAGGGATGTGTGTCAGGGCCGGATCTGGCCCGTGCCCTTATCCCAGGAGCCTTTTGCCACATTCAGTCCTGGGAAAACATGGAAGAGAAATTGAGGCACAGGACTGTCGGGGTGAGGAGGGGACTGTCGGGGTGAGGAGGGGACTGTCGGGGTGAGGTGGGCACAGGCTGTGAGCTGCATGAGGAGCTGACAGGGGCATGTGTGGGCAGAGCGGGCAAAGCAGGCAGCTCTCAGCCACCCGCAGAGCCTGTGGGCAGCCCCGCACCCCCACGGCACCGCTCGGGCAGTTACTCAGCGCCTGCAAAATGACTCAGCCAGGATCCGGATGGGCCAGTCGGGATTTCCCGACTCGGCTTCCCCAGCTGCAAAACTCGGGGAGGGGGGTCCAGCCCCACCTTGCAACAACACGGACACCAACACACTGTGCCAGGGGTGCAGGGGGCTCCCCACCACTGTGACCCCCCTGGGAGCACCCAGATACTCGCGTTGTGGATGACGGCGTGAGCAGCTACGGCAAAGCCCTGGGAGCATGGGCAGCACCCCAACAACCGTGGGCAAACCCTGCCTGTGAGTGGGCAAGCGGTCGCCCACTTCGGGCCCACCAGGGCATCCGGCAGCAGCGGCTGTGGGACCTGAAGCCCGGCACACCCAGGCTTGCTGGCTCTCCTCCCAGTTGGTTTTTTCCTAGGTGAAATCCAGGAAAATAGGAGCCCCAGTGCATGCACACTGTGGGCCTTTGCCTCTTCCCTCTGGCGGGGTCATGGCACATTAATGTCCCCATGGGGGACACAGCCCGTGCTGAAGTCATCACTAAGTCTTCCCCCTGTGCCATGCCAACCCGATTTGGCTGCAGGGCCGAGCAAATCCAGGCTATGACACTGCTGGCTTCACAGGAGACATTCCACATGGGGCCTGAGGATGCTCCACCGCCTCGGCCACCCCATCCGAGGTGGTGCCCGAGCATCCCTGGGGTAGCCAAGCAACCAGGAGGGAGCAGCCATCAGGCCCCCAGACCCTTCGCTACCGGTGAAAACAGCATTTCAAAAAAAGCCAAAGTCTCCACTGCCCTCCCTGCTGCCCCCAGCAAGGGGACACAGAGCATCTGGAGCTGCACGGCGCTGGGCACCCATCCAGGGAACACCTATGGGTGCCCATGGCCCCGCAGCACCTTCCCGTGCCTGAAATGAGGGCAGACATCATCAGCTGCTGGCACCAACCTGCTCTGCCTACGGAGAGATGTGGAGCAGCACGACAGGCATTTCCCTGCCCCTGGCCAGCTCTCTGGCAAACCATCACCCGTTTCAGCAGCCCCCGTGCCTCAGTTTCCCCTGGTCGCCCTTCGTTGGCACTGCTGTTGGGGAGGCAAGGCAGGAGGAGGCAGCACCAGCACCTGCCTCCAGCACCGCGGTACCTTCTCACAACCCCCCCTGCTCGGGATGGGGACAGGGGTGTCCGGGGGACACCGGGGGGCACCAGGACATGGGAACTTGCCAGCCCAGCTGCACTGGCCCCGGCACTGCCCACACTGCGGCTGCCGTTGCTGAAACAGGGTCTCAACAGAGAGGTGAGGACACCGGGGGCACAGGGGAGGAGGCCCGGGGGGTTGCCCCGAGTGTAGGGCAGCGACAGCCCCCGCAGACACTGCCGGTCACCCCCGGTGCCCACCAGGATGTGCCCCGTGTCACCGCTGGTCCCCGCAGCATCACCTCATCACCCCGGTCCTCACCGGGGCGCCCCCGTCACCTGCCGCCCCCGGGCGGTGCCCCCGTGCCTCCCCCGTCCCCAGCGGGCTGTCCCCGCTCCCCACCGCTCCCTCCCGGGATCAGCCCACCGCGGCCGGTCCTCGCCGGGTGTCCGTTGTGCCTTCTGGGTCCCTGCAGGATGTCCCGCATCACCTCCGGTCTCCGGCGGGGTGTCTCCCGTGTCTGCCCGGTCCCACTGGGACGTCCCCCCAACCACCCACGGTCCCACCGGGGTGGCCCCCACCGCCCCGCTCCCCGGTGCCCCCGGGGCAGAGCCAGGCGCCCGACGCGGCACTCACCGCTCTCTGCGCCCCGTCCCGGGGCCGCGGCCGGTGTCGGGCTGGCGGAGCAGCCGGCGGACCCCGCGCCGCTCGGGGCCGGGCGGGCCCGGGGGAGGAGTCGCGCAGGCCCGGGCCCGGC
>JANVCC010000293.1:676159-707184 GCA_025345505.1 Todiramphus chloris collaris | reverse complement strand
CCTCCACAGATTCCCCGCCCCGCCCCCGCCCCGCCCCGGCTGGCTCCGGGCCCCGCCCCTTCCGCACCGACCCCGCCCCCTCGTGGCCCCGCCCCCTCGTGGTCTGCCCCCTCGCGGCCCCGCCCCCGGCAGCGATGGCGGCGCGGGACGCGGCCTCGGCCAGCAGCGCGGGCGCGTGGTCGCTGCGGCACCTGCACCTCTCCCTGCGCGTGGCCTTCGCGGCGGCGGGCGCGGGGCGGCTGCGCGGGACCGCGCGGCTCGAGCTCCTCTGCGCGCGCGACGACGCGGGGCCGCTGCGGCTGGACGCGCACCCCAGCGTGGCCGTGCGGCGCGCGGTGCTGCGGGGACCCCCCCGGGACGGCCCCGGGGACACCCCCGCGGACCCCCCCGCGGACACCCCCGGGCAGCCGCTGCCCGTCGAGAGCCGCCCCTTCGCCAGCTACGGCACCGCGCTGCACATCGCCCTGCCCCAGCCCCCGCGCGCCGGGCAGCTCCTCACCCTCGAGATCGACTATGAGGCGGGCGAGGGGCCCGGGGTGAGCCGGGGGGCCGGGCGGGCAGGGGGGGCCCGGGGGGACCGGGTGGGGAGGGGGGCCGGGCAGCCGAGGGGACACTGGCACCGGGGCGGGCAGAGGCGTCCCCGGGAGAGAAGCCCCTTCCAGCTCCTTCAGCCGAGAGCGCTGGTGGGCGAGGAGCTGGGGACGCCCCTCACCCGGGGCTGTCCCCTCCCTGCCTCCCCAGGTGTGCTGGCTGGCCCCCGAGCAGACGGCGGGGAAGCAGAAGCCCTACATGTACACGCAGGGCCAGGCTGTCCTCAACAGGTCCTTCTTCCCCTGCTTCGACACCCCCTCGGTCAAGTGCACCTATTCGGCCACGGTGAAGGTGAGCGGTGTCTGTGGTGGAGGTGAGCGGTGGCCACAGTGGCAGTGAGTGGTGGCCACAGTAGAGTATGGTGGCCGCAGTGGAGGTGAGCAGTGGCCACAGTGGCGGTGAGCAGTGGCCCAGGAGCACGCGGGGGGTGCAGACCCAGCCACATCTATCGGCAGCAAACTCCTCTGCGAGTTTGCTAAGCCTGCTGGTGGGGAAGCCGCCGAAGCCCCAGGGCATGGCCTCGGTGGCACCACCCGGGCCTCTGTGCACGTTGGAGGCCACGCTTGTGGCATTCGCTTCAAATCCTTTACCGCAGGCCCGCAGCAGGGAGGGCCCTGGGAAGTCACTCATCGGTACTCCTGTTTTTCCCCGATACTTGCCCTAGACGAGCCCAAGCAGCTCCCAGCCGTCCTCTTGCCGCTCCCCAGCCGTGCTGTGCGGTGGCTCACGAGCGGGTGCACGCGGTGGCCATCACCCTGCTGAAAGCTCTTCTCTCCCAGCGGGCGATGGCCAGAACACTTGGTGCTTGATGCCAAAGTACCGGCTTGCTGTTGAGATCTGCTCGGTGTTCAAGCCCCTGCTCTCCTCGTGCTGCTGAGTTTGTCTAATTCTCTGATTATCGCGGAGCCCCCTGGATTTGCCCCGTAGCAGTCCGGGGGCAGCAGGATGCCTGCTCTTGGCATGTGCAGCAGTGAGAGGGTGACTGGGACAAGCAGAGCTCAGGGGGACGCAGCCAGAGGAGGGAGGTGGCACCTGGTGGCACTGGGTCCTGGTGGTGCTACTGGGACTGCTGGACTTCCAGGATGGAAGGAGCAGCCGCTGCTCTCCAGGTGTAGTACAGAAATGGGGTTAAATAATCCAGATTCCACGTGGTGGCACTGGCACCGGTCCACCCTGGCATGCCGGCCTGCCGCAGACGAGGGAAGCTGAGCACCAGTGTACCACCAACCGGGGCTGGTGGCACGTGTTGGCATCAGCTGGTGATGCCAGCATTTATTTATTTTGCCTCTTGCTCTAATTTCTACCGTTAAAGATTTGGCAGAGTCCCCCCTGCTGGGTGAGCGCAGAACCCCGGCGTGATGCTCTGCCAAAAACCCCTGTTCCCTGATCAGTCTCTCAGGGCTCAGCCCAGGCCGGTGGATCAGCCATGGCTTCTGCTTTAGCCTGAGAACAGGAAACACGAGTTGTTTCGTAAGAAGTGGGCAGGGAGCCAGGTCTGAGTGATCTGCACCCTCTGCCCTTTCAGCATCTGCAGCTCCAGCATTTCCTTATCTCCCTGGCACCTCGCAGGGCAGCTCCGGGTGTCCCAGTGTTGCACCCAAATGAGCCCGAGTACCAAGTGATGCTTCACAGGGATGCGGCTGTGATCCTGGATTGGAGCTCAGGGCATCACTGCTCTGCACTGTGCCCCAAAACTGGCAGTGCCCATGGACCTGGCCACCTTCAGCATGCTGGGGCGTGTTCACCACCAGACATCGTGGTGTCCCTGGCTGGGTTAGTGACATCCCACTCCATACGTTACAGATCTAGCAGATGTTTCCACCTATGTGTCCAGGTCCCTGAGGGTTTCACAGCTGTGATGAGTGCCACGAGCTGGGAGAAGCAGAAGGATAACACCTTCGTCTTCAAGATGTCCCAGCCGATCCCCTCCTACCTGATAGCTCTGGCTG
This sequence comes from Todiramphus chloris collaris, assembly GCA_025345505.1. NCBI lineage: Eukaryota > Metazoa > Chordata > Aves > Coraciiformes > Alcedinidae > Todiramphus > Todiramphus chloris. The sequence continues at coordinate 704,644 of JANVCC010000293.1, read as the reverse complement.
TTGGGGACATCGTGTCTGCTGACGTTGGCCCAAGGTAAGTGGCTCTGGAGGACAGCCGAGCAGCAAGCCCCGGCTAGGGAGCTGCCCGCCGAAGCTCCCGTGCGGTGCTGCCCCACGCAGCTGCCTCTCCCCGCGCTGCTGGGCGGCTGCGGAGACGCCGACCATAACTGTGACCCCGCCAGAGCCCCGCCAGCATCAGGCCGAGGGTCTGCTGGGTGAGGGGGCTTCTTGCTCTTGAGAGTGAGGAGGGGCATCGGTGCCAGGTCCCTTCACCTTCGAGGGTGTGCCAGGCTCTGCTCGTTTCACCCTCATGCACGTGACTGAGAGCTGCGGGTCCCTGCTCCTGGAGGGTCCCACGTCCCCCCTGAGGGTTTGGTCGGGTTCCCGGCTGTCCCAGTAGCCGTGTGAAAGCCCTTTGACCTTCCAACGAGGAAAGAAATGAGAGCAGTTTGCTCTGTCAGTCTCCTTGGCTTCCCTTATCAGCAAGTTGTTATTCTGCAGTTTTTGCCTACTGAAGCAATAGGGTGAAAGTCCACTAATGGCTAGAACTTCCTCTTCTGCTTGGCCAGGAGCCGCGTCTGGGCCGAGCCCTGCCTGATCGAGGCTGCGAAGAAGGAGTACGATGGGGTGATCGAGGAGTTCCTGGCGGTCGGAGAGAAGCTCTTTGGACCTTATGTTTGGGGCAGGTACAGCCTCCTGCTTTCTGAGGGCTTTGCTCCCCGAGCTGGGACCATCCCTCTGTCCCCAGCCACGTCCCCAGGGGGAGGTGGGTCTGACCTGAGCCCCCCGCTCTTCCCGGCAGGTACGACATCCTGTTCATGCCACCCTCCTTCCCCTTCGGCGGGATGGAGAACCCCTGCCTGACCTTCGTCACGCCCTGCCTGCTGGCCGGGGACCGCTCGCTGGTGGACGTCATCATCCACGAGATCTCCCACAGCTGGTTTGGCAACCTGGTCACCAACGCCTCGTGGGGCGAGTTCTGGCTGAACGAGGGCTTCACCATGTACGCCCAGAGACGCATCTCCACCGAGGTCTACGGTGCGTGGCCCTGCCCGGCCCGGGGGGCCAAGTCCCCGCACGTGGCTGTGCCCTCGCGGGCAGAACCCCTGTGGGGCTGGGCTCTGGGTGCCGTGCGTGGGGCTGCGGCCTGAGCTGCATCTTGGCAGAGGTGAAGAGCAGCAGCCTGCGCTGCCCCAGGGTGCTGGCAACAGAACCACCTTTGCTCTGGGAGCTGGCTGGAGCCCCTGCCAGGGACACGGGCTCTGCCACCGTGCCTGACCTCACCTTCCCTCGCTCCTGCGGGGAGCCGATACCAGCTGCCCGAGCTGTCCCCTAGACACGTGGGCACATCCAGCAGCTCGGGCGCTCCCGGGGCCGTTTGCTGCATCCCGATCAATGGCAGTGGCTCTAAAAGCCTCTGGCTGCCCGAGGGCTGGTGAGGGCTGGTCGCTGCGCCTCTGCAGCTCCAGCTCCCGATGCTTTCTCATCGGTTTCCCCTCTCCCAGCCCAGAGGCCGCTGCCGTTTCCCTCCTGTAGCCTCTGCTCGGGGTCTCCAAGCGCCTCCTGCTTGTCCCTGCCCAGGTCCAGCCTACACCTGCCTGGAGGCTGCCACGGGCCGGGCCCTGCTGCGTCAGCACATGGACAACACCGGGGAGGACCACCCGCTCAACAAGCTGCGGGTCGTCATCGAGCCAGGTCTGGGGGCTGAGGGGGAGGCTGTGGTGCTGAGCGGGGGACGCTCTGGTGCTGGGGTGTTTTGTGCAGTAAACCCGGTGCTGGCGGTGGGACCCCAGTGAGGCGATGGCCCCGGGGGGGATGTGATGGGCTGGTGCCCGGCACAGAAATCTTGGTGCGCACGAGGGCCTTTTTGTTTTGCAGGCTGGCAGAGGAGTTCTGAGGTTGCCCCTTTTTCTAGGTGTCAATCCGGATGACACGTACAACGAAACGCCCTACGAGAAGGGCTACTGCTTCGTGAGCTACTTGGCCCATCTCGTGGGGGACCAGAGCAAGTTCGATGCCTTCCTCCAGGTCGGTACAAGTAGGTGCCAGGTCACACAAAGCCCTGCAGCGGGAAGCCGGGGCACAGTGGGATGCTGGGAAGGACGGGGCTGGGGAGAGGAAGAGGAGGTGAGAAGTAGAGGTGGTCACGGGCAGAATGAGGCGGGGGCAGAGCTGGGCCCTGCGCTGGCTGCAGGTGGTGGCAGTGCTCAGAGGTGTCCCAGGGGATGCGGGGGGTGACAGGGGCTGGGGTGGCTCAGCAATGCTCAGCCCCCATGGGCTGGAGCACAGGGAGGGCCGGGCAGCACTGCCAGGGGTGAGCGTGTGCAGCATCACACCCCAGCTGTCCCTGTAGGCCTACGTGAACCGGTTCAAGTTCCAGAGCATCACAGCGGATGACACCCTCGGGTTCTTCCTGGAGTACTTCCCGGAGCTGAAGGAGAAAGGCGTGGACTCCATCCCAGGTGAGCATGGCCCTTCCTGGCCAGGGGACTGGGGCACTGCTTTGCAAGCCAGCACCCCGTGGGCAATGGAGCCGTCCCACATCCCCTGCAGACCCCGTGCACCTTGGCTTGTGCATCTTCCTGGAGCCCCCGCTGCCGTTACTGGCCTTGGCTTGGGTGGAGGAGGCAGCTGGGCTCAGGGGCACGTTCCCACTCAGCATTACTTTTTTCCATACAAGTCCAGTCTGTGCTCAGGTGCCCTTTCATGGGGATTCCCCACAGACAGCTGAGCCCTGTGAGTCTCTAGCACTGGAGTCACTGGTGAGTGCTGGGTGCCCAGCCAGTGCCGCAGGCTCAGCCCAGCCTTGCTGCAGAGCTCCAGGCTCAGCAGGAGCTTTCCATGCTGGAGCCAGCTCATCTCCCTGGTGGTGCTGGGGCTGTTGCTGCACAAGCACACACCGAGCCCAGGGTGCCTTAATGGCCTCATGTCCTTCGCCTCCACTTGTCACCGTCGCCGGCCAGGCTGCTGATGCTGGGGATGCCCTCAGAGGCAGTGGGATGTCTGGGCAGCAGCACCCAGCGTGGGGTTCAGAAAACTGGTCCCAGCTCCCGCTCCCTCCCTGCAGGCTTTGAGTTTGACCGCTGGCTGAACACGCCGGGCTGGCCGCCCTTCCTGCCCGACCTCTCGCCGGGGCAGCAGCTGATGAAGCCGGCCGATGAGCTGGCAGAGCTCTGGGCAGCTGAGGGCTTGAACATGGAGGCGATTGAAGCCGTGGACATCGCGGCCTGGAGGACGTACCAGCTGGTCTACTTCCTGGATCAGGTCCTGCAGAAATCGCCCCTGCCAGAAGGTGAGGGCCGGGTCACCTCTCAGGGCGCTGGTGCGCAGAGGAGACGCGGGGAGACACGTCCTGGTCCGGGCAGTTGGCCAAGGGCGTGAGGACACATCAGCGGGACTCACAGAGCCATCAGCCCATCTCCCCTGCAGCCCAGCAGTGCAGTTCCTGGTGCCTGGCAAGTCTTGATCTGTGCAGTGTGGGGATGGGGAGCCAGGGGCAGGGAGGAGCCCCGCTGTCCCCAGGCTGTCTCAGCTGGGCTGTCACCTCTCTGTCACCTCACCTCCTTCCACTCTTTGCTGAGGGATCTCCTCACCCTTCATGCCAGTATCCCAAGTCAGCAGGCACAGGGCTCTGCCGGGCTGCCCAGCCCTGGGAGGCCCAACATGGGCACCCTGCCCAGTCAGCGAGGGGCTGGGATGCTCCCAGAGCTGGGTACCAGGAGGGTCTGGGGCCAAAGGCCCCATTGGAACAGGACTGGGAGCTGGAGGCAGAGCCCCCGTGGGCATGGTGATGATTCTCCTCTCACAGGCAACGTGGAGAGGCTAAGCAAGATGTACCCCAAGATCTCCAAGGCCCAGAACGCTGAGCTGAGACTCCGCTGGTGCCAGATTGTCCTCAAGAACAACCTCGAGGCTGAGTACAGCAAGGTCAAGGAGTTCCTCCACAGCCAGGTTCGTCCCTGGGCAGCAGTGGCTGTGCCATGGGGGGAGATGGGCACAGGGCACAAGACCTTAGATGCCAGAGGGCCAGGGGTTGGCTCCTGCTCTTGATAGCCCCACAGCATAGTTTGGGTTGGAAGGGACCTTCAAAGATCATCTTGTTCCAATCCCCTCACCATGGGCAGGGACACCTCCCACTAGAGCAGGTTGCTCAAAGGCCTGTCCAACCTGGCCTTGAACACTTCCAGGGATGGGGCATCTACATCTGCTCCTCTGCAGGCTGAACCCCCCCAGCTCTCCCAGCCTGGCTCCCAGCAGAGGGGTTCCAGCCCTCCCAGCATCGCTGGGGCTCCTCTGGCCCCGCTCCACCAGGTCCCTGTCTCTGCTGTGCTGAGCACTCCCGAGCTGCCCCAGCACTGCAGGGGGGTCTCTCTCTCTGCCCAGAGCCCTGGGAGCAGAGGGGCAGGATCCCCCCTCCCCTGCTGCCCACGCTGCTGGGGTGCAGCCCAGGGTGCCAGTGGCTCTGGGTGCCAGCGCACGGGGCTGGCTCAGCTCCCACTCCTCACTCCCAGCATGCCCAGGTCCTCAGGGTTGCTCTCCATCCATCCACCCACGCACCCACTCCATGCCCCAGCCTGTGTTGACACTGGGGAGTGCCCTGAACCAGGTGCAGGACCGTGCCCTTGGCCTTGAAATTCCCCAAGAGCTTCTCCAAGGACAAGGTCTCCCCTCTCTCCAGGTGCTGCAGGGCCAAGGGCTGCTCATGGTGGCACTGCCCACCCTGTCCTGTTCCTCTGCACTCTCTCCTGGCCAAGAGCAGGGTGATACTGGAGGTGCTGTGCCCCTGAGGGGGATGTGGGGCTCCTGGGCTTCACCTCGCTGGAGCTGGGGAGGAGGTTGGGGTGTAACCCCTGCTCTGTCTCTGCAGGGGAAGCAGAAGTACACCCTGCCCGTCTACCGTGCCATGTGGGGCGGGTCGGAGTCAGCTCGGGCCCTGGCCATGGAGACCTTCTCTGCTACAGCCCCCCAGCTCCACGTCAACGTCCGGAACTATGTCAAGAAGATCCTGGGCTTGGAGGTGGCAGAGAACTAGTGCAGCCTGCGCTCCTCCCTCCGCGGGCTTGCTCTGGCCAGCCCACAGCGCTCGCTCTCCCTCACTGCACGCGTTGCCTTAGTAAAAAAATCTCTAATTTTTTCTCTTCTTGTGCTTTGCCTGGTTCCAGTGACTCTGCTCAGCCTGGAGAAGAGAAGGCTGAGGGGAGACCTTATTGCCCCCTCCAGCTCCCTGAAGGGAAGGGGTAGCGAGGCGGGAGCTGGGCTGTTCTCCTGGGGACAAGGGACAGAACAAGAGGCAATGGCCTGGAGCTGACCCAGGGGAGGTTCAGGCTGGATCTCAGGAAGCATCTCTTTCCAGAAAGGGTTGTCAGGCACTGGAATGGGCTGCCCAGGGAGCTGGTGGAGTCCCCAGCCCTGGAGGGGTTTAAGAGCCGGGGAGATGTTGTGCTTAAGGACAGGATTCAGTGGTTTGGATAGGGATGGGAGTAAGGTTGGACTCCATGATCTTGAAGGTCTCTTCCAGCTGGAACTGTTCTCTGATTCCGTGATGATTCTGTGCTCCTCTTGGCCAAGCACGAGGCTGGTGCCCCAGGAGGGGACCCCCACCAGCCCTGCTTGGGGATGTGCAGGTCACTCGGGGCTGGAGCAGCAGGGGAGCAGTTCCTCCAGCAGACGTTTCACCACCACCAGCTGATCTCCGATGCCCCCCATCATTCTGCAGCCAGGGTGAGGTAAAGCTCCTCACCCCTCCCCAGAGTGGGAAGCATCCAGCACGGTGGGCAGCTGGGGAGCTGCAACCAGGAGGGAACATCAGTGGCTCCTGACGGGCCAGGGAAGGGCACTCTGCCTTCATTCACCTTCCTGGAAAGGCAGCCACTACCAAAGACACTCCGGCAGAGTGTCTTAGTAACAAGATGTAGCACGTTTATTTTTAACAAAGTGACCTTCATCAAGCTCCGAGCTCTTTTTGTTTAATTTTTGTCCAAAACGAAAGCCCAGTCAGTCACAAAATGCCAGGAGAGGATGTTAACACTTTATTAATAAATTGTTTCAGAAAGGCTTAGTGAGACAGGATTAATGGCTTTGGTGGGCAGCAAGGACCGCTCTAATCTCGCCTGCCAGAGCACAGGTCTGCCCTCCCTGCAGCCCACCAGGCAAGGCAGTTCCAAAAGGGTTTATCTTTTAATCCAGGAAAGCCTCTGACGAGTCCCCGCGTTCAGCCTCGCCGCGAACACCGCGCGCTCGCTTTCCAGTTTTGCTGCGTCTGACTTCTTCCAGCCCCTGGTGCTGCCAGCTGGAGTTCTTTAAATAGTGTTCTTTAAACATCGTCTTTCAAAGTATTAATGACTCTCTTACTCATGGACACTTCATTTTACAGTATAAAAGTAATAATGGGCTTGATTCTGAACTCAGCTATTCCCCAAACCACATGGAATAAATCCAGTCCTGGAATGGTTTCCATTTTACAGGCGTGTGACAGAGACCAAACCCTTCTCCAGAAGGGTACAAACCCAGCACCTCCCGGCAGAGCCAGTCAGCCTCCTCTGGGCTGTCTGCTGTGTTCGGGGGGGCACCCTGAGCAGCTCAGGGAGGGTGGTAAGAAGAAGAGGCAGCTGTAAAGTGCTGGGTGTTCTGAGGAACGAATGAGAAGTTCGGCTACCCAAGCACGTCATATGTCTGAGCCCAGCTCTGCGCACTGCTTGTCTGAGATGTGGGTAGCTAACGACTCTATGATGTCAAGGAGGAGCAGCTGGCTTAGGGAGCGGAGATTTGGCAACTTGGAGACCTTTAAGGAAAAGAAAAATCAGAACAGAAAAAACCAAAACCCCAAAGAAAGCACGGCTGAGGTATCTCTATTCCACCCCCCGGGGACCGGGCAGGGCAAAGGCCGGGTGCGTACGGTGTGGAGCCAGCACAGCCATGGGGCTGGGGGGCAGGGGTGACCCTCGGGGGCTGCAGTCACAGCTTCCTGCACTTCCAACCCCAGCTCTGGCTGCTGGGGGGTGGGAAGGGCAGAAACGCTGACCCCAGCGCTGCCGCTCCGAGAAAGGAGCCTGATTGCTGTTTATAGTGACAGCTCCACTGCTGATGGGTGCCAACCAAGCACCCTCCCAGACGCAAAGCTGGGCACCGGCACAGCCCTGAACTTTGAAGTCTGTGTGTTTCTGGTGAGAAGGGGACTTTGGGCCTGACCTCTCCTCCCCCGTGTGCTCCTAAGGAGGGGTCGTGCTCGGTGCCCACGCTGGATTTGCCGGCCAGCCTCCTGCAGCCCAGGAGCACTAGCCAACAAAAACCTCCACCACGTCAGATACGTGAGAATCTACAACAAACATTATGCTCTGAGACTGCTCAGAAGCTCAACTATTAGCAAAAGGAGCTCCACACATTCCTTCCTTCTCCACAGCCTCGCAGTAAGGAGCCAGAAATCCCTCCTTCAGGAGTTAGGACGTGCCCAGCCCCAAAGGCAGGCTCTGCCTAAAATCCTGTCCGCCGACCCTGCTGCATTCACTGATCCAGTGCAAGATTGCAGCTCGCTCCAAGAAGCTTGACTGTGGTAAAGAGCAAGATGTGCCGTGCATCTTTAGAAACCCAGGGAGGAAATGGCTGAGGACTCTTTCAGAAAGAGCTCAGGACACGTGCTTGAAGTAATCGCCCCAAAATACGGGTCTGCGGGGCCGAGGGAAACCCCTTGGCACTGCCCCGGGGCGCGCGCTGCGGAGGAACAGAGCAGGGTGGCAGCTCAAACACTTCAGAACAGCAGGTTTATTAGGGCTTTTGCACAATACTGACGCACAAGAGCCTAAAGCCACATTGCCCAAACTGGTGCACCTCTGGGAACAGCTCAATGAATGCTCCCACTGGGGGGAGGGTGTGGGGGGGACTCCTTCACAGTCCCATCAAGAAGAGCGTTATTCAAGCTGGAGGAACAGGAGATCCCAACAGCCACACACCCGGCCTGCCTGAGCCTTGGGGACCCAGCAGCTCACGTGGCCAGAGCAAAGCAGCCCGGAGTGCCCACGGCTGCCCGGGGCACGGGACGGCCAGCACTGCTGCCCAGCTGCCCAGTCCCAGGCCAAGAACCACACGCTGAAGCCTCTCAGGCCACAGAAAAACACTGCATGATGAAGACTTCTTTGTGCACATCTGCTTTGCAGTCTTCCAGGCACATTTTGATGCAAACTGTTCTAGCAGTCAACAGTTTCACTATAAAACTTCTCCACAGGCCCTGGTTAGTGGAGTACAAAGGAGTAACACCCTTTGGTCCCCACCTCCCTCTGCAACGTCCCCACGTTCCCTTCACCCCGGCACGTTCTGTTGAGAATCGTGCCAACCCCTTTGCCTGCCTGTGGGCTCCACTGGGAAGCTGAGATGCGAGGTTGCAGCTCTCGGGGGCTGTAATGCACTGACCCCAAACCCCAGGAGATGTCCCACGGCACCCACGGCTGGACCAGTCCCCAGCCCCTGCTGAAGCTGGGCCGTGCTGCAGGAGGCACCAGGCCAGAAGAAAACAGATGAAGGCAGGGGCTGGAACCTCGTGCCAGAGGAAAACAGATGAAGGCAGGGGCTGGAACCTCGTGCCAGAAGAAAACAGATGAAGGCAGGGGCTGGAACCTCGTGCCGGGGACTCTCCACTGCGGGAGTGACTCCCCAATGCTGGCTCTGCTCTCAGAACCTTTCATGCATTTTCAGTTATTTCTGAATGCAAAACGCATTACGCTGGGGCAACTCAGGCAGTGAATAAAGCGCCCGAAGACCTCCCTCGGCCTCAGCTCCAGCTAAACTGGCCTTAGCAGGAGGGCTGGGAGGTTTGACATACAAGAGAGTGAGCTCCTTGAATACTAACTCGGGAATTATTACCAGTGTGTGGCATCCAGAAATCCCAACTCCTGTGATTTACCTCCCCGTTTCCAGAATGCTACGAAGTCGTGCAATGAACTGGTGACATGCTGGGAAACGCTGACAGGGGATCGGATCTCGTTAGGAACAGTAAATGACAGTACCCTGGGTCTCTCGAGTGAGAACAGCAGTGGCAGCACATCAGGCTCCTGACCTTTCCTACCCCTAGTGCAGAATCCCACGTATCGAAACACGGGAACTGCGCAGAGCCCAGGCAGGGTGTGGTAATCTGCCTTTGGAGAGCACGACGGTGGAACATCTATGACAGGGAACACTTCAGAGGAAAGATGAACAGCGCACTTGTAACCAGCAGTGAAAGAGAGAGTGCTGCCCTCCCTGCGTAACAAACGTATCTTGCTGTTCACGTGAGAACCCAACGATGACATGGCACAAAATCAACAGCTGGAACGAGTGGAAATGGGAGCAATTGTGGGTAACTTCTCTTTTGGAAGGTCTTCACATTTCCAGGCTAGGCTGTTCTAGTGTTTCATTTATTTTCCTGTGAAAAGTGCTCCTGCAGCCTTGCCCGTTAGCGTGGGTGACACGGTAAGAAGGAAATGGATTCCTATGTTAATGTGTCTTTAACCAAGGGAGGGACAGAGGACAGCAGCTCTCAAAAGCCCCAGAAAAGACACAACCAACCTTGGTGAACTGGTGGACGATGATGTGCAGGCAGTGCCTCTTCATGTCCAGGGCTTGGGTCTTGTCGGCTGCCTCTAAAATCTAGAGCAAAAGCAGGGATGTGATTTGCCCTCCGCACAGCTCAGGTGCACAGTACATAAACACTGTTCTGACTCTGAGGAGGCAACTCCTCTGCGTTAGGGAACATCTCCCATTTCCATTAAAAAGCTGAATCTTTTGCAAACTATTCAAACATAACCCTTGGATTGAAAATGTGTGGAGTCCTCAGGAGATAACCAGCAGGAAACTGCAGATCTGTGTCACAGCCAGGTTCCTGAAGTGCCCCAGCGAGACTGGCAGGAGCCAAAAGCAGTTACTGCTGCACTAGATTCTGCCTGTGTGGCAGAGGGTTTGGGCTGCCTACCCAGTAGCTGGCATTGTAGGCTTTCATGTCACTGAATTTTTTGTTAGACTTCGTTGCCAGATCCTGTCAGCATTACTGAGAAGAAGAAGACTATCGTCACCTGCGTGTCACCGTTTGCCTCGGTACAACTGTCTACCAAAAAAAGAGTCTGAAGTTCAGTGCTGAGCACATGGTGCATCCTAAAAAGGTCTCTAGAAACCCTGGTTGCCAAAGGGGGGGTGAGGAGCTCCAGAGGAACATCCCCTGGGCCAGCTGAGCAGTATCTGCTCAACCCTTCAGCTCGGCAGCCCTGGTGACGCAGAGGCAAAGCCGCTGAAGGCTGCGCTGCGACGCAGGCGTCAACGCCCCAGGGCCACTGCCAGCAGAAGGGTTGGGGCAGCCTCAGCACCTCCCAGCTTGGGAGCAACACCGTGAGCCTGGCACCGGGGGGATGCAGCCTCGAGAGCCTTTGGCTTTCCCGTATCTACGTCAAGTGGCCAACGAAAGCCACTCGGGGCCAATTACCTGGAGGACGTTCTCCACGGTGACGTTCATTTCCAGATTCTGCTTGCAGTAGGCTTGCAGCCTGTTGTTGGAGAAGCCGTAGTAGTAGGGTGCAGCAAACAGGTACCTTATTCATCTCGTCAAGGAACAAGGAAGGTAAAGCACAGTCAACCGGGCCGACTGTAACCACGACCATGACTGTACCCACTGCCTGAGATGCTGATGGGTACTCCAGATTAAAGGTGGTAGCTGTTGGGCACACAGCTGTGAGGAAGCTGCATTGAATGGAGCCTCAGAGCAGGGTGTGATGTGGGCACTGGTACCCAGAAGTTGCCCATAGGGTTTAGGAGTGGACAGGAGGGAGTTACCATTCTACCCAGAATGACCAGGGAAAGCAAGCAGTGTTAATATCTCTTTGCACGTCCCTTCTGCAACCTCTCCCCAGCGTCAGAAAACGATGGGTCTCCTGAGGCTTCATGGAGGAAGTTGCTTTGTCCTGTCCCTCTGAGAGGGGAGCCATCAGGGCTCTGCCAGGTACACTGGGCATACTAGAAACTGGTATCAGGATGCCAGAGGAACCAGCCCACAGCCCCATACCCCTGACCCTGCTGTTAACGCAGCCCCCACAAACCACCCTTTGGCTGTGCCTGGTGACCCGGAGCCCGAGGCGGGTGAGCTGTGCCTGTGCACTGCAGAGTTCAGCCCTCCAGAGTTCAGGATACAGGGAGTCTTCAGGAGGCATATTGACTTCACCATAATAAATGTACCTAAGCATAGACTCAAAGGCTTGCTTGCTGGGCACCATTTCACCTATAGAGATATTCACTTGCCCATCTTCTGGCATGAAGGAACGGAACATGGCTTCAAAGTAACTGGGAAAGGAAATGAAACTGATGTAACACAGGCTGCAGACAGATGGTTTAACCCCTGTTCTTCAAAGGCTGCTATTAATTCTGCAGCAAATTCAGGTAAGAACCTGGGCAAAACCACTGCTCAGTTGCTGTGTCGTACATATCTGCCTGTGAGAGAACACCAAATATAATCCCCCTTAATTTCCAGCAGCACTACCTGAAATTTGTCTGTTTCTTGAAAAATAGGGCACATGGTGCTTTGATTTTCATCTAATTTGCATAAGATCCAGCAGAGAGCTTAAAGTATTACGAATTTCCTCGGTATCTACAAGCTGCCAATCACACAGGGTAGTTTTAAGAGCTGTGAAATGCTTCTGGTAAAACACCAGGGTAACTAATACTGAATATTATTACTGGGACTGGGAAAAAATGGTGACAGCATTTGAAATTTTATGTGAACACTTAATGTTTGGCAGAGCCTAAAGGTGCAGGCACACAGAACACATGGGCAAAGGACAAACCTGTCTCACCCATGTACTGCAGAGGGTTCAGCCATCACAGCAGGGTGAACTGCCTGCCTCTGCAACCAGGTATGGGAACCATCTACTCTGTGATGCAGCACTTTTTGTAATGCTTATTGATACCCAGTCTTTAAATATCAGCAAGTGAGAAAGGGATTCAAGCTTCACATGATTCAAAGTGGATGTTCACCATCAGGAGACTCTTTCTGACCTCAGTGGACATCTGTTGCTTTTCACTTCACTGAAACTGCCTCATGCTTTACACCCTTTTTCCCCTTCCTGTGATTTTACACTCTCTTTGTCTCGCAGTGCAGCTTCTTACACAACCTCTAGAGAATCTCTGCAGCTTTAATTTCCTCCTATCTCTCCCTGCTGGATACCAAATTGAAAAAAAAAGAAAAAAAAACATTAAAAAAAATTAATCACTGTTGCTTAAAGGCTTATTACACTCACTGAGCAAAGCTGCATCTCACAGCTCGTGGGGGCACCAAGCCCCTCCCTGCCTTGCAGGGGCAGCGAGCTGCCCAGTGGGCACAACGGCCGTGGCTCACCTGGAGCGAGCAGCCAGGATGGCTTTGTGGGCTGCCCGGGGGTGACCGTCCAAGAGCAGGATGATGTCGCAGAATTCAGTGCCAGCTCCTTCTAGGTAAGCCTTCATGTCCTGAATTAAAGATGTTCCTGAAAGTCAAGGTGATGAAATAAAGACACGGTAGCTCCAGGTGACCAGGTACTACCGAGCTAATAGATGGCCAAGCCGTAGCTGCAGCCCCTCTTTCCTCTGGGAGCCCTGGGGTGAGTTTGAGGCAGGGTCCTTCCTCACCATCTTGGAGCAAAAGGAGCTTCATCCTTCCCCACCACAGTCCATCACCTGCTGCCCACCCAGAAACAAACGTGGCAGCTCTGCTTTCAGACTGCTGACAGCAAACACTGGCAGTGGCCACACTGAAAGGTGTTCTCTGTAGATAAAGAAATCCAATTCCCTCCCCCCAGTCTTTTAATTATTTCCAACTGCCAGGATTTTCGCTCTTTGTGGAAAAAACCTTTCCCAAATCCTAAAAAAAAAGGGCATCTTTTATCCAGCATTTTAATTACCCTTTGAAAACACACAGTAACTGAGAAAGGGAGCACACTCAAGTCTGACCCAAATTCACTTGTATTTTCAAAGTTCATCATTCCATGTTTTGCCATCTGGGTGTCTCACACCGTGCCAGGTCTGGATGCAGAAGCTGGCTATGCCATCTTCCTTCACCAGGCACCTCTCCCCTCCCTGGGACAAATGCCAGCCAAAGGTTTTCTGCTTGACCTTCCAGGCCTGGATTCCCCACCTTTCTCTCCAGTCCCCACTTGGTTTCGTGCAGAGTTCCAAATCAACAGGTAATGCCTCTCAAACTGTGGCCTCAGCACATTTCATGATTACGCTGCTGTTTCGCGTGTGCCACAATGACTAAATCTTGAGTAAGGCTAGTCCCAAATCAGTCCCTGATGAGTTCCACAATGGAACTGTAAATCACATCTCCTTCCAGCACAATCACAGAATGAAAATGCATGACCATGAGGGCAGGTTATTGACTTCGCAGTCTTCTCTGTTCCTTCTTTCCAGTAACTTTGCTTTTTCTTGGTTAACTTTTCTATGCTTCTCTCTCTGACACACACCCCCCAAGGTCAACCTTGTCAGCAGTGGCTTACTCACAAGATCCTCTTCCTCACCCCTGCTCCTCTTTGGTTAAAACCTAGAGAAGGCCAGCTCCACACCCAGCTCTGTTACCGTCCAGTCTGTGCTGAGTGTCCACTGCCCTGCCTTTGAACCTTGCCTTACACCCCTCCCTTCCTTCTGCCTCATCTCTCTCTGAACAGAATTTCATTGCAAGACCATGACTAAATGTTGAACAAGACCTTTCATGTATCGATGCTGTTCTGATTGAAGCTCGCTGGCAGAAGAACCAGCATACCCAGTCTTAGTCTGGGAAACACCCTGAGCACAGTTCCAGCAGAGAATCGGTGGTGTGCAGTGGTCTGCTTGCTAGGCTGTTTCCCAGACTCAACGAATCATTAGAGATGCAAAACTGGCACAGTTAATCACTTCATAAAGCAGAAAATTACCGATGTCAAGCGGCTGATCCGAGTGCGTTCGAACAGGGGGCTGCTGTTTTCTCCGCACTATCTCCACTATGAGTGATGAAGAAAGATGCTCAAACTCCTTCATCATTATCACCTGATTAAAATGCGACTCCTTCACCACGAAGTTCAGGCAATGTTCCTTAAAAAGAAAGAAACCAAAACAACAAAAACCCCAACGCTGTTTGCTGTCTGAGGCCACCCTGAAGCGCTGCGCAGACGCTACCACGTCACGCAAGCGAAGGGACATCCTTTGCTCATGTCCCCCCACGCCTCCTTACGGAGTGACCACTCAGACCCTTGCACAGGAAACTCAGGACAATTGTAAGCATCTAGGAAAACCTAAGTAATAATAACAAGGAAGATTGTCTCCCATCTAGCTGCTCGGAAGCTCTCTACTACAGGAATCTCAGGAGACACTGCAAACCTAACTAAGATTGGATGCTACCTCATAGCAATTCTTTATGCAATTAGACACCAAAAGTTAATTAGAAGCGTGAAGAGATCTTAACTCTTAACACTATCCATTAAGGGTATAAATAGTTTGTAGGATTTCCTTGTGTGGATTTGGCTTAACCTTTTCTGTAAAGGCTGCAAACAGTCTGAAGAGCTCTCGTAGGTTCTGGTACATCAAACTGGATTAAAAATCAAAATCAATGTGGTGGAGAGGTGGCAAATGAACCAGACCTAAAGCTAAACAGTTAAAGAACAAAAAATGGCACTTCATTTGCCAGTGTGAGCCCTGGCTCGCTCACTCAGCACACTTTAAGAAGCACAAAGTACAATCTATACCCTAAGATGAGCACAAAATCCACCCAAAGAATAATTACTACTGTCTGTTGTCTGCCAAGTTACTTCACCCGGGATCCAAATGGATCTGCTGAGGACTCAGCTGTAAAATGTTTTAAAGAATCGTGAGGACGCCGCGAAGAGCTGCCTCCTGCAGATGGCATCTACCCGTGAGGACTAACGCACACTTGAGAGGACAGGAGGCCCACTCCAGGTGATCCTGCCCAAATGGAGCCGTGCAGAATTGCCCCTCTCACCCCGCTGGTAGCCAAGGCAGGTGGAGGTGGCTGCTCTGGAATTACTGGCACTGATCCACCAACGCCAAGATACTCATTTGAGCTCCTGGGCAGCTAATGACACCACGGTCCTACGCAGCAAAGGCTGTGCCAGCATTTACATACTTGCTGCTGACTCTGCTGCTGTCCTCCTGGATGCCTTTCCCTTGCCCAGATCCAGGCCACAGAGCACGTGGGGAAGTGCTGGTGCATACTGGTTTCTCTAGCCTCACTCTGCTTGCCACCATCAGCTTCATGGCCAACTTCTGTGCACAGCCTGCTCAGGCAGGCACTGCGTGACCCTTCACTGACTCTTGACTTGGGGCAAGCTGCTTCTCTGCAGCTCTAAGCAGAAGGGGCTCTGGCCACTCTTGGTGGTAACCAGACCCTCACAGCAAATGATGATCTGAAGCCTGGGGCCACCCACTCTACCGTGACTTCCAGCAAACACCTAACAGCCCTTGACCTGCACAGAAACACCGTATTTATGTGTTTTCCAGATCAAAAGCATGAGGACAGAATTTAGTTTATTCATCAGCCCAGGTTAAAGAACCTGTCTGCAGTCTCTGTATGAAACAGCGGGACCAGAAAACATGCTGGTTCCACCTTGCTGCAGTGAGAGTGAAGAGCCAAAGCCACTCTGCCCCTGGCAGTCTAGGGGCAGAGATGCCAAAATACCAAACCCTAGAGAACATTCTCAGGTGACTGCAGGACAATCCCCACTAACACAGGCCCAGGCAACGGTAATCGCAGGAAAGAGCTCCGTTTGCAAAAGCTCATGGCATAGATTTTACTTCTCTTTGGTTTTCATTCCTTATCAGTTAGTTTGCATGCACAGTGTGATTACCTTCAGCTGATCCAGCTGCAGCTTGTTAGCATTTTCACACACGATGAGCACATTCTGCAGGTCTACGGATGCTTCAATATATTGAAGGCAGAGCTGTTCCAGTCGAGAGAGCTTGAAGTTTAAGGCTAGTTTGTATACATCCATAATAAGCAACACATCCTGCACATGGCCTGAAATCACAAGAGATAAAAATGCTGGTGAGCTCACAGAACAAAAAGAGAAACCTTTCTCAAAGTATTTCTTCTTACATCAACCTGAGTATTTGGACAGGTAGATTGGCAGCGACCAGAGTGCAGAGAAAAAACAACCTCCATTGCTGGTTAGAGCAAACCCAACTCTGAACTGACACTAAAAGAGGAGTTTCGGAACTGAGGCATGAAACGGCCACCCCAGAAGATTTTTCGCACAAAGATTTTGTGACAATCTGAACCACAATTTTTTCAAACCCTCAAAAGAAAGTGCAGTCTCTAAAACCACTGAGAAGCTCTGACGCTAGCAGCCTGATTTCCAGCACTCGTCCCTGGGCTTTGTGCAGTGTTGGCAATCAGCTCGTGATTCTGACAGACCCTTAGGAAGGCTCTCTGTGTTTGTACAGGTCTGAGGCTGGCCTGGAAGAGAGGGGCAGTGGGGACCCTTGTAGGCCACTGCAGAGGGGCTACTGGGACACCAACTCAAGGAATAATCCTTCACAGCCTTTGCCTGCCTCACAGGAGATCTCTGGCCATCTGCTGCAACTACTTTTTGACAGAGAAAAGCCTTTCTGCACATCACGTGCCTTCCCTGTGTCTAATTGGAAAATCCCCTTTGATAAGCATGCCCAATTCTATTAGCTCAGCCTCTGGATGGATCCCCAAGGTGCTGCTCTCTGAACCGCGAGGAGGGAGGAGGAATACAAATGGTTGGGACAGGGCCATTGAGGATCCCAGCAGGAGAATGTCTGATGGGCTGGGGGAAGGGCAGCAGGCTGCCTGGGAAGCCTGTAACAAAGGGAAGAGCTGAGTGTGATAACCCTTCCCCTGGTCTGATCCTGTCCTGCAGTGAGGGGCTGAGGATCGGTGATGGGCCAAGACAGGGATCTGGCAACAGCAGCAGACACCAATGAGAGGTTTCCCTCATCCGCCTTAATCAGGATCACTCTGATTCAGGCCACCTCCCAGGGAGAGCCTTGGGATAACTGCACATGAATCACTGTTTTCCTGAGAATTACCTTTTACAGAAAGGAAAGATCCTGGACTGGAGCTGAAGCAAAGCTTTTCAGCAGCCCTCACTTGACCTGTTCCCCCCGCCGGACTCCCACAGCCCAACAGACCTCGCCCCTCACGCGGGCCCTGAGCCAGCCTGGCCATGTGGGAGCTGAGGTCTCGGGCTATCACCTCCCAGTCTGCAAGTTGTTTTAAGGCAGGGGATCCTCAATGAATGCAGCAAATGGATTTTCCCTTTCTTGAGGCATTCCTTCGGATTGGCATTTTGAAAAGATGATAAATATTGGCTTGCTCCGCCTTTCTGCGTGGGCTCAGTTTGCAACACATCAAAACAATACCAGAGAAAGGAAGTAAGTCAACCAAGGATACATTGTCCTTCCAGGCAGGCTGCTGTAATGTTCAAAATACCATGACATATTTGTTTCTGTTTGGTTTTTTTTTCTTTTATACCCTTTGGAATGATCAAGAACATGCTTTTCCTTTGAAAAGAATTAGGAAAAAACAAGGCACTGTTAGTGTGCTTTGGTACAAATCTGCTTCTTTTAAAAAATGTCCCTCTCTGGAGCCTCTCAAGCCCTGTCTGGATGCATTTCTGTGTGACCTGCTCTGGTTTTGTCCTGCTCTGGCAGAGGGGTCTGGAACTCAATGATCTTTGGAGGTCCCCTGAACCCCTAAGAGCCTGTGATTCTGTCTGGTAATGAAGTGCTCAGAGCAGAATCGATCATCTGCACGTGCTCAGTCCCGCTCTGTACCAAATGCCCCTCAGCTGCTAGCATGTTTTTCATCCTGCTGTCCTACCTTTGCGAGGGTATTTTATTTTATCTGTATACAGGAACTGCATGAGCACCTCGAAGGGCTGTGCCTCAGCCTCTCGGATGGGCACTTCCAGCAGCGGCTGCAGTCGGCACAACTTGACATTCCCACCAATCCCATCCTTCTGACACGTCGCGTGTCCCTCCTCTTCAATGTCTTGCTTTGATTTCTAATGAGACAGAAAAAAACACTCAAAGGTGGCAAGCAGGCTGTGTCAGCTCACACACATTAAATCAAACCAGAGGAAAGATCCTTCTCGTGAATGCCCAGCCTTCAAGATCCAAGACCTCTTTATCTCGGAGATTCTCTTCAAGTTACAGGGAATTCGGGTGTCCTGGACTTACTGTTCCGTATCCTGTGACAAACATGGACCAGAGCAAATGTGAGCTCCTGGATAAAGCTCAAAACCAGGACCTCAGCAAAAGGGAGGAATGAATTCCATTGAGCTCACGTTTGTGCCCCCAGCAGGAACAGCATCTCTCCTTGGAGAAGGAAGATGCAGGAGCAGGTTCCACAGACCCCTGCTTTGCCAAGTCAGAGCTCAAAGTGCTTCACAGCAGCATTTTAAGCCACTCTATTACTTTCAAGTTTCACTTTGACAACCTTTCCCTACAGCCTTTTCCAGGGTGGGGTGGCAAAGCAATTAACCACGGGACAATGAAGCATCCTCATGTCCTACTGCACTGCCCCGACAGCAATAAAATGTTTGCTGCTGAAAAGCTGTATAATCTATTGTTAAAAATCTATTGATGAGGAACCAGAGGCACCAGACATTCAACTCTGGAAAGAAGTCAGGAGGTACTAAGGTAAAGGGAAGAGAGGCAGCCTCAAAACCCTAACACTGCCTTCCCTCTAATCCGTCTCCTCTTGCAGGCCATCGCTAACAGCGTGCTGCTCTCACCCTGCCACAGGGGCACACAGACCTCCCCGGGGCTGCTCCACAAGATCAGAGTGTAGACAGCTAGCTATGAGAGCTCCCAAGAACCCCACAGCCAAATCCAGGTAACTGGATTCACTTTGGTTCCCTCACGTTATGCCCCTCACCTGCCCTGATACACATCCAGTAGCCTTTGTTGATACGAATCATCCTTATTTTACTTGCTCAAGAGCACCTTAGTATCCGAGGCTGATCCTGTCCTACATCTGTCTCAGCAGAGAGCATTTTTTCCCTGACAACCTCATTTCCAAAAGTCGGGCAGAACAAGCATCACCCTGCACCAGATGACTCTTCTGAAAGGCTCACCTGCTTCAACCTCTCCCTCGCCTGCATGATTTTCTTCTTGAGCCACTTGCAGCGAGCTGTAACGATCGCGGTGTGCCCTCGCACGCGCTCTTCCTTCTGTCAAAGGCAAAGAAAGAATAAACAGGAAACTTTTATTCCCAAACCACACGGTGGTGGCCGATGTCACAGGAACCTGGGCTGAGCTCCAGGTTCCCATACGTTTAGTTTAGGTTAGAGTCAAAGGCAACCTTGCAGCGGCTCTGCACATACAGATGAAATTCAACACCAATTTTCCCTGGAGGCACAGGCCATTTGGGAAGAGCCTGCGTTACAGCCACAGAGTGGAAGCTGTTGCATGGGTTCAGTCTCACAGTTAATTTCTCTTTGTTGTAGCTGATCTTTGGTTTAATTTTCTTGTTTTCAGCACAACAGGGTTTACTTTTGCCGCTGTTCTCCATAATCTGTTTCATCCGTTGCTGAGGATCTGTTATCTGATCTCTACAAAGTGTTTCACAGCTTGCTTTCTTTTTTCTTGCAAAAGGAATGCAGGCAAGTTCAAATTTCTTAAGTTTTTCTTCAGAAGACATGGGTTTTTTTATAATTGCTGTATATTTTATAATTGTTTTATATTTTATCACTGCTGTATATTTTGTAATTGGTTTATATTTTATAATTTTATAATGGTTTTCATTACTAGAGAATCATCCCCCCGTGCTGCTCGTTCTCACTCTATTTTATTTCAGTAATGAAATGAAATGATACATGGATCTGCAAACCACTGACCTGCTCTTTCCAGGAGAGAGCTGGGACCTCAGAGTGCAGAGGATGTTGGTATCATTTTCGTATTGCAACTACATAGAATGTGCTCTGATAAATTTGGGTTATGTCTCAGTGATCCACAGATCTTGGTTTTAAAGTTTCTTTTCCTTGGCAGCTTTAGATGGATTAGTGTAGCTTGCTAAACCAGACAGACATCATTTTCACCAGTGACACTGCTCTGATGCCAGGGTTTCTGGCAGAATCACTCTACAATTTGCTTTTTCCCAGCAAACATGCTCCATGGGCAGTAACACCCCTGTTGGCACCTCTTCAATAAATTCTACTCACCTCTCCCAAAACAAACTCCAAGTCACTGAACTGCCTGTTTTCCCACAGCCTCCCATAATCCTCATGTAGAGTGCATTTAGGGTAACAAGAAAACTGCAAAAACAAAACCCCACAGAAGACAGAATTCATTTCAAGTGGCTGCATCCAAAAGCTCTGCAGTTACATAGATGATGGCTGCATTTTCCTACTAACTCAACCTCAACATAGAACAGAAAGCAGACAATAACAACCAAAGACAGGCCAGGGCTTCCTCTACGCCGAGGGAAGCGAAAGCTCACACAGGGTGAAGGGAAGAATTGTTTCTCATCACAACTTGCAGACTGCAGGATTCGGTGGCTCAAATTAGGAGTCTCACCTGCTCTCAGGACTTGTTCGAAGGTCCCATGCAATAAAAATAAACTTGAATGTAGAGGGGATCTGACCTGGTGCATTTTGAAATGGAAAATGTAACATTTCCTGCAGTTCCCGTGGGGGAGCTGCATGGACACAACACTTCAGTAGAACATGCCCTGTCCCAGGAACCCTGAATCCGACAGTACGTGAGAAAGAACTGTCAATTTTCAGCTAAACATCCCAGCAAATCCCCTCTGACACATCCCACCAGTTTGTCAAAGCTGTCGTGATCTCTGCCAGGACTCGGAGAGGCACCGGGGCGCTCGGCCTCACCGAAACGCCCACCCAGACACCGTACCTCAAAGGGCTTTCGGGAGGGACATTTCTCTTTGGCAGCTGAGTCTGAAAGGCAAAAGCTGCCTGCAGGAAGGATGGGGACCAAAAGCCATCAAAGCTCATGGAGTCGCCCCAGGAACTCCGTCAGGCTCACGCAGAACGGGCGCGGGTGCTCGGCAGGGGCTTACCTGGAACCTGTACATTTCTCCACTCCTAATGTTGTTGTCCACGGTGCCACCGAAGATGTACATAGCATCGGAGATGACAGCTGCAGCGTGGAAGAGTCTCCCACTGGGTAACTATGGAAAGAAAGGGACAAAATAGGTGAAGAAATGAATGAAAGCCTTTTTTTTTTATTCCCATGAAAAAGGCCCTGCAACAGCTCAACAGTGAGAAGGGAAAATCAGTGTAGCCTGAAGTGACACAGCTGCTTGCATCCTAAGATTGACATTGATTATATTCTGGGATCATCTCCTAGCACACCCAGAACATGCCTTCCGGTCCCATTTCGAAACACCCATTCATTGGGCCTTCTGACCAGAACCAGTACAGGGCTCCACTATCATCAGAGTTCCAAAACACAAACTCAAGCTGGAACCAGAGTCCTACAGAGGAAAATGAAACACACTTCTAGAAATGAAGAGATCCTGCAAGTGTGATGGTGACACAAACTGGGAGCTTACTCCAAATAGCTTGAAAACAAAGGATCATCAGGATGCTGAGCTCCAGGCTGGACACAATCGCCTTCCCCATGGCCTGCTGGGGCTCACCCTTCTGGGTGCTGAGCCCCTCCAGCAATGCCAGATCCGCAGGGATCACAGCACTCCACACGACACACGGTTCCCCTTGGAATGGCAAAAGGGGGTGATTTTTGAAGCAGGAAGGTGTCACTGCAGTCAAAGCTGCCATGACCCTCCTGCAGAGGACAGACCACACCATTCTTACCAGTGACACGAAAGGGATCTGATCAGATGAGCACATCTCGCCCTGTTCTCTCCTATAAAGTTTTCAAGTGGTTTTAGCAGTTTTTTTTTTTTTTTTTTTTGTAAGTTTGATGAGGCTTTTTGTGTCTTCCAGGGAGCAAATCTCATTAAATCTTTGCCTACAAAATAAAAAGCCCTCTGGTGTAAGAAATCTTCTCTTGTATATATTTATAGACACCACTCAAGAAACTCAGACACTAAACAAGATTATGTTTATCTGGAGAGACATATTTTCCAGGAAATCATGCTGACTGGCATTTTTCATTCCCACCAACTTAGCCCTTTTACCACAGCATCACACAACGGCTTCATTTAGCTTGTTACTCACCAGACTTTCCATGACTTTTCCTTTTCTTCAGACTACAGCTTTTAAGGACACAATTCCCCCCACGCAGTAACCAGGACCCATTTGGGGTTTTTTTTCCTTAATGTGCACGTTTGCCTGTTCCAGATTAAGGAGCCACTCAGACTCCTCCGGATAAACAAGACACCTTCTGTCCCTGACACGCTTCATGGACAGTTTATCAGAGAAACTTTAGACTTGGTGCTAATAAATACCGAGATAGGATGATTAGGGAATAATATTGATCTATTAGTACATTCCTGCTGGGCCCCTTTCCAAAGGGGGATGAGATTACTGTCAAATATAATCTATTTTATGTGGCCTCTATTCATTCTTAGTTGTAATCTCGTTAATTAAATAAGATGTACTGATTGAAAAGAATCAAACATTTTCTAGCAGCTTAAAAATACATTAGTGAGCTTTAACTGGACCTCTGCCCTCATCCCAAAATACAAAGTTCCCACTGCACAGGCTGATATTGGTTGCATCCTAGTATCTTTCTTACAACTCTCTAACCAAAGCCAACCCCCTCCAGAGCCCTATTCTGTCAGAGATCAAATGCAGACCACTTGGTTTACATTTATCCAGGTAATTTCCCCTGTCTTTTTAAAAAATAAATAATGCTTTATTTGTAATTGAACTAATTCTCAACTTTCTCTAGTGTTTGCTTTTAAAAAGCAGCCGTTGGTTTTTCAATTAAAAGAAACCAAACCCCAAACTTGCAGCATTTTAACAATTGGTGCCAGAAAGGAAACGTGAATCATCTGAATGTTTAACTGAGTAGCAGCACGCTTGCTAGACACATTGGATTCAGTCTGCAAGGAACCTGTAACAGTGATTCTGGATTTGTAGTGGTGAAGGAAACACCTCTGCCACTTACCAGGAACTTAAGCAACCAAACCACTCTACTTTTTAAATACACATGTCACATTTTTCAAGCGAGTAGCACGAGAACTGTGAAACAGGGAAGGAGAGCCCAGCAAAAGGCAGGCCATACACAGCCCACCAACACCCTGAGCAGCTGAGGGTTTCAGGGCATTTGTTTTGCTGATTCACAGGATTCCAGCTGGCACAAAGCCCGGGATGGTGCTGACGCCTGCGAGCAGCGAGGTGCCGATGCCACCTTCAAGGAGAACAAGATTCTGCTCTCCCAGGTCCAGGGCTTCATGGTGCAAACCAGGGGAGCTGGAACCTCAGGAAGAAAATATTCAGTGCAAAAAGGCTACTAGAGCTCGGGAGCATAAACAGCTGGAGAGACACAGACAGCTGGAGAGACACAAACAGCTGGAGAGACATGCTGGGCTCCATCTTCTGCATCCACCAACACCAGATGCCAAAAGCCTGCCCTATCTTGAATTTTTTTCTTGGGAGACCTCCCAGGCTGCCAAGTCCAGCTGAACACACTCAACCCAGGCAGTTTGTGAAGAACGGATCCAAAAAAGTATCTGTTTTGCTAGCCAGGATGGTCAGAAACCCATCCCCCCAGCACGGGACTCTGGAGGAAGAAGTCCACGGAGGAATCCACAAAAACAGAGACCCAGAACTGCCCTGCCTGCCAAATTCAGCACTGGAGGGGGGAGTTATGTGTCTTATTTCACACAGCAGAGAGAACAGCCACCACTGCTCTGCTCCCTGACCAGGGACCTGTATCCACAGAACACACGCTGCTGAGACCACTGGCCTGTCCTGCCTGGGGCTGAGGTAATTCAGGTGGCATAAACCCACCAGAAGAGAGGAACCAGAGCTCTGTGACACAGGTATCTGTACCCACGTCTTCCTCACTACTGAGCAGTCTCTTGCCCTGTGCTGGCACACACAGCCACAGCTGGTTCGATAAAACCCCCAGGTCAGTTCACACCAAGGGGGGACAAGAATCAGGCTAGAGTGGACCAAACCTGAAAGGTCAGTACCAAGCACCCCCGGGCTGCAGGCACTGGGTGACAATCCCCTGTCAGAAAGCACAGAAACCCCGACTTCCAGCAGCCAATTGCTCCACGACAAATACCTGTGTAGGCAGAAAAAGGTGTGCCAGGTTTCCTCCTGCCCAAGCTCTTCCTTCCTTGTGGCAATTCAAGCATTAGCTACAAGAACTCTTGTCCCACCCACCACAGAATCACTGAGGCTGGAGAAGACCTCTGAGAAGAAGTCCAGCCTATGGCCTCCCACCACCACATTGGCCAGACCATGGCACTAAGTGCCACAGAAACACCAGAAACAGAGAAGAGCTTCTCTCCTTCCTTCCACAGTGACTGTTTCTGCATTTCAAAACACAGGCTTCACCTCAAAGCCTCCCTTCGCTGGGCACCTCCAGCTCTTTCAGCTTTCCAATGGGGTCACGGTTGCTGACTGCTCTTAGAATCATAGATTGTTAGGGGTTGGAGGGGACCTCTAGAGATCATTGAGCCCAACCCCCTCCTGATGGTCCACAGGTTTGTACTCCATCCACCCGCACCAGTAAAGGACTGGTACTAGCTGCGGTTTATCAGAACTGCCTTAGACGAGAAGTCTCCCACTGGAACGTATGGTGAGTGGCTTCCTGCTCACAGAGCTCCAGCTAGGAACCACTGCTCCAGCTAGGAACCACCACCCCAGTGAGGAACCACCACCCCAGTGAGGAATCACTGCTCCAGCTAGGAACCACCACCCCAGTGAGGAACCACCACCCCAGTGAAGAATCACTGCTCCAGCTAGGAACCACCACCCCAGCAAGGAACCACCGCTCCAGCCAGGAACCACCACCCCAGCTGGGAACCACTGCTCCAGTTGGGAACCACTGCTCCAGCCAGGAACCACTGCTCCAGCCAGGAACCACCGCTCCAGCCAGGAACCACCTCTCCAGCTAGGAACCACCTCTCCAGCTAGGAACCACCTCTCCAGCTAGGAACCACTGCTCCAGCTATGAGCCACTGCTCCAGCGAGGAACCACCACCCCAGCAAGGAACCACCTCTCCAGCTAGGAACCACTGCTCCAGCTATGAACCACTGCTCCAGTGAGGAACCACCACCCCAGCAAGGAACCACCACCCCAGCGAGGAACCACCGCTCCAGCTAGGAACCACCACTCCAGTTGGGAACCACCACTCCAGCTGAGAACCACCACTCCAGCTAGGAACCACCACTCCAGCTGAGAACCACCACTCCAGCTGAGAACCACCACTCCAGCTGAGAACCACCGCCCCAGCTGGGAACCACCGCTCCAGCTAGGAACCACCGCTCCAGCGAGGAACCACCATGCCAGTTGGGAACCACCACCCCAGCTAGGAACCACCACACCAGTTGGGAACCACTGCTCCAGTTGGGAACCACTGCTCCAGTTGGGAACCACTGCTCCAGTTGGGAACCACCACGCCAGTTGGGAACCACCACTCTCAGAGGAGCGCAGTCAGCGCGGGGTGAATGTGAAGCGAAGCCTTTGTTTCGCAGTGGGACACATTTCCCCTAATTCCTGTCTTTCATAAGCACAGCCTAACCAGTCATCCCACATCCTGCTCCTGACATGAAGAATGTGCTGGTCATCCTCACTCTGCAGTTGGCAAAGAGGCTCAGAGAAAGCTGCTGAAGAGAGGCCACAGCCCTGCTGTCTGCAGCGGGCAGGTTCTTCTGGAGCTTCCGCCTTCCGAGTCCAGCTGCTCGAGCTCTGAGCGAAGCGCAGACTTCTCCTTGAGAGCTGCCAAGTAACGAACATAAACTGTATGCTGTGAAGCTGCCGGGGTGGTTCTGACAGTTTCCTTGGGCTGTGTTCTCACCCTCTCTTCTCCCAGGGTCTCTCCACGCCGAGTTCCAGAGTCCTGCTGGTAGTAAGGCCACTGTCCCTTTGCAGTCCCACAGAACTCCGCCTGGACTTGGCCGTGTCCTGCGCTGATGAAATTCAGCACTCTCTTCCTGCTGCTTATTGCTTCACTGTAAGCTAAAATCTTTCAGGTGTCATCCACGTTGGTCTGTCCTTTGATCCTCACCCCCCAGCTCCCAGCTAGCTCACTGCTGATCTCAGGGCAGAGCTCCAGGCATTTCTCCACCTGGAGCACAACAGCTTCTCCTCACCTTCCCAGCCTGCCTGGTCATGTGAGCTATCTCAGCAGGTCCAACAGGACCACAGCTCTGCAAATGTGCAGCATCTTCTGATTCCTCCTGTCTTCGAAGGCACGTGTGCTTGTGAGAGGTGGCTGAGATGGGCTGTCTCCACCTCTCCAAAAGCAACAGCTTTCCCAGCCCTGTCCTCCAGCAGATGCTTCCTTCCACACCTTAGCTTTTCTTCCCAACCCTTCCCTGCTGCACCTGCCTTAGGGTGAATATTCCAGGCAAGAGGGTGAGAATTGCACCAGAGCCATTGCACCATCAGCCAGCCCTGCCTTTGCTTAACAAAAAAGGCAAACCAGTATTGCTCCTAGTAAAGTCCTCCTGACAGAACAACAACAGCTACCCAAACCCAGCACTGCACAGACACAACTTGAGCCTGGCAGATGAGAGAATCTGTGCAAAGCTCTACTCCTATTTCCAGCAGCTCTGATTTCAGTGAGGACTTCTGCTGGTGCAACTCCAGAGCCACGGGTGACTCCAAAGGGATTCACGGGGACTCCTTCTCACTCCCAATGCACAGGAGAATTCTGAGAACCACAGACTGATGCACTGCCAGTCGGAATGCATTTGTCAGCTCTAGATCCTTGTCTCTCAGCCACCGTGATCTCCTTACTTTATTAGCAGTTCCTGACAAAACGAGTTTTCGATTCAATGCTGACACCTCTGATGATTGGGGCTGGCACCCTCTCTGAGATACACGGCCCTGTTTCATCTGTTGAAGTGTTTTCTCGATTTAAGGTTAATGAGATTTACAATCTGAGGCTCTTTGCAAGCTGGAATCTTTCCTTTTAAAAGCAGATCTCATCAGTCACCTTTGCTTCCCTCTCAGCACACCCCTCCTCCCTGCCAGGATTCGAGCCATCGCTCTCAAAATTCAAGTATTTCAGAAGTTTGGGGTTGGTTTTTTTTGCATTTCTTGTGCTCAAACTCACCCCGTGTCGTGTCTAGACAGCACAAATTGAGTTTGTCCTGGGATCCTCACCAGGGTTCTGATTTGACTTCCAAAGCTGTGCATTAGTGGTGCTGCTTCTTGTGCTAGGGCACTGAGCAATCATTCAAATAGTTGAGATTACAGCCCTGAGCATCATCTCCGGGGCTGATTTCACATACTTTAAAATAAACTTAGTTAAACCTGTACAAACACCTACATCAACTCATTGATTTGCATTTTGGCCTCACCAGGAACACAATCAGCTTCACTTGAAGTCCTTTAATAAATGACATTGGATCAATGTAAAAGTAAAACCAAATCAAAGGAAGAGTTTCCACCCGAGGGCCAATACTAGTTTTCTGGATGTGATTTAGAACTCTCCTGTGCAGAGCCAAGGCTTAAATGTTTCTTAGATTACAGTTTAAGTTGAAGTAGCTCAAGATGAATTTCAAAGAGAGAAAAAAGAAGTGGAGGAGAAAAAGCATACAGAAAGCTGGGATTTATTTTTGTCTCCTGGAATTAGTTTAATTTGCATTTTTGAAGTCCTTTTCACTTCCAAGTGTCTCTGTTTACCTCTGTGCCTGCTGTAGGTGGCTGGCTAACTGTTGTTACGCCGAAATCTAAACCAAATACATCCCGAGATCTTTTTAAACCACGTTCTTCCAAGGGCAAGGAGGGAACTTCTTCTGGGGCAGATATTCTCCCAGGCACTTCTGGGTGGGACACCTGGTTACAAGATTTAAAAACAGTACCGTGTAAAAGCACAGAGGAGAGGCAGGAGAGACTGGACACTGAGCTGGAGCCCCCCTCTGCCTGAAGCTCCAAAAGAATGTGCCCGTCTATCCAGAACATCCACCATCAGTCCAGAGAAAGCACCACGGGCTTGGTTGGAGCTTACTGACTGAACAATTCAGCACAGTAGTTGTGTCGTTCCCTTCTCTTTTTCCAATGACAGAGGTATGCAGCAATTTAAACCTTGTACAGCAATTGCTTCTTGCCTGCTCTGCGCCTGCCAGGGTTCTCCAGAAGCTGAGGGGTTGGTCTGGAGGAGCGCAGGTCATGAACAAAGATGGCAAAGAGTCAGGATCTGTCAGCCATTCATGTCAGCCTGGGACAAGCGTTCCCACGTTTTTGGCTTGATGAAAAACCAGGGCAGATGGATCACCACAAAGTGACAACATGTACTTTATGTCAGAGCTGACTAACATGTCTGGAAGACAAGGAAGTCAAACTTTTTCTCCAGCTGAGAGGTTGGAGCGGGGCGTGACGACACAGGGCTGGGCAGAGAGCTCCAGAGCAGCTCCTCAAGGGCTGGGCAGA
>JANVCC010000293.1:628869-658739 GCA_025345505.1 Todiramphus chloris collaris | reverse complement strand
CCCAGAGACGAGGCCAAGCCCAGCTCCAGGGCTGCTCCTGTGCCCACTGCTCAGAGAAGAGGCCAAGCCCAGCTCCAGGGCTGGTCCCGAACTCCAGCTCCTGGGCAGCAGCACCGTGCCTGGCCAGCTCCTGAGGCTGCAGAAGGCAGAGTGCAGAGCACTAGTCCCCAAAAGCCACTTACTCCCTCCTCTCGCCCTCTCCCCAGCCACACTCCTGGAGAACCCATCGATACTTGCAAGGGGAAGCAGTTTCCAACCAAGGTGCTGATGAGCTCCAGCAGGAACTCTACAAGACACTGGCCCATCTACTTTTTGAACCTTACAATTACAAATAAATCCTTGGATTTCCAAGTTCAGGGTGAGGAATGGTATCAGCAGAACCACATCAGTCTCCTTTTTCACGGTCCTGTTTAAACCCCCCCTCCACTGCAGCACCACTAAGGCGCACAGCAGCTGCCTCCGGTCCGAATGCCCCCCAGCCCCACCAGCCCCTCTGCGTGAGCCCTGGTGAACCAGACCTGAACCTGCTCCACTTCCTGCTGACGCTGTACAACACACCTAGGTGGTTGGTGTTCACTTACCTGCAAGAAGGGGTGACTGATTCTGAGCCTTGCTGCCTCACACCGGGTGAAAAACGCTGCTCCTACCTCCTGCCAGGGCTGGAACGGGTTACTCTGAGGACACTCCCTTGCTGCTTGCTGCACAGCTATCAGGGTACACCACTGCAGCCAGCAGCTTCTGGCTGGGATTCCTCAGGAGACTGAACGGTTTGGTTTTACTTGGTGCCCCTTTTCAGTGAAAGCTGAGGCAAACGCCTCAAAAAAAATATAAAAATTCCTCATACTTTCCAAGTAACCTCCAGGTAGAGGCCAGAACCCCAGCGTTCCCCGAGGGGATCTCACGGCACCAAGTTTAACGCGATATTCTTATACACCAGAGAATCCACAGGATTCACAGAGAAACTTTCCACAGAGAAACTTTAGATCAGGGCTTCTGCCTTAGGAGACACGTGCACAGGAACATCAGGGTTCCAGATCTGCTTCTCACAGAGCTCTTCACACAAAACACTCCCATTCACTGCGAACTCGAGGGTGGTTCAGAGCTGTCTGCAGCTGCAAGGGGGATTCCCCCAGTCCTGCCCAGTCCCAGGCACAACGTGAGCGTGGTGAAACCACAGCAGAGGGGTCAGGGTGGGATGGGATGGAGAAGCCAGGTCTGCTTTTAGAGCTTAGGGTTATTTTACCACGTTCCTCACACACGCTGAACAAAATGTGCCATCCTCGTCTGTTAAAAAGTCAATTTATTATCTCCTCCTGGTAAAAAAAGGTGAAACGCTACACTAGACCAGCAAGATACAGAATTACTCCAGCCCTTTGGAGGTTTTTAGATACAACTTTGTAGCATATTATTCCACAAAGGAACAGCAAGTACCTTTCTTTAGAAGGAAACTCTACAATGGGTCAGCCTTTTCTTTTGAGCAGATGTATCCACTACAGGACTCCCTGTCTGTCCAGATGACACCTCTGAAACACCCTGACATCCTCCAGCTGCTGCACAGAGAAAGTTTTCTAAGGAGAATTATGCCTTTAAAAAGTGACTTCAGGAAACAAGTGCAAGTTCCTTTTAAATCTGTTTTTATAAGAAGGATACCAATGTACATTTTAATAGTTTTATTTTCATTTTCCCCAAGGGGGAACCAAAGGCAGAAAGGTGTTGTGAGATACATCACGCTGTTCTTACGGGTAAATCAGTTTGCAAATGTTATCTTACCACTCTATAAAAATACACACGGGAGTGTGAAGGAAGCGAAGTAGTTCAGAGTGGCCGTCACGGAGCAAGTATGGTAAATACAGCAGGTTTCCCCCCCTCTAAAAACTGTGGCTCCTTGTGTTCCATAAAACAAAGTCTTTAGGAGCCACACGGCCCAGGAACACAGGTTTAAGTGGTGGCTTCCTCTGAGCATGTGCACACAAAAGAGTTAGTACAGAGCTGCTCCCGTGGGACCCGGCAGCAGATGTGAGCGACAAAGCCCCATCCACACAGGAAAGAAGATATGCATTGGGTTTATTGTCTCAGCTTCCCATCCAAACTCCTGCAAACAGGCTCCATACCCTTCAGGCATCTCTGATGAAAGAGTCTATAGTTCTAGAAAAAGAAGTCACGCTGTAAGATCAAGATATTTACCCTGTACGTGTTACGTGAGCGTGAAGAGGAACAACCTTCCATTTCTCCAGACGCATCCGAGCAATCCGTAAGTGACCCAGTTCCTTTCTCCATCCAGCTGTGTTGTGGGAAACTCAGTTGAGTGCCTCTTCACAGGCAGAGACAGTTTGCTTTTAAAAATATTAAGGACACACTTTTTTTTTTTTTTAATAAGAGTTTCCTGGAAAGTTACTGTGGAAAAATGAAAGTGCTCCCATGGTGAGACCAACGTGCAAAGCTCTACAGGCTTCTGTTCTGGCTGCTTTCTTAGTATTCCTTCCCAGAGCAGATTCATGTTAAGATGAGGCTCAATACATTGCAACGAGGCCATTATCCACCTGGGACAAGCAGGCAGACACTGGAAAATGTTTTATGTTTAATCATAAAACGTGGAATAAGCCAAAATAAAAGGAAAAATTACTGTTCAGATCTGCTCAGTGTGGTCTCTGGAGTGGGTCTATATACCAATGGCCTGTAACACTCGCTTCTCGTTCTCATTGAGATGGTCTGAAAACATTGCATAGCAGGGCTGCTGTGCAAACTGGCAGAGGAAGTCAGTGAGATAGGCCTGAAAGGGAGACAGAAAGACCCAGTTAGCACCGTGTCACTTCAGGAAATCTGCTTCTTTCATGTATTAAAAGATAAACCTCAGTATAGACCAAGCCAGACAAAAGGATGGCAGGGAACAGAGAAGTGATGCAGCAGAGGGGAAGGGCTAAGTTGCCTGGTGGTGGTAGAAAGCAGGAGCAACATCATATAGGGACTGACTGGACAGGAGAGTTCCCAAGTGCAGAAGGAAATTATGGCATGTTCAGTGTCTAATCTGCTGACTCCAGCAGCTAGCTGTGAAGCTCATGGCTCGAAAACTCATCTCCCCCTGCTAAAAAAGTTTTGCTGATTCACATTTCCCAGTTACAGGTTTTGATCCAATAAGAATAAAGTGGCTCCCAGCATTCCTGGGGTACTCAGCACTTCCCAAAGTAATTTCAGTGAACCGAGTGCCTTTGGCACAACAATCAGTAACTGGGCTTCCACTGGTTTCCAGCTTTGTTAAAGTACAACATTAAAAGTTTATACAGAATTACAGGAATCGGATTAAAACCACCTCATTCTACAGCATCACCTGGAGATCTATTTGGTAAAGGGGGTCCTTTAATGCATCTGGATCATCCTCCTCATCATCTTCGTAGTAATCCTCATCTGTCAAGAGGCAAATCAGCAGGTTTTAACATCAAACGGAGCAAAACATCTCACAAAGTATTCTATTAGACTAGTGTTGAAATCCAAGGATCCAAAACCAAACACTTGCAGTATCTCTGGGTCAAAAAAACCCCAACTGTATCCAGAATATTTGCTCCTTAAGTTCACACTTAGAAAACACTAAACCTGAGAAGAAGGCAGGTCACAGTGGGAGCCTGGAGGAACACACAGGGGACACCAGACAAGCAGGTTTGTTAGTGCTGTGCTCTGTGATCTTACGCCTTAATCCTGAGCCACGGGGACAGGTTCCCTGTTCTGTGCTAATGTAAGATGCCTCCTTTATTGTGAGGTTCTCCCTGCTAAGACTATATGCAAATGGGAGAGCAGAGGGAAGGAGATGACAGACCCACTCCATCTTCTGTACGCAGCAATTATCTCTCAATGGTCACTCCATAAACAAGCTCATCCACTTCTCTGACACTGTCATTCCAAGGTCACTCCTACATCTTGGAGCATCAATCTTCTCTTTAGAAGAAATACCTGCCTGAACCTCACAGCAAGGTGAAGCTTACACAGCATGGGAACTCTCAGGTGAAAAATGCAGTTATTCAAGCATCGTTTTATCCAAAGAAAGAAAAAGGTCCTTATTCAAAACCCCTGTGGAGTATTTCCTTCCCCTTGCCTGCAACCTCTGTTGAGCTGCTGTCAAGGAAAGAAAACCCTGAGTGGCATGTCATCTACTCTATTTCCACTTTGAATAAGTGCTTTGAAGCTGTTACTTACCATACTTGTTTGTGGAAAGAATATCTGATAAGAACTGTCCTGCTAAGCCTTCATCTTCATCTTCATCCTCTTCCTGATCTTCCCACATATCATTTGAATCATCTGTTTAGGAAAAAAAAAAAAAAAAAAAAGTCTAGAAATAATCAAAATCCAAGTGGTCTGGTCTGCTGATCTCACTACAGGGAAGCAGTTTTCAGGCCAACATCTCTGCTTGTGCAGGCAGATGAAGGGAAAACCTGCACCCAGTACTGGCCTTTTGGAATGAGCAGCTCAAGAACTGGAGCTAAGAAAAAGCAGCAGCCAGAATGGGTGCTTGAAGTAGGGAGGAAGAAAAAGGAACCAGTCACATCAAGAAAGGATAATTTTACTGGCATATGGTCACATCCCACCGTCCAAAATGGCCTAAAATAATGTTCAGATGTAAGAACACACAACACTGGTCTTACCCTTTGGCTCAGTAACTAAGCCTGTGGAATTACAGGTTATACTCTTGACCATTGTGAGTTTCTTATTGTAAATGCTTCTGAAGAGATCACCAAGTAGTTGAAGCCACCCAAAGAGGAAAAGCTAACCCAGTATCTCACCTTGGCTCCAGTCTGCAGCTGTCTGTCTAGATGCGTTTGCTTCCATTGCATTAGAGAGTTCATTTATTATTAATTTTAAGATTTTGACTAACAAAGGAATGTTTGTCCAGCGTTCAGGGTCTAGAAGAGAAGGAAAATACATATTCACACTGCTTTTAATAAAAAGCTGTTAAAAGCAGGTTGCAAACTGAAACACAGGGAAACAGGACTATTTTTTTGCTGTGGTGTGCTTTTTGTTGTTGGGGGGTAGTTTGTTGATTTATTTGGGGAGGTTGAGTGGTTTTGTTTGTTTGTGGGGATTTTTTTTGTTTGTTTGGTTGTTTTTTTTTTTTTCCCCAATACATTTAAAATGCTCACATACAAGCAAAACTTCCAGGCTGGGAAGAAAAAGGAACCGACATCAAACCCCCAAACGTTCTTTCCATCTACCTTCACAGCCAGAACCCCAACTGCAGTACCACATCTTGCATACTCTGAGTGAAGAGAAGGCATAGGGAAAATCTTCACGGCTGAATCTGAGAGTCCCCTCAGTGGAACCACAGTCACAGATGAGTTCACTTCCCTGCAGTATGCGCACTGCCACGCGCAGCCTCACCCTTTCTGACACACTCTACGCTCCAACTTTTCCTCACCAGTGTTCCTGCAGGGCTTATTTATTCCATGGGGATAAGGTGACAGTGTATTTGTCCTTAGTTACAAAAGGAAAGATCCCATGAAATTAAAAACCAGCCTGGGAGCACTAGTTTTAACTCTCGTTGATATCACTATTAATCTTTTTTGTACCTCAAATGCTGGCAATTACCATTCTTCTGACTACACAACATCTGAATTTGCTGGTTAGGGTTTTTAAGCAAATAATAAGTGTTTTGTGACCTCTCTGCTTACCTCTTGCACTCCTGATGCTTTCCCCTTTTTATCTCCCTAGTTGTCAACTTAGTCCTTTAATGTTAGCGCATCTCTGCCAGTCCCCTGAGCCTCTGACAGCCAAAGGCTTGAGGACCACTGCCTGTCTCCACGGGCCACCAGTTTGGATCCATACAGCCATTATGTCCCATCCTGCAACTGGTCATGCACAAGCTCTAGCACAGCAAGCAGCAGAGCCAAGGTTTTGACCAACCACTGAGGACAGGAGCTCCCCTGTGTCTTCTCTCTGGGGCTCAGTCCTGGGGAAAAACTGTGCCGTGCTCAGCCGCATTTCCTGCATCAATCTCTGAACAGTAATCCCCTATCAAACATTCAGCCAGGTAAAAATACAACAGGTCTTTTGTGGGAGACTGGCCAAGCTTTGCTTAAAAGTGATCCCTAACTTGCTGAAACCATTGCTGATAACTGTGAAAGTGCCTCATCAGAAATAACAACGCTTCTTTTCAAAAAAAGAAGCCTCTGCATTCACTAAACACACTTATTCCTCCCAGAGAATCCACCAGCTGCTGTGAAATCATCAATTCTCTCTCATTAGATGGAACAGGATGACATAAAATAGTAGTGAATCACTCTCTAGCCCATAATCACCTCATCCATTCATATTAAATCGGAGACATCAGCCAAATCAGTCTTTGGCAGAATTAAGGCAAACAATGGAGACGTTGAGTACACGACATATGGATCACCTCTAAAAAATCAAGATGCACCTTGTGCAGGAAACACCTCCCATGGCTTTGTGTGATTTGCAAGAGCTGTTTTAAGGCCTTCCACAGAATCTACTCACAGGGGAAAAACCTCACCTGTTCAAACCAGCCAAACCATCACTTACTTTTGGCCGACTTGGATCGTGTCCTTATCCCTTCATCCATATTAAATATTTCTTCTCCCTTTACCCGGATGTCCTGAAGCCGCTTGTCGTCTGTGTTGATGCCATACTGGAGGAGTTTACACAACGCCACAGAGCTGGGGAGCAGGGAATAGGAAAATTACAGATCAGAATGTCCCTGAACTGTTTGGCTGTCTCGGTGATCTGTTTCTAGGGGACGCATCTCCAGAGCAGACATTCAGATGCCCTTTTTGCTCCATTTTTTCCCCAAGAACAAGGATCACGGAGTTTTCCTATTTCTTCTGCTTGATGTCAGCATCTGAAAATGGAACTGCACAGAAAGCTGAAAACAAAGCTTTGGATTAAGCCCTACCAAACAGTGCATACACACATTAGAGGTTTTTCACAGTTCAGAAGGGCCGTGAGGTCAAACAACATCCTGAAGCTTCACATGCAGTTGAAGATGGAATTAAGAGGAAAGCAGAGGCAAGAAGGTAGGAGTTTGGTTGTTCTGCAGTAAGGAACAGCTCTTCTACTCTCAAAGTTCTCAAAGTCTCAAAGCTCTTTTTCACTTCTGGTCCTTCACAGCTCTGCTACACTCAAGACCTTCTAGTTTGCTCCTTCGGTATCTTCACAAGTTCTTACCATCTCTGCTGCTGAAATTTCCACTCCGTGTTTTCAAACCTTCTCCACTTCCAGGCTCTTCTCAATTCAAGATATACTGAGGATGTCTTTGACTAGAGGTTAGGGCCACCAATTTCTGCTTGGCGCTCTTAAACCTCTCTCCTGGCTCTGTGAGTCTCAAACTGAAGTTTCAGAGCAGCACAGAACTTGC
Organism: Todiramphus chloris collaris; assembly: GCA_025345505.1. Classification (NCBI taxonomy): domain Eukaryota; kingdom Metazoa; phylum Chordata; class Aves; order Coraciiformes; family Alcedinidae; genus Todiramphus; species Todiramphus chloris. The sequence continues at coordinate 651,385 of JANVCC010000293.1, read as the reverse complement.
TCTCTTCATACCTCTGTCTCCCACACCATCTACTGGTTTGGACCCAGATCTTATGCGTCACCCCCTGTGTGATCATTCACAAACTTCCACGTTTCACAGGCTACGTGACTGCCTCAGAACAGTAACACCAGCACATGCTAAGAAGCGAGTCAGCAGCTGGTGAAGGCCCCTGGAGTGGTCTGTAAGGGGTCACATTTCCAGAAAAAAAAAGAAGTAAAAAATCAAAGGTAGCAGATGTGGCAAAATTTAAATGAATACAGAGCATTTAATGCTTTGGAATCTAGTACTCAGCCTCCCCTGGAACACAAACGTGCTCCTACAGCAAAAGGGAGAGAAAAGTGTTTCAGTTATTTCTTTACTGAGCTCATTAAATCAACAGGAAATCACCAGATTCTCTTAGGAAACCCTCTACAATGCCCTGAAATTCAGCACAGTCTACAAAGGCAGTTCCACCTCTGGAAGCTGTTCTCCAGTCTCAAAAGCACTCCCCCTTCCCTCTTTGGTCACCCTGTTCCAGCACAAACACCAAGCAGCAGGAGGAGCACTCCGAGGAAGACTGGAGATCGCTCCAATTACCGCGGCTCTCCTGAGCTGAACTGACAGCACAGGGAAAAATGAAATCCTTCTGTTCAGTGCTGGCACACACCAATCCAAGGCTGAACCTCCCACCCCGTGTGTTTGGCTGCAATGGGATGACCCCTCAGCCAACGTCAGTGCATGGATCCTGCTTGGGACACATCCTACCTGACTTTGCCCTCATACTGCCCGTAGAACAAGTGCTGCCGGCTCATCCACTCGGCCATCACGAACTCCAGGGCTGGCTTGCCGGTTGGTCCAGGGAGACTACACAGGAACTCGAGGAGTGGTTCCAGTTGTGAGTGAACCAAGTGAGCAAACACCATAATCAAGGACTGCAGGAGGAGAAGGGAAACATTAGCTGTACATAATTTAACAGCTGAAAATGTTTTATCAAATATTCAAGCAATGTGAGGCTCCTGCAGGAGGGGAGACCGGGCTGATGGACCCCATCTGCAAGGCCCCGCGTGCTGCAACAGCGGCCAACAAACTCCTACAGCAGGATTCAACCACCCCCAAACCTGCAGGAATACATCTGCTCACACCCACGGCCCGAGCTGACAAACCTCCCTAAAGCAAAGACTACAGAGCTGTTTACAAAACATCAGAGGATGCCGTTGACTTTTGACTGGCAGAAATATCACCTGGCAACAGAAGTGGCAAGAGCCCCAGCCCGCTCACTGGCCCAGAAGCTGCACACACAGTTCTGTGCACAGAGCTCCAAACCTGTGTACAGCCATCAGGAACGTGTCTCACCATCAAGTTAAGGAACAGGAGTTATTGGTCCAGAGCCAGAACCCATATCCTCTTTCCCTTTCACCCCAGGGATTTCCCTTCATCCCCTCCACACAAGCCCACCCTTCTCCCACATCACACCTCAGCAGCACTTTCCAATCCCGAGCGTACTCTGAACACAAGTTTTAGGAACAGAGCTGCAAGTTTTAGAAGGGCTTTTTTACAAGATGCAGTCTTACAGCCCAGCTCCTAAAAACCAGGGCAGAATGCATTGTGTGTGTAAAGGTCAGTCTCCGAGTCTGAGGGCATCTCCATGGGCTTCCTCAGGGAAAAGCAACCCACCTCCAGAGCCCCATCTTCTAGGCTAACACAGGGAAGAGCTTCAGCATTGTGAATTCCACTGGCTACAGGGGCTTCATGTGACTGCTTCACATTTAAGCTTCCAGATTTTATAAATGCAAAAGCAGGCAGTGAGAGCCATTCTGAACAGGTAAGGATCAGCAGTGTATCCAAAAGGAAAAAAAATGAATCAAAGCTTTAAATCTGTGCTGACACCTCAATGGCCTTGTGAGCCACCATGTGCTGGCTTGAAAATACACATAAAAAATCAGAGAAATACAGAAGGTGAAAGGGCTGAGGCTGACCCTGCTCCAACCAAGCACTGCACTGAGGGCAAAGGTGGGATCTTACTCAACAGTGCCAGCAAAACGCCTTCCCCCAGCTGCTGCTGAGGAACTGGGGTGGCCATCACTAGAGGTCTTGCACTAAGGGCACAGACAAGAAAGACGAGAGAGAAAAAGACCACTGGGATAAAACCATTCCATCAAACTGTGTCCCCAGAAGCAGGTCAAGACTAAACCATGACGCTGCTGCTGCTCATGCAATGTAGGCCAACTGCACCTCCCAGACCCCAGAAGTTCACCTTGTCTCTGCTCCCAGGGGTTCACCCTTTGAACACAGCACAGAGCCACTGGGAAACATGTGCTGCCTTTGCCACCCCATCCCTACTCACACAGCTCCTGTCCCCTCTGGAGGTTCACTGCTTGAAAGCACAAGAGACTATTTAAGATGCACTGAAGTTTTCCCACAAAAATCTGCCTCGCCCCGTAACCCAGACAACTCTGTACGAGCAGAGCAGGCATTTCTCTGACTATTTCAAGAGGACATGAAGACCCCCAAGTGCACCAGCCATAAATAATGACAGGCAACTAGAAAACCATCCCGACAGTTTCATTTCCTGCCACTTCCACCTCCCCTCCCGGCCTGCTCACCTGCATCACACTGAGTGTCTCCGCCTGCTGCATTTTGCTCAGGATGGCTCTCAGGATCTGGTCCAGATTCTCTCCCAGCTCGCTTCCTGCTTTCGAAATCAAAGTGGAGACCAGCCTGCCCACAAAGGCAGCGGTGAATTCCGAGGTCCTCGGGTCCAGGAGCTGGCTCACCACCTGCATCACGTACCACAGCCCGTTGTGGCCCTGCTCGTCGTGCCACTGGGCGATCTGCTCCAGGGCCACCGAGACGTAAGCGCGCAGGCACTCGCCGCCGTTCTGAAAGAGAAGATGGCTGTGTTAGAGCCTCCCTGCCCCGGGACGCAGCGGGGACCTGCGGGCAGACGTCTCCCACCACCCCAAAAATGAAAACAATGGCAAAACCGGTGGCATCTGTAAGAGATCCAAGCTCTCCTGGGCAGTAACATAGACACACAAAGTTGGGCAGGTGTGTGGAACTGCTGGAGGGAAGGGAGGCTCTGCAGAGGGACCTGGCCAGGCTGGATCGATGGGCCAAGGCCAGTTGTATGAGGTTCAACAAGGCCAACTGCCAGTCCTGCACTCGGGCCATGACAACCCCCTGCAATGCTCCAGGCTTGGGGATGAGTAGCTGGAAAGTTGTCCAGCAGAAAGGGCCCTGGGGGTGCTGACCAACAATTGTCCGAAGATGAGCCAGCAAGTGCCCAAATGGCCAAGAAGGTCACCAGCAGAAACAGCATGGCCAGCAGGACTCGGGAAGTGATCGTGCCCCTGTATGCGGCACTGGCGAGGCTGCACCTCGAGTACTGTGTTCAGCTTTGTGTGCTGCAGTACAAAGAGAGACATCCAGGGGCTGGAGCATGTCCAGAGAAGGGCAACAAAGCAGATGAAGGGTCCAGAGTACAAGTCTGGTGAGGAGCACCTGAGGGACCTGGGCTTCTTCAGCCTGGGGCAAAGGAGGCTAAAGGGAGACCTCACTCCCTGCAGCTGCCTGAAAGGAGGCTGCAGAGAGGTTGGTGCTGCTCTCTTCTCCCAGGTAACAAGTGATAGGTCAAGAGGAAATGGCCTCAAGTTGCGCTGGGGCAGGGGGTTAGGTTGGACATTAGGAAGAATTTTTTTAGTGAAAGGGTTGTCAAGCAGTGGAAAGGGCTTCCAAGGGCAGCGGTGGAGTCACCAACCCTGGCTGTGTTTTTAAACCATGTAGGGGACATGGTTTAGCAGTGGACACATAGAGTAGGGTTAATGGATGGACTGGATGATCTTGAAGGTCTTTTCCAACCTAGGTGAAGCTAAATGTAATTTCTAGACTTCAGCTCATTGTCAAGTACAAAACTCTCCACTGCCCAGGCAGTTCTCAAGAAGATCATCTAGTAAATACAATGGTACCCTGAAGTAGTTACTGTTTTGTTCCACTTGTTACCAGAGAAATTCCAAGAGATTCTAACACGTGAGGGATGAAGACAGCAAAGTGTAGCATGAACAAAACACAACTCAGCGGCCAAGCTGCAATCTTTTTGAATTCCTCTTAAAACAAAGACCTAGCAAGGCAATCAGCATGCTGGTCTCCAGCCTCTTCTAACTGGTTTGTTGTTTAGTGAAAGCCATTCTACGGTCTGGATTAATGTGGCAAAGGGTAGCTGGCCCTAGAAAACTCCTCACACAAAGAATGAAACCAGCTTTATTATTTATATGCTGGCTAGGAGCTGGAATGAGAAGGCATCCAGCAATTCTACCCTCTGATGATTTTTCTTTCCTGCTTAAATACTCTAAGGACATCATCATGTACTAGCAGAGCCTGTCAACGAGCACAGCTTAGGCACTGCTGCTGGCTCAGTCAAAAAGTCTGTCCTTCCCTTCTCACCTAAATGAGTACAGAACAAAACTGCTAGAAGGGGTAAAAATAGAAATCAACATCAAGGCTGCTGCTTCACTCACTCCAGTCCTCCCAATTAAAGAACGCACAGAAAGCCCCTGAACAGCAGCACTTCCACAATAAACTGGAGGTGACAGAGACTCCTGAGAAGGTGCCAGCACAGCTACTGGCAAGCAAACTCTGGGCTCCCTGTCTTACGTGGTCACCTCTCTTGGGCTGGCCGAACCCTGCAATCCTTACCCGGCCCGCAGCGTTACCTGCATGGTGGCATTGTCATCTGTGTTCAGGCTGCACTGAGCCACTGCAGGGAATGCTTGGCAGATGAGGAGCTGGGACAGAGGAGGTTTTGTGTTCCTCACAACTGTGGTCAGTATATCGATAGAAGTCTGAAAGGAAAAGACAAACAAAAGCAGTGTTAGAGCAGCAGCCACAGCGCGCTAAGTCAGCACTGCCCACCGCTGGTGCAAGCATCAAAGATGTCAAGTGCAGGATGGGGGCCAGTACTGCAATCACAGCCTGGTTTTACAGACTAGAATATTTTTTAAGTCAGAGGACTTTGGATCCATGCACCCCACCCCAGCGTCCCTGTGTTAGACCTGAGCACATGGTACATGTTGTGGAAGCTCCCAAGGCAGTCCAAGCATGAAAACCAGTGTAACCACTTAAATATGGCAAACATTTTTCACAGCACCCTGACCCATGATAACCAGTACAGCCAGGGAACTGTTCCAGCTGATGTGATCTATTGCTTATACTGGTTTAAATTTATTTTAATTACCCACAAGCAATTGTTACAGTCACACCAACCAATACACAGCTTGTGAGAATACTGATAAAAATGTTTATGGGTTTAACTCTGTAAAATCATTCCACACACTCAATGCTTAATCATTTGTTAGAGGACTTTTTACAGAAAGGACAAACCTATAGAATTCATCTCCAGCAATTTATACATGAGACACATAAATCGGAAAGAGTCTTAGAAAAACATGCAAGGAACAGTGGTGGAGAACACTGCAGCACAGAGGAGACTGCTGCTGGTGAAAGGTGGCCACGTCGGAGCAAAATGACTGGGGGAGCACTGCAGAGGCTGGAAGAAGGCCCGAGGAGCAGTTTAAAGTTAACTTTTGGAAGCATCCCCCCTCCCAACTTGCTGTTTGCCTTCTCTCCACAAGGAAACCTCTACCATTGCTCCAGAGCAGTTTAAATGCACCTCTCTGCTCTTTGCAGACCAGCCACCCTGGAGGGTGAAGAGCAGGGAACCGCCCCCTCGCTGCACCGCTGTAGCACTTACTGCACAAAGCCCTGCTGGGATCTTGTCAGCAGGGGCTTGCATGATGCTGACAAGAGTTGGTATCAGCCTCATCTGCATTGGACCCTGGCAGGCTTCTATCTGAGCTAGCTCCTTAAAGATATCTTGTGCAAGAGAGGCAACAACTGGATCTGGAGAGAGAAAGCACCGTTTACCAAAGCACACCAACAAACACATCTCCATTTTGCTACTGCCAGTTCCAAGGGGCAAAGCAGCAAGTTTCTCTTCCAGCTCCACCAGTTCGCTCATTCAATTATCACTTATTAAGTTTTCAGCACCAGGATGGGGTAGCAAAAAATGCACCACTTGGAGCATGTAACTGGAGCCCGTACCGTTACTGTACTTCAAAAATATCGCGATGGTGAAGGGGCAGATCTTGTTCTCCACGCTCGCTGTGAAGGCCGGGTCCACCGTGCAGACAATGCACAGCGTCTCCATCACGAGGTTCAGCACCTCCGAACTGAACTGAGTTGCCAAGTGGATCAGTCCATCAAGAATGCTGGGAAGGAAAGGCTGCAACACGTGGGTGCTCTCGGAGATCTTCAGCTGGTCACAGTAGCTAGACAAGAAATTTGTGTTACAAAGATACATACAGTCATATATTGAAGTGATTTATACATTTAACTCCAGATGGTATACAAGGGGTTCCTTCACCCCACCCAACCTTCCTCCTCACGTTCACTCCTCTAGGACTTTTCTCCTTCAGTCTACTACTCCCTAATGCCTCAACAGCTCAGTTGTCTTCTCTCCTCATTCCACCCCTGATGGTTCACAGAAGCAGAGTTAAGGGATCTTAAAAACTTGTACTACCTCTTAGTAACTGAGTTACTAAGTTAGTAACTCAGTTACTAAGTTAGTAACTCAGTTACTAAGTTCTCTTAAGAACTGCCCATCCACGGAGAAAACAAACCTTGAGGAAAGGAGTAGTCCAAGACAGACACTCACTGCTTACAAAGTGATTACTTACCAAGTTCTACAGCTGACGAGGGAATGATAAAAGAATTTCAGGAACAGCTAAATTATGTCTCCACCTTTACTTGTTTATTAACATTTCAGTGCAAACAGAAGACAAGGGTTTGGGGTTTTTTTTGCAGCAGAGAGGCTGGGGAAGAGTAGGGGTTTTACAAAGGGGTTTTTTTGTGGTTGGTTGCTTTTTGGTTTTCCACTAATGTTCATTTTTCACTGTAGAATCAATACAGCAGATCGTCCTATTACATTCTTACAATTTATTTACAAAACAGAACAAAACAAAAGCCAAACCCAAACAAAACCCGAACAAAAAACCCCCAACCCATCCCAAGCACTCCTTATTGCTGGGATTTGCTCCACAAACCTGTATCATGTCATCCAGCCACCTTTGTGACTGAGCAGGAGTGATCTGGGTTTCATCTTTATGCTTTTCATAGCTATTTAGCTCTGCTTCTCCTTGGGACTGTATCTGCTACAAAACTTTATTGTAGCCAACTTTAAGCCTCAATTTCGTATTCCTCATTCGAGTGACTCTATTTTGAACCTGTTGCTTACACTTTTTAAACTGACATCTATTTCATCCAAAGCAAGTATTTCTGCAGCCTATACAGAAATGTTACTCATATTTTAACATATTAGTGAGTGCAATTTACACCACCTATCCCTGGGGGTTTGGAATCCTTTGGGTTTACTTACCCCCAGATAGCTCTGACTGCAGAGATCCGGACAGAGGGGGGCTGGGTTTCGTGCAGACCACTGACAGTAGCTTGCAGAAACTGCTGGATTAGTTCAGGAGACATAGCCACTGTGAAACGGCTGGCGGCCCACAGAGCACGGCCCAGGAGAAAAGGAGACACTGGAACAGAACAAAAAAACCCCAGTGGTTTTAGGGTAAGTTTTATGGATTTTAAATTACACCCGTTATCCAACATCTTGGCATCCCAACAGGAAAACAGCAAGATGTGACACGGACGACAAGCATGCAGGCATACAAATAATTTTTGTTCATAGGCAGAACCCAGTTTCTTTTCTTAGTTATTTCAAAGGATTTCTCACAAAAAAAAAAAAAAAAACCCACAATAAACCAAGAACCAAAACACAAGAAGAACCAACGCCAAAAAACCCCAAACCCAACTTTTTTCCCCTCAGCTGGTTACACTTCACTCAGTTCAGCAATACAGGCTTTGCTGCTCACTAGAAAAGAAGTGAGGGAAGAGAGGGAAGGTTTCTGCAGTAACTCCTCCTCATCTAGCTCAATATTCCCTCCCCGACAGCAGCGAATAGCAGCAGCTTAGAGGAAAGTTAGAGAGACAGAGCACATACACAGGGATCTTCAGCAGATCACTTTTCTAGTTTGCAGCCATCACCTTCCAATTACAGCACCAGAGAAACAGCAAATCCTTGTTATTTACTCACCCGTTTCCACTTTTCAAGGTATGATGTATCTTAACCCTTCTGCCTTTCCAGGCTAGAAGTATCCTGATCTACTTAGGCTATCCTCAAACAGATGATGCTATTTCTCAGCATCTTTACTGCATTACTTGTACTCCTGCAAGTATTCATTTTAAGATAAGGACATAAAAAAATCCACACAAGATGTAGAGCAAGAGAAAAGCTTTATTTTCTAAGCAAGTGTTATAAACCACAGGATTTCTTTGTCTTCTTATCATTACTGAGCATTAAATGGATGTCCCTTGAGAACTATCTACATAGTGACTCCAGGAGCTCTTTCCAAAGCACAATAGCTCATTTACAAGACAGTGCACATATGTAAATATATGTAAATAGCCAGGCTTGGGTTTATTTACATGTATTGCTTACTATGCACCTTGCATGCTATTTCTTCATTTAAAATTAACTGAAAAAAAGAAAAAGTCTTCTCTGTAATAGGCTAAAATAAATGTTTCTTTGACAAAAGCATCCAGCAATTTGGGGTTTTTTTCCTGCACTGACACTGACAAAGCTTACGTGGACTCACCAATAATGGTCATGCTGGATCAAACCTCTCAAACATTAAATTATTTGCCAGACTTTTGAGATCAAACTTTTAATAACTCTTTTGACCTTCTTGCAGGCTGATGTAAGATGACACAGAAAGCAGGAGCCTGCAGAGTTCCCAAGAACGATCCCCTCAGCTAGGAGGATCACTCAAATTCATGTGCTACAGGGAGGGGATGGCTGCAGGAATTCGGAAGCCAGTAAACCACTCCTGGTGCCTTCCTTTCCCAGAAACAGCCCCAAGACACAGAACAGCTATTTTCCACCAAGCTCCCCATGCAGTCACCCTTCCATCTCCAAGCCCTACGTGCTCAAGCATCCAGACAACAGAGTTCCACCGGAAAGCACTGTGTCCCACATCGTGAACTCACGAGATTTACGCCCTTCCGCACGTGCAACGCGCACAACTGCACTTCACAGCACCACAAACACACAGACACTCCTGTCTGGAAGGGATTTCATGGCTGGCACTCAGCAATGACTGAGTAATGTCAAGGTCCAACGTACCTGAAAGGTTGAGGTCTGCAAGAACAACGTTTGTCAGGAAGCCGTGCATATCGAAATGTATTCTACCGTTCTTCACGCTGTCTGTGATAATGGACTTCACAGAGCCCAGGGCCAGCATACAAGCTTCATGTATTTTCCACCTGCAGAAGAATTCAGATGCCTTTAGGTTTTTCCATCACCATCACCTCAATAAATAACTAATAATTAAAAAAAACCCCAGAAACTAAAGCGAAACCAGCACAATTTCTTGGTCTAAGCTACCAAAACTATTTTCTTGATCTACTTCTTGTACCAGTCTTATTCTTATAATAAAAAAACAAGTGAGGCCTTTTAAATGAAGGCTTACATCTCCAGCTGTGCTTTGCTTGATTATTCTATGTGCAGAAGCACCATGATACTCATGATATTAAAGGTTTAAAAATGTTTATGTTTGCAATACATTTTGCTAATTACGATGAAATAGGATTATGGGCAAACAACACTTCTCCTTGGCTTTATTTGTGAAGCAAATACCCTCCTTTAAAACTTACCACAGTGAAGGCAGAGAATGACTCAGTGTCTGATTTTTTAGCCATTCAGTTGCTACTCACTATACAGAGTGGCCACGGACACTAACATTCCAAATAAAACACAAACACTGAACTAAGGCACCATAAAACCAAGAGACAGTACTTATGGAACAGCAGCCAGGCGCTCTGACAGCTGAGCTTTCTTTTCCCACCCCCAAGTAACAGTAAAAAACCCACAACTCTGAAGTCTGAACACTTGCATCTGCATACAGCATTTAGCTCTACTTCACCTCAAGTGAAAATTAAGACAAGAAAAAGTCTGAAATCGTGGATTGAACACGAAGTGAAAGCATTGACAATTTCTCCTATTTCTCCTCAGACTGCATATAGTTAATTAGCATTTCCAATTAGATGTTTTAAGGAATTGTCAGGGTCTGGAGGGAGGGAGCTGGGAACAGGTAACTTGTGCTAGGAACTGCTGAAAGTATTCCACATGCAGATAATGTCATCTGGCTCAAGATCTGCTGTGCTTCCTTCTTCTTCTTCTAACTGGAGCCCTCAAACTTCACCCCAGTCCATCAGCACCAACACCATGAAAAAACCACGATGAAATTGTGCTGCAGGCAGTGCTGCAGAAGAGATTGATACTCCTCTCAAAGCCATGCCCTGCTGCCCCATCTCCTTACCAGTGCTCAGCACCGTTGTTTTTAGCCTGCTCAGCCTCCTGTAAATGTCTCGTGGCTGCTGCAGCCAGCGCACTCGCGCTCTCGTTCTGGAAATCAGCAGCCACAGCCTGCACAGAAGGGAATGATGACACTTAGTTGTAGGGACTTTTCAAAGTTGACCTTTTCTCCTTTCAGGAAGGTAGGATTATTATTTGTTACTATTAGCTTGGTGGTATCTAAATGTGGATCACATCTCATACCAGCAACAGATCCTGTGCAGCAATCCTCACTGTATAGGAGAAAGTATCATCGTCTTCGTCTTCCACAAACTGCTGTGGATTTGCTGTCCAAACTTTTATCTGAAACAGAAAGGAGACGACGACAATGAATTCAGTATTTCTCTCTGCCATAAGGAGTCAACATCTTCAACTGATTTTCTTATATTCTATTAAAAAAAAAAAGTCTCTGAAAACAAGAGACAGCCTCTCTCTTTGTTCTGAGCTCATCTTGCTCTTCTGCTCCTCATCTGAGATTAGAAGTTGACACAACTGATGGCTGACCTGGAATCAGTGCTACACACTTTCATTTATAGATGAGGGATGGGAGAAGTAGATGAATCTTTAAGAGAGTGCCTGTTTTCATGCATGCCTACATAAACACAGTGATGACAGCTGACAGGCTGGGGAGCTCAGGAGCCACGTGGAATTTCAGTACACATTATCTCATGCTACTAGCACAACCTTTTCACTATCACAGAAACCTGGCTCCCCCTTTCAGCACGATAATCCTCATTTTCTCAGCATAATGCTTCATCAAGGGATGAAGGAAGAAAGCTTGGGGGAGTTGGGGTTGTTCAGCCTGGAGAAAGAAAGGCTCCAGGGAGACCTCCGTGTGGCTTTTCCATATACAAAGGGGGACTATAAGAAAGATGGAGACATTTTACCAGGGCTCATCGTGACAGGACAAGGGGCATCAGTTTTAAACTGAAAGAGGCTAGATATAAATTAGATATATAGAAGAAATTCTTTACTATGAGGGTGCTGAGACACTGGAATACATTTCCCAGAGAGGCTGTTGATGCCCCGTCCCTGGAAGGGTTCAAGGATGGGCTGGACAGGGCTTCTGAGGAACCTGCTCTAGCAAAAGATGCCCCTGCCCATGGCAGGCAGGTTGGAACTGGCTATCTTTGAAGGTCCCTTTCTACCCAAACCATCGTACAAACCTGGGATTTACTGTCCATGTCACACCATTTAGTTACACCTCGATGCTACTGCCCTGACTCCTGCCATCGCAGTGACAGAACAGCCTGTTAGCTGCAGCACCTTCCATGCACCAGAGCTCTTCCTAGGGCACTGCCTGTTTAAAATCTCCCATTTCATTTGCTTCCTACACAAGACAAACATGCTCACCTGCTCCTCTGTGATCTGCATGTACAGCAGGATGTAATAAATCAGCTCTGGCAAAGCCTTCTTCACTGTGCTCTTAAATTTGTTGTTTTCCAACAAGGCATGAACAAATTCAAATATGCTGAACACTAGATTTTCAAAGCCCAATACTTCACCTGAACAAAGATAAAAAGAACACGACTGAGTTTGCCAACATATAGAAAGGCAGATGTGAAAACAAGAACCATGACTGATATGCCAACATACAGAAAGGTATAAATGGGTGTCAGATATAATTACAAACTGTTAGCTTGTCTGACAAGATAATGTTTATTCTTACTCCTGGACTAGCAAGGGTGGCAGCAGCCCCAGGAGGATGTTTGACCTCATTGCTTTCTGCTCCTCTTCCCACCTCACCACACACCCCTCATTAAAACTGAGCAAGCTCAACCTAAAACCTGTTTGGTTTTCTTTTGTCTCACTATTTTTATCTCAAAATTGTTGCAGAACTCAGGTCCTTGAGTCACTAGAAAACTTAAACTATGCAGGTTCACTGAGCACGATCACACGTGACTTGCAAGGAAGTGACAGACACTGTTCTCTCACCACTGAGCACAATCTCCTACAGTGTTTCAGTTGCTATTTTGACAACAATAATATTCAAAAGAGAAGGCAGAAGTGCAGTTTAGCAAGTTCTTACCATCAGAATCCACAGGGTCCTCCACCTCTTCTGTGTAATTTACTTCTGTTCTCACATAAGTGAATGGAGTTAAGTAAACGCACATTTTTCTAAAGAACTGGATCTAGTTAGGGATTAATCTGTTCCTGATTCCTGAGTAACAGAATTCCTGGTAACTAGGGATGCTTTCTTTCTTAAAAAAAAAAGAAACCTTAGACTATACACACAGTCCTGTGTTTCAGAGAGAAGACAATCTCCAAGACTTCTGGCTTCGTGCATTGCCTAACTCCAACAACCACTTCCACAGACCACTTCCACATCTCTTCAGCACATCTTTTACATCATTTGATTTACTTAAACCAAACCCACCAAGATAACCTAGAGAGTCATTTATGTCAAACCTTTGCAAAAAGGGAACCACTCAAATTCACTCTTTGCAGGAGACAGTGAGCCAGTTCAAGCCTTCACTAATCCAGACGGGTGAGCAGCCACCCCATGATCCCACCTCGTGTTGGCTCTGCTCCCTGTCAGGCCTCTGCCTGAGCCTGCACCCCTGAGAAGTGGCAGAAGGCTAAGCAGGGAATGAAGAGGAAGGTGAATTGAAGATCCAACAACTGCCAGAGCAAACAAAAGGACAAAGGGGGAACAAGACTTTCCCTTTTTGTGAGCAAAAACCCATTTTGTCAGCTCAGCTGCCAGGGGGACTGCAATGGGAGTCAGGAGAGGAGGGAGAAACACACCATCCAATGTTTAACAAACAGCTCCTTCTGTTCTAACAACGGACAAAGGGAAAAAAAACGCAAAAAAAACCCCCAACCCACTGACCTTGAAACTGGACAGCCTCTACTTGCTCCTGCACTGTGGCTACTTCCGTGGTCTTTCTACTCATTTTCACTCTACAAGAGCCTATCCCCCATTGTGCAGCAGGATTCTGAAACATAAGACTATGCAGGGAAAGGCCCAGAGATCCTGGGCAGAAGGGACATTCTTCTTCAGTTACAGAGGGAAAGCCCAGTCAACCCTTCCACTGTTACCACGACACAGAGACCAGTTCTGGTGTTGACACCAATTCAGAAAAGGCTACGAGGCGGCTGTCACGGCGAGCTACCCCGGTACCAGGTACCGCGCTCTTCAGTGTTCAGGTTGTTGCTGTGCACAAGACAGTTTCTCTTCTATCCGTTTGAAACCTGCTCACCACAAAGGATATAAGGCAGCACTTTCTGTGAGGGTGTTCCAGACGATGGGCAGGATCTGCTGCATCGACGACACCATGTGCTTCGGGTAGTTTTTCACAAGGGCTGTCACAGCCTGGAACAAAAAGACAAAAAAAAAAAAAAAAGGAAACAAAAAAAGGAATCTCAGTCAGAAGCAAACCTGAGGAAAAGCAACAACCACTCCAGAGACAGGCTGCTGAGCCATTAGCAGCGAGGTAACCCAACATCACTCTGCCACCAAGGTCTCCTCCTCTCCCTCCTGACCAGGCAGTCCCCTCACTTGCACAAACTCTGACAAAGACTCCTCTCCTTCCTGGCTCTTTTGCAGGGAAGCAAAGGGATAACACAAGTTGTAGGACTCTGGAAATGAAGACAATGCAGTGATTGGTGTTAAGGTACGAGACACCGGTCAGGAGGACACTGCTGCACAGCACTGCCTGGACACAGTTCCCACTTGGAAGTTTTGTCCCAGTGAACGAACTCTGGTATCCAGTAAAACCAGATCACAGCCCATTTCCCACACTTGTACACGTGTGACACATCTGTTAGCACATCCAGGGAAGAGCTGGGTGCGAAACACCCCCGGATCAATCCTCTCCCCCGGATCAGTTCAGCTCCAGCCACAGGCAGCAGTGCCAGCCCAGCCCAGAGGCTGCTCGGGAGCCAGCAGCAGACTGTGCCTGGGGTTTCCTGAAGCTGATCACCCCGAGGCAGGGCAGCCCTTTCACTGCTGCTTGCCACAAAGATTCTGGAATGCTCGAGGAGACAGAGAACACCCATTTACCTGACAGACACTGTTTCCTCCCACACAGGCACAGCCCCAGTTCTGTTGTATCTGTTACAGGAGAGCCTCTGTAACTGCCTGACTGGCAGCCACTACGAGACACACACGAGGTTTTCTTTTGTCACATTGGGCACATTAATAGAAATTAAAAAAATAAGCAAATAATCATCTTCCAGACAGGTCCAGCACTCTAATACCAGCACTGCAGCCACTGTGTCTGTCAGGAGTGGGCAGGCAGAGATAATCCAAACACACACATTTGAGAAAGAGCTGGGGAGGTGACAGATCATTACACAAAAGTCTTGTTGAAAAAAAAATGGTCTCTGAGAAAAAAAAAAAAGTTTATGCAGATGCTGGCAGAAAATCTGAACCTGATCTGCAGGACTGCTGCAAACTCAGCACCCCAACTACAGCCAGAGCAGCATCTAAAGAGACTTGTTCCCTGTGCCGCTGCTCATGAACCCCACGCCAGTGTTTCTGAGCTGTGTGCCAAGACAACCTTGCAGGAAGCACTGCTCAAGTGGCAAGAGAGTTCTTCAATTCAGTAGCTCTGCAGCTCTAATCTCTGGACAGCTCTATCTCTGGGCAGCCCATTCCAGTGCCTGACAGCCCTTTCTGGAAAGAAATGCTTCCTGAGATCCAGCCTGAACCTGCCCTGGGTCAGCTCCAGGCCATTGCCTCTTGTTCTGTCCCTTGTCCCCAGGGAGAACAGCCCAATTCCTGCCTCATTACCCCTTCCCTTCAGGGAGCTGGAGAGGGCAATAAGGTCTCCCCTCAGCCTTCTCCAGGCTCAACAGCCCCTTCATACTTCAGACTGTTGGTTAATTGGTGCTCCTGACAGAATCACTGCATAGTCAGGTATCCTGGTTTGAGTTAGAACACAGCTAATTCTGTTCAGTGATTTTACTTCTCAGCTCAGTCTCTAAGCAGCTGCACAGTCTGAAGGGAACAGCAGATTTTCAGAGTCTCTGCTTCTGGCAGTGATAACGCTCCAAGTTTAGAGTCACTGCCGAGGGCTGGGGTGTGCAGAAAGGCTCCTGTTGATATTTTCTCCTGGGCAGACCAAGGTCACTGCTGGATCTTGTGCACCACGTTGGGAAGGCAGCAAGTAAAAGGCAGCACCTGCAGGGAGGGGCCAGGACAGGGGACCCCACACTGACCAGCCAGGGATCCCAGCCCGTGGACGGCATCTTCAGTACAAAGCTGAGGGATCAGCCTCTTCTCCAACAGCCAGTGTCCGAGGAGGACACCCTAATGACCCTCTTACTCTTGATGTGCTTTGAGACAGCACTGAGGAGAAGTTGTTCCATCACCTTTGCAGGGATGGAGGTGAGGCTGGCAGGTCTGTAGTTACACAGGTCCTATTTCTTGCCCTTCGTGAAGACTGGAGTGACATTTGCTTTCCTCCAGTCCTCAGGCACCTCTCCTGTTCCCCATGACTTACCAAAGATGATGGAGAGTGGCCTGGCAATGACCTCTGCCAGCTCCCTCAGCACCCAGGGGTGCAGCCCATCAGGACCCATGGATTGATGGATGTCCAGATTGTTTAACCGGTCCCTAACCCAGTCATCATCAACTGAGGCAAACTCCTCCATTGTCCTGACTCTCCCTGGGGCCTCGGGTGCGTAAGCTCCTGAGGACAGCCCCCAGCAGCACAGAGACAAGGAAGGCATCAGTAACTCCACTGCCTTTGTACCCTCTGTCAGCAGGGCCCCCCTTATTCAGCAGTGGGCCTACATTGCCTCCAGTGGTAGTTTTAACTGAAATGGATTTGAAGCCTCTTCTTGTCCTTGACCTCTCTCGCAACGTTTAACTCCAAGGAGGCCTTAGCTTTCCAAGCTGCCTCCCTGCATCTTCTGACAACAGTCTTACACTCTTCCCAAGTGGCCAGCCGCTCCTTCCATGAGCTGTAGACTCTTCTCCCACTTGAGCTGGCCCAGCCGTTCCCTGTTTAACCTTGCGGGTCTCCTGGCTCCATTTCTGGATTTCATACCTGCTGGGATGCTCTGATCCTGAGCTTGGAAAAAGTGTTGCTTGAATGTTAACCAACTCTCTCGAGCCCCTTTACCTTCTTGTACCCGTCCCATGGGATTTCCCCCAGCAATTGCTTGAAAAGGCCAAAGTTGTCCCTGCTGAAGTCCAGGGTTGTGATTCTGCTTGGGATTCTGTTCCTGCTGTACGAGATCCTGAACTCCACCATCTCATGGTCGCTGCAGCCAAGGCTGCCCTCAGCCTTCACCTCTTCAAGCAGACCCTCCTTGCGATGAGAATAAGATCCAGCAGCGTCCCTCTCCTAGCTGGCTCATCCACCATTTGCATCAAGTCATCACCAATGCACTGGAGGAACCTCCTGGACTGTGACTGCATGAGGAGGCCTTCCAGCAAAAATCCCCATGAGAACCAGGGCCTGGAATAGCCTCATCAACTTCCTCAGCCTGTGCCAGACACCCACACCAGTGTCACCCAGGCCAGCCTGACCCTCAGTTCCCACCCACGAACTCTCACCTTGCTCCTCATGCATCCCTGGACAGAGCTCAAGACATTTTAGTTGTTCTCTCACAGAAGAGCAACTCCACCAGCTCACCTTCTGGCCTGTCTTTCCTAAAAAGGACAGAGCCATCCATGGCCACATTCCAGTCATGAGAGCTGTCTCTAATTGATATTGAGATATCAGTTTAATTCATGCTAAACTATCAAACAAGAAACCAATAAATTACACCACTGGTACTTCATTCTGGTAGTCACAGTTGAAAATATTTTTGTTGTGATCAAAGCTCCCAGCTCCTCCAAGGGTTAAAAGCAGTGACTTTCCTGCTGATAACTGCTTCTGATCTTGTGACTACACTTGGAAAGACTGGGGACAACTTAACAATCTGTGGTTCACCACGATGGGATGCAGCCCACATACTCTGATAAGCAGGATAACTGTCCCAGCAGATCAGATGTGCACACTTCAGCATTATTCCTCCAGGCTTGCCTCTGATTTCCACCAAGAACTCCATGAACCTCAGACTACAAAGCTCTCAAGAGATAGGGAAGGAAAAAAAATATCTTCCTGTCATTTGCTGCATAGCACTTCATTAAGGGGAAAAAAAAAAGATAGGATTGAGTTTGCATCTGGTGGAAAAAGTCTCAATTCCCTCCTCCATTGCATCAGCATTTCAAGGGGTTCCTGAAATGATCTCATCTGTAGAGCTGGCTTAACTAATCCCTTGAGGTCTCTTTCTTTTGCATTACAATGAGTCTAAAATCCGCTTTTCTGGAAGGGAAGGCAATTTATGGGTCTTTCACCTGAATCCATTTTCCCTTGGTTAGATTTTTTCCTTTCCCCTTAAGTAAATCAGCTTAGAAACCCTAAGTGACAAAATCATGAACTGCCCTGAATCAACCAGAATATTCATCCCTTCACAAAAAGCCTCCTGTAACCACTTGTCAGCAGCAGATCTCCTGAATTTCCTGTTCACATCAGTGATTTTCTGCTGCCATCAATGCCACCCAGCACACAGCAGTGTATTCAGACCCCAATCCTCTCCTACATGGCACCTACCTGGCAGTGGCCTGGTGCCCACACACAGTGAAGGAACAGAGCAAGAACAGGATGACATTTCCTCAAATACTTTTCCAGCCTGTCCCATCTTTCAAGACACTACTGCTGGCTATCAGTGCAGTCATAGGAGCACAAATAGCTCCAGTTTCAGTAAGCACTGTTGGCACTGCTGTCCTGAACAGAACTGAGAAAACAAGTTCCATGACACAGAACTTAGTAGCTGCTACTTTGTGTAATTCGATGGCATCCTCCCAGCATTTCTTCTCATGGCTCCAGTGCAAAGCTGGTCCTTAGGAATGATGATGGAAAACTTGTGCTGCTTGTCTTCACTAACTCTGCCCTGTGGTTCCGTCAGGGAACGTGGCTGAATGGGCCTGAACCATCCATCACCAGAAACCTGGACACAAGTCTTGTTTACCAAGCAGCACATGTGCAAGTACCTGAAAGATCTGGATTTGATTCTGCAACTTCTGTTTCTGAGCTCCTCCTTTCTCTCCCACATTGCAGGTAGCACACCCCAGAACTCCAGCACTTGCCCGGCTGCTGGAGGGATCTCAATTCCTACGCCAGCACTGAGCTGCATGCACACAGAGCTCTGCCCTCCAATCCTCTTTCGCCAGGAAACCAGAAGAATACAAGGACCTGCCATCTCTCTTTTGCAGAGATAATTTAGCATGAAAGAGCTGGCACAGAAAAAGCTTTTACAACTTCACAGCAGCAGCATTCAGCAGCATCTTTAGAAAAGACTGATAGTTAACTACTGAGTCTGGTGTCCAAACAAGACGCATACAAGATGTTTTAGATCAGCAAGTGACCAGAACAGATCACCCTACAGACTGATCCCTATGGATCACTTTAAGGACAGACTGCTATGGATCTCATCACGAGTATCTGCAGTACAGGCAGAACAGTTTATTTCCATGGTGTATTGTGCTGGGAGCCAAAAATCTTCACTATTCCTAACATGAGGAGAGGTGACAGGCACTTGTTTCCAGCTCATCTGACAGTATACTGGCATTCAATTCTTTCTGAAGTGACTCACCTTTAACACTTCCATCTTAAAGCCGCTGTCCGATGTCGGTCCGTCAGGCATTTGCAGGGCCTGCACAAAGGCCTCTGTGAACTGCTGCACCACAGGGAAAATCAGGACTTTGGCTGCACCCTGGTTATAAGCAATGCAAGCACAGGTGAATTTTAGACACAGAACCCCCACATCTGGTAAGTAAAGCACTGGAAGCAGTGCAAATTGAACTCTTCTGCTACAAAACCAAAGGGGGACTCATGACAACTGCAGAACGTTGCCTGAAGTACTTGTTTCAGACATCACTTTGGCTCTCTCCTCATGCTGGGAACTAAGCTTAGCTGCATCCCACCCTTCCAAGCCACACAGCCCCGACTGCTACACCACACAGCCCTCCACCTCAGCTAATCCCTGCGGCCTCTAAACTGGGACCAGACAATCCAGTCTGGAGAGCCTGGGGAGTTGGGCACGGCCCCCTGAAGTGGCACCTCCATTAGATCGGCTGAATCACGCCCCGCACCCTACCACCCAGACCCCCCAGGCTAGGAAGGAAACCTGGGGTGCCAACAGCACCCAGCAGCAATCCCAGTGATCCTGGGGGTGATGTTTATCTCCCTCCCGAGCCACCCTCCCCCCGACGGAGCCGGCTCCTTGTGAGCAATCAGCAGCTGGCCTGCAGGTCACTGCCTTGGCCCTCCCTAGGAAAACACAGCAACCACTTTTCCTGATGTCCAAGCACTCCATAAGCAGCACTTGGCAACACTGGGCAAAAAGAACCTCACTGAGAATATTCCTCGTAACTCCACAGGCAAATTAAACCAATTAGGAAATGGCACTAGCAATTTTTTTTAAGCGATTACCTCTTTTTTTTTTTTTAAGTCAAATTTCAATGGAAAAAAGTTTGGTGTACAACGGAAAGGGCACTTCCAGCCCTCCTCCAGAACAACACAGCGGGGAGCTGTGACTACCTTGCACCAGCTTTGGGACAGATCACTAAGCTGCCTTGTCAGCGTGGTACAGATACGGAGCAATGACCAGAGCTTCCAAAGGACCCGCACGGAATTGCTCCCCGTACAGAGAGGGAGGCAACAGCAGATACAGCCACTCAGCACTGACCAGCCACCAGACCGAGTCACCCTTTCCTACCCTCACCCCAAGAAAAATTACAAAAGAACAATTTATTGTCTGGGGAATGCTGGGAAACCCACTTGTCAAAGGCCACAGAAAATACAGATCTGCTCAGAGCCAGGCAGGAGACTTCTGGAGGAAGCTGCTCAGCTGCCCAGCGGTTGGAATGAACAGATGGTCTTCTAAAATTTGGGTTGGTTTCCATCACTCCTTCAGGAACAAAAGGCTAACTTGCAGCTGATGGAGTTCCAGGAGCTTGTACCCAACGCCTTGCCTGAAGGCCAGAAAACTGCCCATCGTTGCCCAGCTGCCAAGTCTGGGCATTTTATCAGGACACACATTCACCTGGAGACTGGAGGCACGACAAGGACTGCCTACCAAAGGGAGGATGCACTATCCCCTCCCCACACCGACTCCCCTTTCTCTGAGCTGTTACAAACAAGGCTGCAGATGCAGCAAATTAACTTTGATTCTGGAAACCGAGTCGGAGTAGCAAGGCACGCGCGTGCAGGAGAGCGTTCGCCATCATCATGGATACGGTTACACCCTCTGCCCCAGGCTGCAGCCGACAGCACGGCAATCTCCAACCTTTCATTTTCATACTAGTCATCAGTTAGAACCTCGCTCTGTTTGAATTCAGTCTGTGTTGCAAAGCAAGTGAAACTCTTGCCTTTTCCAGCTCCTCCATGTTACAGATCATATGGGCGCACGTGGTGAAGATCTCCACTGCGCGCGACCTCGTGCGAATCCCATACACCTGGAAAACCATTTCAATAACAGATCAGCAACAGGAGACACTTAGTTCCTTTCTATTTTTTTAAATTCTATTCAGTTTTTTTGCTCCAAGTCCCTCATTTCATCATTAGCTTCAACAATTTTCTTTAACTGCCATCAACTAGCACATCACCAGGGACATCCTTTGAAGTCTAACTCATCCCACAGTACAGCTTAACCATTACATCTGGAGTTTCTCTGCTCCAGGAAACGTTCCCACCACTGCCACTCAGAACCAGCTTCACAGGAAAGCTCATACCTCTGCCATTGTGAAAATTTTGTACATCTCTGGAAGAATGACAGGAGCAACAAGAGGCATCTGCGTGTCTGTCACTTCCCGCGTAAATTCTAGAAAATGGAAGAGGGGGAGTTCTTACAAGAGAACAAACGCGTAGGCAACAGCAACAACAGAATCCTTGGGAAGCACTAACTGGAAACACCTTGATTTGCACTTGACTGGACCAGTGTCATCTGGCCTACCCCTGGCAATCCTTAAGGCAAAAAGGAACACATCACACTAAAAATTGTTGGTGTCTGGAAAACCAGCGCAGAGCCCCAGAGATGGTGAAGGGAGTGGAACATCTCCCTGCTGAGGAGAGGCTGAGGGAGCTGGGGCTCTTGAGCTTGGAGAAGAGGAGACTGAGGGGTGACCTGAGGAATGGTTATAAATATGTAAAGGGTGAGCGTCAGGAGCTTGGAGTCAGGCTCTGCTCAGTGAAGGACAAGGGGCAACGGGTGCAAGCTGGAGCACAGCAGGTTCCATGGAAACATCAGGAGAAACTTTTTCGTGGTGAGGGTGACAGCACTGGACCAGGCTGCCCAGAGAGGCTGTGGAGTCTCCTTCTCTGGAGACTTTCCAAACCCACCTGGGTGTGTTCCTGTGGGACCTGATCTAGGGGATCCTGCTCTGGCAGGGGGGTTGGACTCGATGGTCTCCAGAGGTCCCTTCCAACTCCTACCTTTCTGTCATTCTGTGAGAACAGTGTGTTACAAAGTTCCTTCCAAGCTATAACTTGTAGCACAGAACCTTCTTCCTCAGCTTTCACCACATCTACCAAGTATGCAATTTAACAGTGACCACCAGCAGGCATCATGCCCAGGAGAAGAGAAGCAGCAAACCGCACTTTCTTCAGTTTGGAGTGAGGAGTGACAGGACCCTACAGCAAGGAAAAGCCTGAACCTCTTCCTCACCGAAGCTCTCACACACACATACCTGTGAGCACTCTCATGGCTCCGTGCACCGCGTTCACATCTCCACTAACCAGCATCTCCATCAAGAGGTTGAAGAGCTCGGGCCAGGCTTCGGGCCAGTCCCAGTGGGCTATGGCTGAAACGGCGTAAGCCACGCTCGAGCGCACTTTGCTGATCGACTCCCTCAGCCCGTTGGGCAGGAGCTCCCGAATAGCAACTTTGGCCTGGAGAGAGTAAAGTGATAGAGCAAAACAGGCATCAAACAGTTTCATGTTTTGGCTAAGAGTTAGATACCTACGACTGTATCCTGATACTGTTTCAACATTGGTTTTACAAAATAAACCCTTGTGAGACAAAAAGCTACTCCACTACACCCCCAAAAGCTACTCCACTACACCCCCA
>JANVCC010000293.1:600548-613869 GCA_025345505.1 Todiramphus chloris collaris | reverse complement strand
CGGGGGCGGCAGCAGCTCGGGGGCGGCAGCAGCTCGGGGGCGGCAGCTCTGCAGGGCACAGCGCTGCGCCCCTGGCTCGGAGCAGCTCGAGCAGCAGGGCCGGGGCCAGCGCTGTGGGCAGCAGTGCTGGGGTCCCCAGGGCGGGCAGCCTGTCCGCGCCTCAGGCTGCAGGGCAGGCCTGGAACGTAAGCCTCGAGGTGCTGGCTCGGGTCAGAGCAGTGCTGGACACGAGGCGCAGGGGAAGCAGAACAAGCGGGCTGCTGCCACTCTGGGTGAGGCAGGAGCGAGCCAGCTGGAGATGGGCTCAAGCCGCGGGCACAACAAGCCTGGAGCACGCGGGGGAGTGAAGCCCTGCGCTGCTTCCATCCCTGCGCTGCTTCCATCCCTGCGCTGCTTCCATCCCTGCTCTCTGCAGCTCTTTGCTCAGGAAGGACAAGCGATCTTACAAACCATGCCCAGTACCCGAAAGCGGTGTCAGCAGATACAAAACGGGTGTTTTACACAGGGAACGGTGCTGGGAGTTGCATTTGGGCGCAGTGCTGCCAGGTCCTTGGTGCTCCTGGGGACTGTCTGAACCGCGTGGCTATTCGGTGTTGGCTCCTCTGTGGCAAGAGCCCTGGGAGCAGGGCAGTGAGCGAACCTGCGCAGACTGGAGAGGGCCAGCAGGGGTTTTGCAGAGGGCCAGCAGGGGTACTGCACGGTCCCCACACTGCCACCTCCTGCACTCTGCCCTCCACTCCCTCCCTGACTGCTCAGCCTCCCTCCAGCCTGGGGGAACTTCTCTGGCAATGGCAAGCCCATTGTTGGGCACCACGAGGGACTTTTTTCTTGCCCACAACACTTACTGCTTGGAAGTTACCTGAGAGTTAAGTGATGACCTGGTAATAGAAGTGCTGCCATGAGGAGTACCTGATTCTTAGCCTTGTTGTGGTGCTATTTAATACTTAAACATCAACATTTGTGCACAAGTCTTGTTCCCCTGCTAGAGCCATCCTTTCCCCATCTGCCCATCACTCTTTCTTTGTGTATTTTGTTACATTCCACGCCAGCTCTGCTGACCTCTTCCGAGCTGGAGTCCCTTCCCCTGGGCAACATGGCCAGGCTCCCACCAGGGCACTTTTAAACGTTCCTGTTAAGAGCGGTTCGAACAACGCGCCTGTGGAGCACACGGGTAACTTTTGCAGCCTGTGATCGAGATTTTTCTCTACAGCAGAAAGAGGAGCTGAAGGTAGTGCAGAGCAACCCTTGCCTAGCCCACAGTCCTCCTTTCTGCTCAAATGATTTTACAACTGCTCTGAATGCTCCAACTCGTCCTTCTCTAGTTGCAGAAATTACATTTACTTGACTCTTCCAGGCGTTTCCAGCTTCCCTGTCCCCTCTGGTTTGCACACCGCATGGTCTCCTGCCATGTTTGCTGTGCAGAAGCTTCCTCTGAAGCCAGCAAACCAAGGGCTTGCCTTGCAAATGCCTCACAGCCCAATGGCTTCTGACATCCTTTCTTTCGACGTGCTTCAGGGAAGAAAGTTCAGTCACCAGAAAAAGACTGTATTCTTAGCAACAAAAGGTATTTCATGATGAACTCCTTGTTTCCCCCTGTGAGGTTTCCACTCGCGGGCAAGGCAGACAAGGCCTCGAGCCCCCCTGCAGACCCTGCCATGGCGAGACGTGCAGCTGACAGGGGACTGCTGGAACCAGCAGCCGTCCTCCCAGAGAACGCGGGGCCAGCGCGGAGCAGCAGCAGCCCCAAGGACACGGTGCCAGCAGGGACGCTCCGTGGTCCCCGGCCTGTCCCCCGCCTGGGTAGGATGTAAACCCAGGCAGCAACAACAACGGGAAACCCCAGAAGCCCAACAGCCGCCGAAGCAGCCCGAGCACCCCCCAGATACTCTCCAGCACGGGCTTTGTCCCCAACCACCCCTTGGTGAGAGATCCTCTTTGAACAAGCTGTGCTCCGTGGACAGGGAGCTACTGGTTTTACTGCTTCTCATATTTACCCATTTCTAGATGCCTGTCCCACGCAGATTTCAGGAGGCAAGCACATGCACAGAATCTGCCCCGGTATCGTGATTCAACAGCCAAGTGCCTTTTAACAGCATTGCTGGGAGCTGCAGGATCAACCACCGCTTCGGAGCGAGAGCACCGGAGGTACGCGTGGTACCCGTGAAGTGGCAGCTCTTTGACGCAGGGTACGTCACTACTTCTTTGCAGCCATCTCCCAGCAAACCTCCCTCTCCGCACCGGGAATTCTGGGCCCAGCACCGTACCCCATCAGCACACGTACTTTTGCTGTCTTCCTACAAGCTTTGTTCTTTCTGCCCACTGTCAGTGGAACCCGTTTTTCTCTCTCCGTCGAATGGGAGCTGCCCGTGGAACCTGGGGTGCTCTTGACAGCTTTATCTCCTCTTCCAGACGTAGCTTTTGTTTGCATTGATGCTCTTCCTGGCGCAGGGCTCTTGCCTTCAGAGACTGACACGTTTATGTCCTAGAGAACTCTCAATATGCAGCCTGTTCACTTCTGAAGAATAAAGATGGGGTTTTAAGGCTGTACTCAACCTTTCTCTTGGCGAAAGCGAGTTCATAAGAAGAGCCACCTCGGCTCCTCACCGTTGCTGCTGCCGGTGTGTGTTCTGGAGCCCTTCTCTTCCTAAATCCCGGGTGTCACCTGCAGTCCTGTCCTGCAAGCACACCTCCTGCCGCAGACACAGCAGCCTCATTGCTCTTCTCCGTGGGGCTGTTGTCAGCCTGGTCAGGGACCCAGCCTACAGCCGCAGCGCTCGCTGTAGCTCCTTCTCCACGCTGCAGCAGCTCCCAGCACCGGTCAGTGCCACCCCCGAGCAGCTGTGTCCAGCTGTGTCACTGTCTTTGCTGTGGCACCGTGCCCTCAAGCACACACGTGGCTAGTCAGCAGCGACACCCCCGGTCCCGTCCCTGTTGGGCTGACCAGGGCTGCTGGAGTCCCACAGGCCACGCGTTCCGGTGGCTTTGCCGCTCGGTGCCGTTTAACACAGAACAGGGGACTGCAGCTGGGCGGGAGCGTTCCCCTCCTGGGATCAATTCTTTGCACAGCCAAACTGCAGCTGGCTGTGAAATACCAGGGCCTGATGCCTTGTCCCTAAGAAGTTACGTCCTTTGCTGTACCCGGAACTCATTTTAACCCCTCAGCAGCGTACCTGTCCTGTGTTCCGCCCCGGAGGAGTCAGCACAGACCCCAGCTGGGGAAGGAAAGGACTGCACGGCTTTGCTGTTTACACCAAATCCTTGGCGTGCTCTTTGCTCCACTTCTTCCCCACGTTTCTGCCTTTGCTGGTGCCCGGTCACGCTGGGCACTGGTCACACCAGCAGCACAGCTGCAGCAGCAGCTTCTCGCTGCCGACACTCGGCGCCGTGTTTGCGTTCCCAGGGTGTGAGCAGAGAGAACCGATGGCACACGGGCTGCTGTAAGAAGAGTGTGGAGCAAAGCAGCACCGCTTCCAACACCTTCACCACCTAAAATCTCTTCTGCCACCTCCAGAAGAAGCCCTCTGCAGAGACCCAAGGCTGCCAACCCCCACGGACACTCGGGCACCACGCACAGGGACCGTCACTTCCCACCTTCCTCCACAGCTCCCTGCCTTCCGCATTCGCTTCCACGGCTCCCAGTGGCTCTGCACTCAAGGCACCAACGCGTGCTGGAGCCACGGAGCCTCTTAATCTGCTGTTTGCTTCTGACATGGAAAGCCAGGACCCACAGGCTGCCCCACAGACTGTTCCTCTCAGCTGGTGGTCAGTGCTGGGAAACCCAGTTCAAAGCATTTTGGAATTTTACAGCTTGGTCCTGGAAAGGTGCAGGAACACCTCAGCACTGGTGCTGGGACCACAACCGATGCAGCGGGGCCTGCAATGGTCTGTGCTCCTGTGGCACGAGAAAGTGCCCAGCAAGCAGAGTGAAGGTGGCACAAGAGATGCAATCCCAGTGTCCTGATGGATGGTACAGGCAGCCTTTAAATAAAATCATTTTTTTCAGCCTCAAATCCACAGGTCGGGTAACTAATCTGATTTTTGTCCTGTTATTATACTCACATAGAGGCCATGAACTAGTCTTATGAAATAAAAAAATTGGATCTGAGCACTCTGGGGAGTTTGATGTACTTGGTCGCTTTATCAAAAAATACAACAAAATTGAAAACCCCACAAACAGAAGCAGAATGGGGCGAGGAGGGCTTTTTATCCCTTGTTTTGGCTCAGCCTCTAGAAATGTAGGAGGGACAAAGAGGGGGGAGAAAGGGACAGCGGATCCCAGCAGCCCCGCTGCTGAGCTGCTGAGCATGTTCTGCCTTCACCATCTTCCCTGAGGAGGGATGTGCAAGGGATGCTCAAAGAAGAGCCCACCCTGATGCAAACAATAAACCTCTTGATTATTTAGCTTGCCAAAGCCGAGCCCCAGCTGAACCCAGCCTGAAGCACCCACACAGATGAAACCCCCGGCCCCGTGGTGCAGCAGCTGCCCCCACGCCCACAGCAACCTCCAGCCACTGGCTCCAGAGATGCAATTCCAGCAGGAAACAAACCACGACTCCCTGAGCAGACAGCCCGTTCTGGACAGGTCGCCCAGCGACAGAGTTTCCTGGTTCTTGAGTTTTCTCAAGCAACGCTGTGGTCGTTTCCAACCCATCAGCCCCAGTTCCACTGCGTTCGGTCATCCCGACAAGAGATTGTGTTGTTAGGACCACAAACATCTCCTGTGGCCCCTACAATCCTCAACATGACAACTTTCCCTTGGCCCTCTACTCAATGCTAAACTTAACAGCATCATATTTCCTCCAGCACTTTTTGGTGAACAGCCTTTTCTTCAATGGAAAAAATAAGAGGGATACTGTGAGAGGAACTGCTGTAATGTTTCGAAACACCGCAAGCTCTTTCCATTTCCAGTTTGTTTGCCTGTCTTCTTTAAAAGGAAGTTGTTACAGATCAGCTTTTCTCCACAGCTTGGACTCTTATCTGTGCATTGCACGAAGACTTCTTCAAAAAAAAAAAAAGAAAAAAAGGAAAAAAAAGAAATCCCACCCCATCCTTTTGGTAATTACGGTAAATAAAGACAGCCCAGTCAGCCTGTGGAAGCACACACACATTTAGCTACCGCACGTGTGGTCACGTTGTCTTCTCCCCCCCTTCCGACAACTCCAGACAAATCATCTGTGCCAGGATGAAGACTCTCTAAGGGTTAAAAGCCAAAAGGATACTAAAAAGCACAGTCAATGTTAAAAACCAAACACAACAAACCCCTGGGCAATGAAATTCCTGCCCAGTTCTGACTCCACACGGAGCGGAGTGCAGCAGGTCGCTGGCAGCCAGGCGTGGCTCGAAGGCTTTGCCCTACACCCTGTGACCAAGGGATAGAGACAAAGGTACCAGCAAACTCCTCTCGCTGATGATGGAGGGAATGCCAACACCAGCACGTCTCTGGCGAGGACAGGACGCCGTAAGGAGAGTGCTCTCTCTGCCACAAAGATCTCCTAGACCTCCCATGCCCCAGGGCTCTGGAAGGTCCACCTTTGGCAGGCCACGGAGCCACCTCACTGTCCCCCGGCCATTTCCGAGGGCCAACGGGCACGCTCTGCAGGAGCAAGCTCTCTCCAAAGGACTGCGGGCGCAGCCTCACACGGCTTCACTGCCCCAGCTCTCCTCCTGCCCCGCTCTGCCGTCCCCGTGCCGTCCCTTCTCACCCCCAGGCTAAGGTCCCGAAGTAGCCTGGGACAGAATCAGGACCCGTCCAGAAATTTCCTCATTCCTCCAGTTTGTAGCCTAAGTGCAAGCGGGGGCAGCTGGCACAGATCTGTCTGTGGCCAGCAGAGTGCTCTGCGGCCCCCCAGCCCCCCGGCCCCCCAGCCCGTGCCCCGCTGAGCCCATGGCGGGGAAAGCCTCTCCCTTCCAGAGGCGGCTGGACGGGGCTGGCAGCAGGAGCTGCCCCACACCTTTGCTCCTGCCCCTGCCAAATCTCAGCCTGCAGTCTCGACCCTTTACTCACCCAAACCGCAAATCATTGCCATTTGGAAAGGCTTTGGAGGAGACAAAGGGTGGTTTGGGGTTTTTCTTCTTTTTGGCGTGACTCCTGCCTGGACCTGCCTTCCCCCAAACCGAGCGTACAGGGAGGGTAAGAAGATACCGTGGCTTCTGTGTTTCTTTTGTAAAGATGGATTTCTCTCGAGGAAGGGAACTCATCCGTGCAATCAATATCGGTGCGGAGGGAAATGAAACTGCCTTCCAAGCTCTCTAAAAACACCAACATTTAATTTTATAACATAACCAGGGGTTTATTCCACAATATAAACTGCAACATTTGATACAAGCTACCCAAAAAAGGAGAAAGCCAAAATACAGCTGTGGCAATTACTTTACAGACTTTTTTTTTTCCTGTCTTCTACATCACTGGGCCCTCAGTGACACTAGGATCTAACATTTGCTTTCTGTACATCAACCAATGCTAGAAGCAAACACGCTGTTCAGAATTGTCATTCCAGTCACTGAAACCAGACATAGAAGTTATTGCTCAGATAAATAAACCTAATCTACGAAAAACAAAGTGGAAAAAAACTAAAGTCTCCAAAGAGTTAGCAGAGTAAACAGGGATTTCCTCAAAAGAGGATTTATTGGAAAATTCATGGTGCAGGCTTTTTTGCACCTAAACCAAGCTGAATTAAATACGCCGGTCAATCCCAGAGAGGTAATTTAATGCTGTACAAGAAAAGGTGCACGTTTCAAATGCTTTCCAAATCGGTGGAAACCCCTGCTAAAACAGTCAGCATCTCAAACCTCAACAACCACAAACAGATCAAGGGAAAATACAAAAGTGTCAAAAATTGTTTTGAGTTCTGGAAAATGATCCCGTAAGGATAGGAGTAGCACCATTTGCAACCTGGTTCTTAAACCAGCCCCTGTGGCATTATTGGAAAACTCTGATAACCTTCTTTCCTCGAGTCCTGAATGGTTTAATGGGAGCTTTACTTCCGATATTGAGAGTCCTTCCCAGTGCAGCTGCTGCAGATGTAGTCCTCCTTCTCCGCCATCTCCGGAGAGATGCCCACACACACCTGGTGGAACCACTGGTTGCAGCTGCCGTCGCACTGGACCCAGTCCACCTGGGAGAGAACACAAACTGTGCTCAGAAGAAGAGCGAGCAAACCCCCCGAGCGCCCACCGGCCCTCGCTGGGCTCTCAGCTTTTTTCCGTGAGCACAAAAGGTCCCGCTCCGCAGCCGGGCTTCGCTGGGCGTTCGGCTGCGCTGCCTGGGCCCGAGCCCTGCAGCCCAGCGCTGCCCTTCCCCTCCTCTCGCTGGCCCACTGCCTGTGGCAGCGGCACCGCAGCCCAACCAGGCGCCCGGGATGTCCCTCATCTCCCTCATCTCCCTCATATCCATCTTCCGGCCCCCGTGGACCTGCACGGAGCTCCGAGGCGCTGCCCCCACCCACCGACTCCGTCTACACCCACGTTTCAAGAGGGAGATGAACAAGGGGCCTACTCAGCCCCCAGCTCCTCCCGGCCCCACACGGATGCTCCGAGGTGCACCCGCCCTGCCCGTCCCGGCCGCTCTCGGAGGAGGTGGGAGGGCTGGTTCCGAAAGGTGTCCCAGCAGCAGCAGGCCCTGCCCTGGGTCACCCACTGCCTTGCGCTCTCTGCAAACAGCATCCCTGCGGTCAGCCGGCCCCGGGGCAGCTGCGCGCCCGAGCTGCCAGCGTCCGAAAGGCCGCAGCGGGTCTGTGCCTACTGACCTCGTCCCCCTCGGGCTGGAGACAGTTCCCAGCGGGGCAGATGGCATCTTCGTCCTCGGAGTCCTCCTGCTCGGAGAACGACGCGTCTGAGGGAAGCAAGTGGCTTTCGCTGGAGCGCTGCAGCTCCAAGAGCCGCTCCCGCTCTCTCTCCACTTTGCTACTGCAGAGATCCTTTGGGTGACTCAGTTTCAGCTTCTTCTTCTTGGGTGTTCTCATTTTTTTTACTCTTGCTCTCTTCTCATCGCAGAAACTCTCTCTCTCGAAACGCCGCTTTAGTTTTCTCTCCATGTAACTGATGCCATCCTTTTTTCCTCGGCAGCACTCGTTCTGTCGGAGATATTTTGGTGAAACCATAAGTATGCAGCTAGTGTTCCTGACCCTGTCCTCCACACCCGGGACTCAGGACCAGACTGGGGTACCAGACTCGGGACCAGTGCCTGCGGTGCCGCCTTTCTGTCAGCAGTGGGACGTGGGAGGGGAGCAAAGGGAAGGGTCACAGTCCAGAGGCAGAATTTAGAGACAAAAGGGTTCTCAGCCCACTGCTCCAGAGGCAGCTCTCTCGGACACGGGACAAGAGTCAAATGAGGCTGGATGTATTTAAAATAGACCATAAAAAAAAGAGATTCAAATTGCAGAAATGCATCAGGCCACAAACCGTATCCAATAGTTTGTAACAAATCCACTACGTTATCAACTTCTTGACCCCCTCTGAACAAGGAAATGTGTTTTCATGGAAGTGCAGCCCCACCCACAAACCTCTGCAAAGCTCAGGGGTTCAGGCAGAGCCTCTGCCCCCAAGCGACCCCAAGCTCACTGCTGTCAGACACTTGCCTTTTCATTTGTGGGTCCAGCAGATGACCTCTGCTCTGTCTGCACAGCAGGGCTTTGCTTTGTGAATAGGATCTGGTACAGCTCCTGTATTTCAGGCAGAGAAACCTGTAGCAGCTGGGCTTCCATCATCAACTCATCCAGCTCTGTGCTAATGACTTATGAAAGACAGGCAGAGAGGAGAAAAGGAATTCTTCAGTGTCAGCACTAACGAGAACTGCACAGATACTGAAAATCCTTCTCTGGTAGCGCATTAAAAAAAAACCCCAAACCAACAAACCCAACTGGGAAAAACTTGAAAATCTGCAACGGTACAAATTGACTCTTCTCTGTCCCCTCCTCGCCGCTCATTTTTAACAGCAGGGGTAAACAGAAAGACAAAGGCTTGCACGGGAGCTCCTGCACCGTGGCTCAGCGCCCTTCCACACTTGCATTTCTTGATGGTTCAAGGACAAGTGATTGCCATCCTTCCTGGCAACTTCTGCTTCTGAAGCTACACGAAGTGTGATGATCCCCTCAGAGGGTAACAAGGGTGTAACGGGAACAAAACGAGTGAAATCCGTAAGCAAAGACAAGACAGGAGAGGACAAAGAGCTGGGAGGTTGAGCCTCGCAACTGCCTCCTGCTGTACAGCCCCTTGCCTTGGGCTTTGCGAGCAGTCACAGCTCAGGAAAGGCCAAAACCCTTGTGTAAATAACAGGTTTTTAATATAGCATTTGGTACAGCTCAAATAGGACCTGAAAAATGAACCTGTCTGTCCAACAAAGGACTGCCCTGCTTGGTTTGAGGTGTAGCATCCAGCTGAAGCATGCTGTGTAATCTGAGCGGGGACTGAGCCGCACCGACTGAAAACACGGAGACAAGACCAGCCCCGTGTCCCCGGGGCGTAGGCACCAGGAGCCAAGGGACTGTAACCAACTCCTCCAGGGGTAACGTGATGCAACTGAGAGCGTGTCTGCTCGGTCCAACGCGCCAAGTCCCAGGAGGGGACGGTGGGGGACGCACGCGGCAGCTGCGGGTGCTGCTGCTTGGGCTGCTCCAGTCCAGCCCCTCCAGTCCCAGTGCTCTCCCCTCCACCTCCCCCACTGCCTGTGCACGCGGGACTGGGGCAGCTCTCAACGACAGCTCTCCTCCTATCACCCCGTTACCGTTGTGTGTGGGAAATTTGTATCCTTGAGAAATTTACCCCTCTGCCAAAGCTGGGCATTAAATTCCAAAGCTGAGGGGACGGAGAAGCAACCACCAGACACTCATGTGCTTCCCTGCCTCAGCCATCTCCTCTGAGCAGGGCTCCCTCTTCTCCACCAAAGGAAGAAAAAAAGCCCCTGAAAAATCCAAGCGATGAGTACAAACCATGAAGTGGGATGCAGTGCTGTCCTGGTGAAAATGGGGAATGTAAATAGATGGTTCTGTTGTCCCAGTCGTGAGGCATGGAGAAGGACATTGCTCCAATGGTCTGGGAAACCTAGAAAACAGAACACAGCGCAGAGATGTTTTCACTACAGTGCAGTTTGGAATATAAGCCTGCACTAGAATCAGTACTTGTTTCTCTTACAAACACTTCAGATCTTGTATTCCTGGAAACTCTTTGATACCCCCAAATCCTGTATTCTACACCTGGAAATCAGCAAAGGCAACTTTATTGACAGAATTCTCCACTCTGAATGATCATCGTGTCCTGGGGGGCATGAAGAAGAGTGTGGGCAGCAGGTCAAGGAGGTTCTCCTCCCCCTCTACTCTGCACCAGTGAGACCACATCTGGAGTGTTGTGTCCAGTTCTGGGCTCCCCAGTTCAAGACAGACAGGAAAACACTGGAGAGAGTCCAGCAGAGGCTACGAGGATGCTGAAGGGGCTGGAACATCTCTGATGGGGAAAGGCTGAGAGCCCTGGGGCTGTTCAGCCTGGAGAAGAGAAGCCTGAGAGGGGATCTGATGAATGGTTACAGAGATCTGCAGGGTGGGGGTCAAGGAGAAGGGGCCAGGCTCTTGTCAGTGCTGCCCTGGGATAGGATGAGAGGCAATGGTAGCAAGGGGAAACGCAGGAAGTTCCACCTCAACATGAGGAGAAACTTCTTCCCTGTGAGAGGGACAGAGCCTGGCCCAGGCTGCCCAGAGAGGCTGTGGAGCCTCCTGCTCTGGAGCCTTTCCAGCCCCCCCTGGCTCTGTTCCTGTGTGGGCTGCCCTGGGTGCCCCTGCTCTGGCAGGGGGGTTGGACTCCATGATCTCCAGAGGTCCCTTCCAACCCCACCCTTCTATGGTTCTGTGATTTCCACAGAGCTCAGGAACCAGCCCGAGCACAGGCAGCAGGATGCTCTGCCAGGGGATGAGGAGCCTGCAGAGCAGAGACGGCACCGGCAGAGCCGCTGCAGGATGAGCCCAGACTTGGGGAAGCCAGGCCCACAGCTCTACACTGGACTCAGGGTTAAGAATCCCAGTTCTTTGCGTTCGTAACAAAGAATCGACTTCTCTCTGCCTGGACCCCACCAGACACCCAGCTCTTCTGAGGCTCTCGTGCAGCTCAGCGCGCGCAGGAGCGGCGCCAACGGCCCAACGCGCGCTTGCGGGTGCCGAGGCCACTTCTGCAGGCCAGCGAGCACCAGGCTTGGACTCACAAGTGTCGGAAAGGCATCAGATGCCTTCTGAAATAACCTCTACCCGAGTGTCTGGGCCTCTTCCAAAAGCTGCCTCCCATCGATTCTCACAGTTGGTTTTTCCAGGGAATTTTCCCGACTCATCTGAAAGCTCCACACTCGCCCCCGGGGCCAGTGCCAGAGAAGCCCAACTCCAGCGGTCACTGCCACGGGCTGCTCCGGGGAATCCAAGTGCTGGATTCCCAGGATAGCAGGGAGAACAGAACTGTTAGAGGACAGCAATGCCGAGACACCGGGTTCACCAACAAAACACCTCAAATCCATCGAGACCAAAGCTAAGGCTGAGCTGAAGCTCAGAGCCTGCGCCAGGATGGCTCTGGAGGCCCCCTCTGACCCACCCTCGGTACC
This sequence comes from Todiramphus chloris collaris, assembly GCA_025345505.1. Lineage (NCBI taxonomy): Eukaryota > Metazoa > Chordata > Aves > Coraciiformes > Alcedinidae > Todiramphus > Todiramphus chloris. The sequence continues at coordinate 602,297 of JANVCC010000293.1, read as the reverse complement.
ACTGTCTCCAGGAAGGCACAGAAAGGGTCCTGAGCTCATCCACACGGTCAGATCCTCTTCCACTGAGCTTCCCAGGGACTTCCCATCTGGGAAGTGCAGCCACAAGGCCCTGCAGTAGCTCTGCTGGGGTTACCTCGGGGTAGGTTCACTGACTCCAGCTCCAGACCACACAAAAACGGCTCGACTGCGTTTGGGTCGGGCAGCCTCGCTGTGCCACACTGAGCTAGTGAACCGGTGCCGATTAAACCAAGCTCACTGCTTCCATCTCTGGCCCAAACATCAACTTACAGGCACAAAATCTTGCCCCGTCTCTTTCAGCTATACTGGGTGGTCTAGTAAAAATACTTCCAAACCCAAACTAGCAGAGAAATTCTCTTAGATACCTCAGCACAGCTTCCATTTCTAAGACTGGCTTGCCTGTTTGAAGGATTTGGGCAACACAAGCACCCTGGAATAGCTGAGTTAACGGGGAAGCGGCTACAGCGACTCCTCAAACCAAAGTGTGCCACCCGTGCTTAGCAAGTGAGCATGAAAACCCCAACACAGACCGACTGCACCAGGGCTGGGCCAGCAAAACCAAGGTGCTTCAGGCAAAAAATAACAGCAATAAAGCGCGTTCCATTTTGGGTGGTTTATGATCTTTACACTGCACAGACCTTTTCATAGAACCATAGAATGGTGGGGGCTGGAAGGGAGCTCTGGAGATCATGGAGTCCAACCCCCCTGCCAGAGCAGGGGCACCCAGGGCAGCCCACACAGGAACAGATCCAGATGGGTTTTGAAGGTCTCCAGAGAAGGAGACTCCACAGCCTCTCTGGGCAGCCTGGGCCAGGCTCTGTCCCTCTCACAGGGAAGAAGTTTCTCCTCATGATGTTCTCCTCATCTCATCAGAGATGTTCCAGTCTCTTCAGCATCTTTGTAGCTCTCCACTGGACTCTCTCGAGTTTTTCCCTGTCCCTCTTGAACTGGGGAGCCCAGAACTGGACACAATACTGCAGATGTGGTCTCACCAGTGCAGAGTAGAGGGGGAGAACCTTCCTCGAGCTGCTGGCCACACTCTTCTTTATGCACCCCAGGAGACCACTGGCCTTGCTGGCCACAATGCTTGTTTTACTTTAGTTTTTTCTGCATTTATTGTCTCAGGAAAACCAGAAATGCTTTAACCCATTTCTCACTTTCCCCACGCTTTCTGCTGAAGGATCTTTGCTGGAGGAGGTATGAAACTTCCTCCCTCAATGACCACAGCTGAAGCTGTTGCTGGAGCTTAACTCAGTAACCCTAGCAAAACAGTCAGCTTGGGAGCTCTAGTGCAAGTATCAGGAGAGGAGGGACAGAAGATACCCCATTGAAAACAGCCTCACCCCAGAGCTAAGCTGGTAACACACTGCAGGGTTTGATGGGAAGACTATCGGAATTCCAGGCACTCTGGGAACAATAGCTGCAGCAACACTGCCATTAACAGTGTCTCCTCAGAGCAGAGGAGCTGGGAGGAGAAGGGACAATAAGCCCTTCACAGCAAACACTCCCAGGACTCCAGCAGAAGAACACGAAGCTGGTGCTGGAGGACACGCAGCCTGGCCAACCATCAAGGCAGAACCCAACGCCCGCCTGGAAAGCAACAGGTAAACAACCTGCCCTGCCAGGGGCTGCACACGGACACGCGGAGCCCAAAGGCCAGAGAGGTGTTAGAGACATGGACACAAGGAAACCAGACCCTGGAGTGGTGTTAGAGACACGGACACGAGGAAA
>JANVCC010000293.1:518003-593838 GCA_025345505.1 Todiramphus chloris collaris | reverse complement strand
GAGGAAGGTGGAAGGGGAGGGAGGAAGGTGGAAGGGGAGGGAGGAAGTGTCTGAAAACCTTTCCTCGTGGCAAAAGGAGAATTAGCACAATGATAGTGGAGCAACACAAACACCACAAGACAGCAGTGGTGCTTAAAATCACTCAGTCCCTCATCCCCCTTCCCCTCTGGATGGCTCAACTTTTGCCTTCAGGTTGGGAACTGGCTGAATAGAAGAGAGCCCCTTCAGAAGTAAAGCCAACTGCTTCCATCATAAACAGCTGGAGGAACTACAAAACGCAACGCGCTAAGGTTTAGCCTCTACCTGGCCTTCATCAGATTTCTGGCTTTGTCATCCCAGTGCTCAGACACAGTGAGGAGCTCCTGCAGCTTTGCCATCGCTTTCTCAACGGCTGGGTAGGGAGCGAGTCCGACGCCCGAGTCTATGAGACGCCTCATGTCATCCAGAGTGAGGGAGCCGTGCTCCGAGGAAGCCACGTGCACGTCCTCCAGCCAGCGCGCCTGCTCCAGGCGCGTGCGCAGCTCGGCCAGCTGGGGCAGGTCAACGTCGAAGTCAAAGCTGACATCCAGCAGCTCCTGCAGTTCCGCAGCACTCGGCATTTCTTCAGAAAGGAGTTTTTCGCTTTGCTGCTGGAAAGCTTCCACGCGATCAAGGAGGTCCTGGAACAGACAGAGGCAGCAATGGCTCAGAGGAAAACCCAGCGCTCAGTCTCTGACAACTGAAGGTGGCAAACGCCGCCCGGAACACCGAGACACCGCGTCAGCATCTCCTCAGACAGGGAGCCTCCGCAAGCTTGAGGAGCACAGAACAAGGGAATTCCACTCCAAACTCCTTTGGACTAAGAGATGAGTGTCCAAAAGAGGCCACAGCGAGTTCTGGAGTGATGAAGGCTGAAGAACAGCAAGGCCAAGGTTAAGAAGCTTTTCAGAACGCTGGGAAAGGCACAGAGCTCCTGGGGTTAATTTCTGCTGCGCTGTTGAGGTTTTGAGAGCTGGACCACACAGTCTCAGTAAGCCACAGGCACTTCACTCTCCCTATGTTCAACAGCTAATTACCCCCCCAAGGTACCCCGTGGCTGTTTGCACTTCAGCGGGATAACGACAGTCAGCCAGATCACTCTCACTGCAAAGGCTGGAACTGCTGTGACCCAGCCATGCTGCCCAGTGCTGCCTGGAATGCTGGTCCTGCAGCAAGTTCTGGCTTCCCAGCTGACATCTTGGCTACTTTGCCAAGGAGGTTGTTTGCTAGGGGAGGCAATCTCACCCAAAATGGAAATAAAGTCTTTTTAGAGATATGTTAAATTGTGAACTGGTCTCCGGTAACGGTTTGTCATTTATATTAACAGCCTAATTTGCATGACTACATATAATCTGGGGTTGTTGAGAATGCTGTAAGAGAATACCCTGACCATATGTGTTTGATATTTCCCTGCTCAAAAATGCCAGATGGAGAACTGTTTGCACGCCTGGCATTTCTGAACTTCTGCTTTTTAAATCGTCAGATAACTTCAGAGTTACAATGCTGTACACAAATAACTGTAAATAGGATTACACAAAATCTGATTCACACATTCCAGCCTTGATAAAGCTTCAAAAGCAATACTTCTAAAGCTGAACTGGTCTATTCTGATTCCAAGTTACACAATAGTGTCTGGTGTCTTGGTGCTGTGTGGATGCTTACGAGAGAGTACAGGAGCTGGACGTGGCACCTCCTGCTTCTGAGAGCCACAAATATGAAAGCCCTTCTCCTTTAAGACACGAATTGCAGCTGCCCAGAATTCATGCTTGGGGTTTTTTTGTTTGCTTTTTTTTTTTTTTTTCTTTGATCACCCCTCAGCGTGCTATGCAACACGTTGGTAAACTCTGAAACCAAATCTTGAACCACTTTCAGTCTGGGGGCTGATGATCGGTGGGGAGATACTCGGTGCTAGCTGATGGCTGTGGGAGAGAAAGTAACTCACCATCAGCAGCAGGCACTCTGCTAGAACAAGGATTCAGCTTTGGCAAGAGTTGTCTGTGGTGTTTCCTGCAATGTGGGTTGACAGCAGAAGGAGGTACCTGATTACATGGCTATCAGCTGGTCCTGGATTACGCAAGGAGGGAGCTGATGCAATGGGGGACCTGTCACTCTGGTTCCAGTTCCAGTACTCTCAGACAGACCTGGCATCACTCCTAGAGTCCAGTCAACTGACCCCAAACTTTTAATCTGTAGTTACTTGGGTCATCCTGCTGCTTCTTTTGCTTTACTTTGTACAACATTAACATGTTGATTCCTCGACGTGGTATAAAAATCTATGGACCATGAACATCAGCAGGTCAGAGAGCTCCGTTCTCGAGCAGCTCCTGTGCACGAGTTGCCCAGACCTGCCGCTTTAAAGGTCTTTATTCTTGGAGCAAGTAGCAAGACAGGAGGTGAATGCAGCACCAATCCATCCCTCTGACAAATACTCGTGTTCTCTGCCCGAGAGTATCCCAGGTTACCTTCAGTAAGGGTGTCTGACTGAGGACACAGGGTAGTGCATACAGCTGCCTCACGAACAACCGGAGCTCGTTCACAGTCAGCTGATTCTGACACTTTCCTCCTCCGGAGCGGTACCTGCAGATGACACACAATTCAACTTTGTTGGCTGCCACTACAAGTGAAAATAAAATCTAAACTTCTCCAACATCTGCTTATGATTTCTTCTAAGTCAAGCTTTACTCACAAATAACAGAATATTCAAAAGAACCCAAGCAGCCTGGGGCTTACGTACGTGGGAAAACTTCAGTCAGCTACAGCAGAATAAGCTGTTGTTGAAACCACTCTTCCACATTAAGCAGTGTTCTGGAACAACTACTCAGCCTTGGAAGAGCACTGGTTATTATGGAATAAAATTAAGCTGTTTTCCAGAACACAAAGGAACTGTGGATAAACTATTCAGTTATGTTGCGACAGCTATTGTAGTAAGCTCTCCCTGTGCCCATACCAAAAGAGAACAAATCCCAGTTCTGAATGGGGTTTATATTTACAGGTCGTGTAGGCGCTTCTGAAAAATCCCCTTTACGCTGAAATCATCATTTTCATTTTTATTTCAAAGCTTTCTATCAAATGAGTGGCTTATAAGTGTTAACAAATTGGCTAATATTAAAAACCTCTCTAAACTCAAGCCAAGGTTAACTAGGTCTGAGAATCCTGAACAGAAAGGAGAGAAATCTCTTACAATGCTGGCTCCAATTTAGTCCACAGTATGTCGTTTAAACAAAAGAGGAAAACAACATCCCAGCAGGGTATGCCAGCATGGCTGGAATGGGAACAATATAAAATAAAGTTTAATTTCCCATTCTATGTTAAAAATAGGTATTTTTAAAGGAAATGCAAGATGACATTAGGAGTTCCAAAATCCAGAGTAAGCTGAACAATAAAATGAATTCCAAGTCTCAGGTACAGCACAGGCTGGTTTATGGGCTACAATGTTGTGACCAATGTACGGTCTCCTACTTTTTGTGAAGTTCTGCAATATCTTCCAAAAAAAGGGACAAGTTTTCAAAATAAATATTTCTGTACACATATATATATGTCTGCACAGACACATATGTACATATCTAGAGTCTGAACTGCCACAAAATGGTTTTGATAACCAGAAATTACAAGCAGCAGCATTCCCAGAAGAAAAGCCCACGTCCATCCAGAGTTAGCAATCACAAAGATCTCCAAGCACAAGGTCTTTAAACTCTTGGAGACTCTAAGAAGCAGAAAAGGTGCCATGAAACCTGGAGAAAGAAGGGGCTAGATGGTGAGAACATCCTTTTGTAGCTGCCCTGCTGTCACACACAGGCACACCTTCCAGGACCAGGGAGGAGCGAGGGCTGCGCTGTCCTTCGGCCCCAGACAGTTCCAAGCAGTGTCTGCCAGGACCAAGTAATCACCAAGCACCACAAGAACTGAAGGAAACAGGGAAGAATTCAGCCCATCCATCTGTGTTTCTTCAGACACAACAGAGAAGATGGCGAGCAAGAGTCACAGGATTTACTCTAAGAGAATATTTATCTTTTTTTTTGGTCTTTTCTCCCAGGAACCGTTGTGTGTTTTATACAAGAGAAGATCCTTGGGTACCACTGACTACCATGACTAACAGGGATGACTTTTCCAGTTGAGTTGAGACTTCTTGACTCTTCCAAACTGAGAATCGGAACAATATTAAAGGAAAATGTGTTAAAAGCATGACCCAGACTTCAGGCAGATGCCACGATCCTTCACAACCCATGAATGTGTGTCGGATTGACGAAGGCTGCCCAGCATCCTGCAGATAGGTGAACTTCACACAGATGGAACTGTATTTCATATAACATACAAGACAAGAGAATAACGTGCTTAAAGTCTTGGTATCTTCCCATATTGTTTATAAGCACTTCTCCCTTCAATCTTTTAAGATTAAAAAAAAAAAGCAACAAATAACATGGGGGTTTCAAGCTGTAATTATGAAGATGTGCAACTGGACTTTTCGCAGAAATCTGCCAGAAGAGATCAAAGGAGAACCCGTGAGAGAAGGGCTAAACCCACTTCCAGAGCAAACGAGAACTGCAGCCCAAGCACTGCTGGGATCCGGCGCAGCTCCCGGGCTGAGCTGGTGCCCGAGCTGCAGCCCAGGGGCAGACAGGCGGATACGCTGTCGCTGGGACACGGCAACAGCCTGGGCAGGCAGCTGAAGGTACCAATTCCTTCTGCTCTTCCCAGGCCGAGCAAAGTCAGCTACATGTTGAGAGAGGGAAGGACTCGGAAGAGCTCATCTGGCACAGGACATCTGGAGAGGGCCTGGCTGCTGCTCCCAGTTCATCAGTAGAAGGCCTGAGCAAATACCAAGGATGGGAGAACACGGACTGGGGATGCCAGGACAGGAAGAGGTGGCTCAACACTAAATGAAGGAAGACATGAAGAGTGGACAAGTCCACTGCTAACAGTGCCATGAACCCCTGGGGTTGGCAGTGACCACTCTGGCAGGAGTCGTGCCTGTTGGAGTGCTGAGTTTTTCATCTCATTTCCCACTGTAGCATTTTTACACTGCTGCGACAGGGGCTTCATCCTCTTGTGTTTGCAGGACAGCCAAGGTGAATTTTTATCAAGTCCCTGATACAAAAGACTTGCACAAGGATACTAGGAAGGGAAAGTGCAACAAGAATCACATCTAAGTAGTATGTGAGTATTCCACTCACAAAGTCCTTCAAAGTCAGCCTTTAAAGTGCTGCAAGAACACAGGGAGTGACAAGCTACAAGATTCCTGCCGAGGCAGGCGAGACGCAGGAACCAGAGTGCAGCTACACCAGCACAGTCTGCTCTGACAAACACCACGCTGTGCAGAGCAGCAGAGACAGGTGAAAACTGTCCACATGGGACAAAAGAGAAACAGTTTTTCCTGAAGTACTTCACGCTGTTAGGCCTGTTGGACTTGGGCAATATTGCCATCCACGTTCACAAACTCAACCTTTTCTGAGAGTCCCACCATCCCAGGTGCAGCCATTGTTAGTCTGGCTGGAGAACCTGCAACAGAAGATGGCAACTTGAGATCCCCGAGAGGAAGGCCAGCAGGTAATACGATCACCACCTGATCAACAAGGAGATCTGGCCTTGTCCTCCTGGATCTTCTGACTTAACTTTCAATTCATTTCAGATATGGAAGGTTCTAGCAGGATCAGGCAGCCAGTTCACAAGGAGTGTAGCACCCAAAGACTGCCTGTCTTCAAATTCCTCGAGCAAAGAACCTGTCCAAAAGATTCAACATGAGCACTGCCATAGGAAGAGCAAGTACCTCTCAGAGACCTCATACAGCATTCCCACCATCGGCAGCTCAGGAAGTGCAAATGCTTCCCTCTTCCACAAGGCACGAAGTGTCGTGAACATAACGACACGTGCACCACCGACAGATTTACAGTCCCCACAGCACAAAGACAAGACCGTATCTTGTTGGGTGTTGCTTGGTCTGGAAATACCACACCAATTTTTTCTTTTGGGGAACATCAGAATGAATTTACTGTCCAACTGTCAAACACAGAGGAAGAAGAGATTGAAAGCTCAGGATGTTTAACTTACGACACACCATAAAGACGAACCTCCCTGTGAGAGATGGCTCTCTTGAGAAGACAAATAGATTACTTTCATTTTTAAGTCTTACAGAACACTGGCATCTATCACTGGCCACTGGCATCTATCTTCAGTGACTCAATTTCCTTCCAAACACCAAGTACCATTTACCTTGTTTGTCTTTTGCCATTAAGAAGCTGCTGTGCAACTGAGGCACATTTGTCTGCATCCTGCGTAACCAGTCTGAGGTGTCGCAGTAGATCGTTGTCTGGAAACTTTTTCAGTTCTGATTCTTCTATCAAAGCCTTAAAACTGATGAGACCTTTTGGGAAAGATACTAAGTTAGCAAAAGTCTCCCTTTGTGATGGATTTCAAATAACACAATCCATTAAATACATTGCAGTTTCAACTCCAGTTATGTTTTGTGCCAAAGTGATTTACAATCTTCTCACGCAGAGACAGCTTAGCAAAATTTCTGGGACTGTAACAGTTAAAATATTCACTTCAAAAGATGCAGTTATATATTATTTCTTTTGACTGTTGCATAAGACTAAAGTTGCTAAGGTACAGAAAGTATAAAACCGAAAGATTAGCTGCTTAAAAGTTATGTGCTGCAGACAAAAGGTTAAGATACTGACTTTTTTTATTGTTAATTTTTGCCTCTAGAGCCTCGTTAACGTTGGAAGCCCACTCGTTGTAGGACTCGGCGCGCATCTTCAGGGCGTTCATCATCGGATAGAGTTCCTCCAGCGTGTAGCGGTACCTACAAGTAGCACAAAATTCAAACTCTTCAGCAAAAACTGTGGGGCAGTAGGAGGGTGGAAGGGAGGGGCATCAAGATGTGCTGGTCCATACAACTCAGCAATGATCTACTATGCACCCAGGGTTGTGTAATTAAGACCTACGACTGCACGATGTCACCCCTAAGACAATTTCAATATGCAAATCCTTCAAAAAAACCCAAACCTATAATCAATTTCAATGTCACAACTGAAGAAACTGTGATACTGGTTTAGGACAAGCTTCACTCATACAGGACAAAGCTGTAAAGCACCAAGAAAGGAAAGGTGACAACAGGAAGGAAAGTTCACAAAAGAAAAAATATTACTCAGCGAGGCCTGGGTGTAAAGGATGATGACCTGGTTGCTATAAATAAAAAAAGCAAACTAACTTATCCAGCAATTTTTGCCATTATAGAGCAAGAAGAGCTGAATGCTGAAAAGAAAAAGTCTTTGTATCCACACACAAAAAGGGCATTTGACTCTGGGGGCACTGCATTTGCAAAGGACTGAGAAAGAGAAGAGCCAGAGGAGCACCACTGACAGAACAGAGCAGGCACTACCTTATCAAACCACAGCACCTAGCATGGAATAAATGCCTCCAGAACACAGCAATGTTTGCCCTCTAAAGCTCACCCGAGTTTGTATTTGTAGGTGGGACAGGAGCAGAGATCCTCGACGTGGTACAGGCAAACCAGCAGCCCGGGTTTACAGGGACAATAAACAGCAGACATGAAGCAGGTGGTTTTGCACTTCAAACACTGTCGCTCGTCGTCAGGGAACAGCTCAAAAGCCACTCTCTCCGAGTCAGTCACCCCCTGCAAGAGAGTACGTCACGTCACTTCAGCGTCTAAGGAGGAGGTGATTATTCCAAGCTACAAGATCAGAAGCTACATTTATCAAAGGAATAATGAAGTTTAGAAATAAGACATTAAAACCAGATAGACAGAAATCTTGGTTAGTGAAAAATCAGCTATTCTAACTATAAACTAAGAAGGAGTAACTATAAACTGCTTCAGGAGAGACGTTCTGAACAATCACAGAATGGTCAGAGTTGGAAGGGACCTTAAAGCTCATCCAGTTCCAACCCCCCTGCCATGGGCAGGGACACCTCCCACTATTATTAAACCTCCCTTTGGGCAGATGACAAAACAAGATGCACAATAAATGACTCTCTACCCAAGTGGCCCTCTGAAATCCCCAAGCTGCTCAGGAAGGTACTGTGTAGCTCTAAGCCGTTGACAACAACATTCCCACACCACTGTTTCACCCGTTAACTTCTCACAACTCACCAGTTTATCAACCTTCTCACGCAGCACCTTCTCATCTTCGATCATAATAGCCATGTCCTTCTGAACAGTAGATGCTACCACGACATCAAGAACATCTGCTTTGGAAGCCATCTTGCAGATCATCTCATCGTGAGAGAACACACAGTAGCGGTTCAGCAGGCGGTAATGTTCCACACACTGGCGACCCAGTGGCAGCTGCAGGGGAAAGACAGCAAATAAATGAAGAGGCCATTTGGAAAATGACGTGCAGATATTCATTTCTTATGCTACTAACCAAAAACTATCCAAATGAAAGGTCAAAATACAACCTTCGAGCAGCAATACTCCTAATTCAGAATGTAACCCTAGAGAAATCAAGACCCTGCGTTCTGTAAGCCAGGACTGCTGAGAACCCTTCTACAGTAGACACAAGCTGCTCAGCTGGGTTCCCAGGGGGGATGCACCATCTGGAAGAGACCACAATTAGGGGGTAACTACATCACTGAACCACAGGAGGTTCAGGAAGACCCAAGCTAAAACTTGATGCTGGGGAAGCATCAAAGAGAAGAGTCCATGTGCTTGCCCTACTCCTACCTTTGAGGGATGCCCTATCAGAGGCAGGCTGCAGGGCACACTGGACCTTTTTCTCCAATGCTTCGTGAAGCACATGAGCTGTGCTGCAGCATGAGGAACTGACTCCTAGAACCACTGAAGTCCCTAGCAAACTCCAGGCAGAGCAAACAGCTCCTTATGAGCTGGCTGGGCAGGTTACTCGTGGCTTGATTCTCAGGCTGTCACTGGCCAGTGATGCTCAGGTTACAATGAGGCTGCGTGTTGGAGTCTGGTATGAAACTCATGGAAGGACAAGAGGAAAACCAAAACCAGACCAAACAACATGTGAACACAGTCACAGTGCAGAAAGCCTTCTTCCCATTTTAGTCACCACCTCCTTCTAAGTTATGTATTTGAATCTAGCAACATTTTAAGATGGGCTACATTTACAAATAGCTAAAACCTTTTTTTTGGGGGGCGGGGGGAAAAGTCAGAAGAGGAGTAATTTGAAGTATCAGTAGTTTCAAAGGATCTTTCTGAGATCAGGCAACACTGTGTGTCTGAGAAAGCTGCTCGGAAGGAGAAAGGATTACTTGTAACTTTGGAGCAACTATCTTCTGTTTGATTTTATTTAAAAAGACCAAAAAAAATTACTATGACCTAATAATTGTAATGTGTGCTTCTGTTGTTTTAGTGAGCTGAGTAAAGCTTACTGTGAATAAAGTACTTGTCTGTAAACCTTTTGTTTGAACATTAAAACTTTCTGTTCCCTTCTTAAAATATTCTTCCTAAAAACCTCCAGCACCTCTGATGTACCCAGATCAGATGCAATCATTACTACTTTTTCCCCCCCAAAGAAGACTACCAAAGTCTTTGGCTTTTCTTAATGTGTGTTAATCGTATCATATGGTTTAATCACAGAAGCTAAAGTAGAAAAGAAGTCCCAGTCAGCTTTGTTTTTCAGCTGTAGAAAGCACCTCTGAAGAGAATTCCCAGTGCAATCAACAGAAAAATTTCACTCCAGTTCTTGATGGTTTCAGTGGAATCGGGTGGCAGCAAGGAGCAGACTAACAGAACTGGTGCTCCCACATTTTAGGCATACACAGGACCTCACCTACCTCCTGCTGCAAGAGATCCATCAGCTTTAACATACAATTTCAAACCAAAGCCTAGAACCAGAGGAAGCCCACACGCTTCACTCCATGAAAGAAAAACCTGCAGGAGAACATGATGCTCCAGTACCAGGTTCCTTCTGGTCTGTGGGCCAGATTTGTGCATCAGCAGCAGAGCTGTAAATCAGCCAGAGACAACTAGGAAACTGCATACTTGGGAAAAACTGGGTTTGGAACATACCCAGTCAACTGTGCAGAAGTTCACAGCCTCAGCAAAATTGAAGCCTTGATTGAAGCCGCTGTGATAAGCTCTTGGGAAGGTGATCACAAACTCTCCAGCACACTGATTGGTTCGATAAACCTAAGAGAAAAGGCAGACAAGTATTAGGTCAAGCCTAAAGAGAACTGAAGGCTGCAAAGAGAATATGAATTTCCAGTTCCTGGTAACGCCCAGCATGATTTCAGAGAGTTCTGAAACATAAGCCCAAGAATTACAGCTGGTATCTGGTAACTTGTCACAGACACCCCGAGACAGCGCAGGGCTGTCAGCCAGTCGGCTGTACCCGCTCTCTGAGCCTTTTCAAGGCAGGTGTCTGTGCTTTTTGCACTTCATTAGCCCTGTGCACCAGGAAGGCACAGGCAAGGCTCTCCTCAAGCTGAAGAGAAACTTGGAACCTACTCTGAAGGTTACAGGGCTGTAAATTAAACAGTTCTGGTGCTATACAATCAGCATGACAACAGGCAGGTCTTTCTGCATCTTTCAGCTCTGGAGTCCCCCAAAGCACAGCAGACACCCCAAATTTTGCTACTTTTTCCTCATTTTCCATTAAGTCCCAGGGTCAGCCAGCCAAAAGCTTATTAAGTTGTAAAGGGACATAATTCCCATGAATCATCTAGTATGGAGTATGATGGAAACTGATGAAAAATGTTTTTAAATACTTCAGAATTTATCCAGCAAAAATAAGAGGATGGATGACAAAGGAAGAATGGGGTTTGGCCCCTTGCCAGAAGCTCTACACCAAACAAAACATCAAAATAAATGTGTGTCTGATTAGACAGACATAGGAAGAGCTCCTGCCCCTGTTTCAAAGGTCGAGGCTAAGCTGCGCAGCCGAGAGGCAGAACAGGCATGTACTAAGGTGGTTCTCCAGAGAAGAGTTTGCTGAGCAATTCCAAAGGCAATGATTCCACTGCCCATCTGTTCATACTGGCACGTTACGCTAGACAAGGAAAACACACATGGAAACGACCACACCATCTCTGTAATAAAAGTGGCTTCAATTATCAGCTTTGAAGTAGAATTCAGTGCAAATGAACTGGGGGAGCATAGCACAGGAGTCCAACAACATACAGGCACTCCGTGGGCCATCAAAGTGTTCGGGTTCATTATGGTGACAAGTTGGTGCAAGAGATCTGGCTGAGATTCAAATAGCTCTGGAGCAAGCTTCTTCATTACATCCTCCAGCTGTTCAGCTGCATACCCTGGGGCTCCATACCACGTTTTAGGCTCCCCCCTGCAAGATTATTAAAAAAAGTTAAACATAAGCAATCTTGTAAGTTACATTTTCAGTCTTCTGCTTTAAAATACACTGTGTCAAAAGAAGGGTCCCTCACCAGGAAGGCAGGCAAAGAATATGCACCTTCCTGAATCTTCACATCTTACACAGGTCCCTCCTCCAGACCGAAGTTTTTAACTGCCTACATTTCTGAGCAATACTTAAAATGTTCAGGGGCTGGGGGAAGACTGAAGTCCTCAGTGAGGTTCTGCTGATTCCAGCACAACTTCAAAACACAAGCTGCTGATCTTTTACCCTGAACACAAACTCCCTCTTGGATCTAACAACCAAAGCCAGTGCTTTCTGTTTTGTGCTTAACTGCCCTAAAACCAACACGGAGTAAAGGGAAATTAAATTTCCAAATTACGCAAAGACATCGAGAAAAAACCAAATTAAAATAAATCCATATCCAGAGTAGGGACAAAGAGCCCTTAGCAACAGCCTAACCCAGTGCAAGCCAGTTGACAAAATGAAGGTTATGCAGATGTGTCCCAGAAGATGCTGGTTCAGGTTCACGATGCTGCTGCTGCGCTGCAGCGCAAAGATGAAAACACCTTCCAGTCCTTCAAGAGACCAGTTCAGAGAAGGTATTTAGAACTGATCATCACGGACAAACCGCTTTCTCCCAAGACTCCTAAAGAGCTGGCAGAACGAAGTGGATTGGGGTTTGTTGTGTTGTTGTGGGTTAGTTTGTTGTGGGGGTTTTTTTGGTTGTATTTTGGTTGTTTTGTCTTCGTAAATCATGATGCAATCGGGAAGATTCCAGAAGCAAAGAGCGATGTGTGAATCCAGAAGCACACCCCTCATACCGAGGAGCTTTCTCCTGCAGTCAGACAGCAGCTCTGTCCCTGGGAGAGGGCAGCTGGCAGGGCACTGTGGAATGCAGTTACAATGGTATCACAAGCAGTAGCACAAGTAGAGTGGTCACCATGCACTGCTAAATGACTAAAGCAGCCTTAGACGTGGGCACCACCTTGGAGCAATTCTACAATTCATGAAGAACAGCCACAGATGAAACTAAAATCTATCCTGTATCCTGACCCAGCACTGGGTTAGTTGAATTCTGCTCCTTGATAGGTGGCAAGTACCAAGGAACAGACGAGAGCAGTTATGAACTATGCTACACGTGGACCAGGATATGGGGACATGGGGTTTCTGGACTTCAGGGGAACAGCTAACTGAGAAAGATACAGTTCTAACAGATGTGTTTGGGTGTCAGCCTTGTGAAGGCAGCAAGCTGCAGGAATGGATGAAGGTGGCAGTTCTCTCTGCACTGGCACCTGACAGCTCCACACTCCTGCCTTTAGAAGTATTAGCATCAGTGATGGTACTTCTTGCTCTGACCAGGACTGACATCTTATTTATTTACGTGCAAACATCTCCAGAAGCAAGTATGTGGGTTTTTTTCTCCTTTTCCCATTTCAAAAACTAACACAAGATTTAGTCATGCAGGAACACTACTGCCTTCAACCTCTGACAGCTCTGCTGCTGTCGCCTGGTTCGCTGGGGACTCTGCTCAAAATACTGTACCAGAATACAGGCTCCTTGGAGGCTCATGGGAACACTGGAGATGGACATGCCATGCCTAGCATTTCACAAGAACAAGTCCTGCCTTCTGAGGTCTTCTCAGAGTTTGGAGCATTGTCTCTTCAGCAGCAGGCTGGAGAGAATGACTTCTCTGGCCAAGAACAGTATTAACCTCAACTACACATTGCCCTCTAGTAGGCTAAAAACTCCAGACTTAAACCTCTAGGTTGAAGGGAAATATAGAAGAATATCTGCAAATTAAAAGATGTCATGGGCTTTCATGCTAGAGGATAAATAAACTAAAAGCAGAGAGGGCAGCTTTCCCACTGTCTGTGAAGGTACGTACCGGACACACGGACACACCTACGCATCTTTCTGGCCTCTACTGCAACCACTAACGCAACTTGGGACAAATGACAGAGGACATAAGGCCACTCTAACCAGAGCGAGGGAAGCTCTCCTAGAAGGAAAGAGGTTTCTACTGCAAACTGAAAAACTCCTCTCCTCCCCTTGGTTTTCAGCCTGACTGAAGACTCAGACAAAGAAACAAAAAGGGAACAAATGACAAGGAAGATAATTTTCACAACGTAATCCTGATCACTCATTTATTTAGCCTCAAACAGTTGTTTTAATAATGTCAAGTACTAAGAAAGAAAGCAAATTAAGTCACTGACTACTCAGACTCTGCTACAGCAGCAGCTATTTCAAGGACCAGCAAGTAAAACACCAACCAAAAAGACATCTACTGAATAGCAGCTGGGAGGGTTTTACCACTTTGCTGGAGTATTTCTGTGAACAGGGGAAGGGGAAAAGATTGACAGGTTTCAGGAAGACTGACAAGAATAATTCAAACTCTAGAAAAGCTGTTGTAAGGTGAGAAGTTTAAGAAGTTCAATCTATTTAGAATATCAAAGAGATGGCAAAGATTTGTCCTGATTGCAGCTGACAAGTGTTCGCTTGATGAGAGGATTTATGAGAGGAATGAGCTAACAGACAAAAAAGGATGCAAGATCCTAAGATTGTTAGTTGAAGCTAGATGATTTTTTTAAATTAACTTGCATGGGTTTTAGTTTTACCTTGAGAATAATAAAGCATTTGATGGAGTATCTGCTGAATCTCTCATGGATTTTTTTTTAAACTGGGAATGGATGTCTCTTTCCAAAATATGACCTCTTGTCCAAAAGCAAATCAATGCAGGAACCACACTGTGTCAAATTTAACCCTGCTGCTACGGGACTGCAAGGGCTGTTGAGCCTGAAGTCCAGGAATCTGGTTTTAGTCCACTAGTTAGAAAGGGGAAGAGGGAATGAAAAGGAGATCGCTTCCCAGGCCGCATTTATTCCTCAGACTCACCAATGCAGATAGTTAATCGAGTAGCTCCAGTGGTCTTCTATATGCCAACAAAATGAAGAAAAGCACATTCCTACATATAGCCAGGGCAATTTCATTCCACATATGTCTGCAGTGATGTGAGCAAGAACAGACTGCTCCATCACAGGCATGTTGTTTAAATTCCAGCCACTATCGAGGTATTCCTGAGAAAGGAACAGAGCAGTCACAGGTTTATACAAGATGAAGTAAAATAACCCAAGAAAGTAAACCTGCCAAAAGAGCAACAGAAAAGCATCCTTCCCAAATGAAAAATGCAAGAAGCGGGTCAATGAATCAAAGAACAAAACCTCCATTGTCTTTGCTCTTTCTACAAATCTTACCTGACCTGCTTTATTAAAATCAGTTTGGCAGCTGCTGATTAACTTCTAGGATAAACCTGTAGCTTTTAATGTCTGATCACAGCAAATTTTATTTATTCAAAACTCTTCCAATGCTGTGCCAGATACACAAAACACTTTGCAATGCAGTTCCATTATTGTGCTTTGAACCAAAGAGAATTACTTAATGAAGAACTGTGACACAAACAGTGAACTAATACAGACTTACCTCTTCATCTGGTCTAACTTTAAATTTCCCACCCCTAACTGGGAAGCCACTGCCAAATTCCTTTGAAGCAATATCAGCTCCATATTCTACTGTCACATCCTCTTCAATGGTGCTAACAAGTCTCCAGAATTCTTTTTCAACCAGCTCAGTGGGGACCATCTAGATATGAGAAGAAAAACACAGCATATACTGGGGAATCAGTACATAAAGCACATGCATGAAAAGCTACCTCAGGGAGGAACCTCCATTAGCTTGAAGCATTTCCACACTCCAAAATGGCTTCAACAAGAGGAAAAAAAATTAAATGCAGCAGAAATAGGGTTCCACTCAAGACATGCTGCTGCTTTCTCCTCTCAGGAATGGGTGTCAGAGTATTCTCTTCCTTACAGACACTTCCAATGTGGGAAAATAAACAAACAAAAATCCCCAAAACTAAAAAACAACAACCAACCAAAAACCAACCAAACCAACTAACCAAACCAAAAAAAAAAAACCAAAACCAAACCAAAACACAAAACCAATCACAAAACACCCCCTCTCCCATCCCCCAATACCCAAAACCCCAAACCAAGTGTCTGGTGGAACAAGAAACTGTGATGACACAAGAACAAGGATTCACCGACATAAATGAGAACCTCTGATTAGAGATTGCATCCCATTCAAAGATGGAATTTCCCCCCTCCCCCCAAAAAAGTTATAGATTTTAACTAAGCATAAAAAAGTGAATTTTGGCAAGAGGACAGCTACAGGAACATACATGTACTGGCATGTTAAAATAGTCCGACTTGAAGGCATCTGCCATCTCCCCAAAGGTGCGAAGCGTGTAGTCTCTTGCTGCTTGTTCAAAACCAAATGCTTCTTGAGGTTTATTACACTCCTGCAATTGTAAAATAATGAGTTCTATAACCTCTCAGCAGGACAGTCCACGCTCAGATTTTACACAAACGGGCTCCTCTTACAGCATCTGATGGGTAGGAAGGCAGGACTCCTGGAGTGAAGGGACTGCCCCAAGTCAGAGTCAGGAGAAGAAACTACTCTGTTTAATTCAGCACATCACAATATTTATAACTCTTCATAAACATCAAAGAAGTAATATACCTGATTTATCCTTCCTTTCCTACAGCCAAGCATAAAAACCTGTACTGATCTCCCCACTGAAGCACCCAGTGGGACTCCAATTTTAAATACAGAGGAAAGGTGCCAATTAAAATCCAATGTTTTCTTTAAAGACACATCAATTTTGGCTCCAAAATATAAAGTGACAGCTTTCCAATTTGAAGCATGCCCAGTCTTCCTTTTAGCTTTACCCTCCACCACTCTGTTTGCACACCCTTAAGTAATAACAAGTGGTAGTTTCAATCCCTGGGATCAAGTTTCCAAAACCCCACAAAATAATTAAAAATAAAAATAACCTTCAGCCTGACTTTTACAGTTTGTCAGATTACCTGAGCCAAACACTGGGGACACCTCCAGTCCCCTTTGGGAACATCATGAAGGGGTGGAATTAAACAAAAAGTATGGTAACTGTCATCACAGCCATCACACAGCAGGAGACGGTCCTCATCGTTCCCACTGCCACATAAGAGACACACGTACAAATCCACCTGGAACAAAAAATTGCCAGAGTGGGAATTGGAGCACTTAAGGTAACTCGGTGACAGAGCAGTTTGGTAACTCAGTCATCAGTGACATTTGTTAAAGCTTATTTTTACTTTACGAGAAGGCACACACCAAAGAGTCGTGGAAAAGCTGAAATAACCCCTGCTGTAATTTCAGGAAGGGCCACGAGAGCACCAAGCTCTTCAGTGTATTTTATTTCCGAGTGACTGAAGACTTGTCCCCGTGCTGGTTCAAACCAGCAGCACTGGGGATTTGGCAGGTATCATGTAACACCCAGCTGACAAATCCTTTTTCTTGTTGCTCTCGCATGCAGCACGCGTGCCCATCACCCTCCTCTGAGACCAACTGTTTGGAGCCTCAGAAGACAGAATGGGCTTCCTCTTGACAGGATTATTCCTCTTTTTCCCCCAGAGATACTGGCCAAGACCAATTAAAATGAATTGTAATTTGGAAAGACACCAGCTCCAGGCAGAGCTACGTGCTTTTGGGCAGGGGGGCAGCTGCTGAAGGAGCCTGACCGAGGGTTCACGCAGCAGCTACCAAGCCCCAAGGAGAAGGTGCAGGCACTCCAGACAGGGAAGGGGCATCTGCTGCCTGTCCTACACCACACCTTCTTCAGCAAGGGCCTGGAAGGCTCTGCTGAAATAGAGAAGAGAGCTGTGAGGTCAAGCAGCCTCTCTTGCCTTATGTTAAAAGTAAGAAAATAAAAACAGCAGCAGCATCTCCTGCTCCTCCCCACCAGCCTTTGCTGTTTGGGGGGAGGCTTCTTGTATTTGCACATTTCCTTCTCAGGTATCGGGCTATAGGTGTGGAATAAACAAAGAACATTTTGAGGTTTAAAAAGGACCCAAGTAGTGGCACTGACAGAAAAAAATATCTCAGTATCATCTTCTCAAAAGTGAGACAAACTGGCATTACTTTCAGTTTGAGTTTGGGTTTTTTATGGAAGGGGGTGGTGGTGTGTGGAGAGTTGGAGCAGGAAGAGGCTTGGGTGTTTTAGAAGCATTTGAGCAATGAATCTTCCAGGTTACTCCTGAAATGGGGAATAAGTGGCAGGTCTGCTGGAGAGCTGGGTGCCAAAGCTCAGACTAAGCTCCCTTGAGGTTAGAGAGCAATGGGGAGAGATATCCGTTCAGAAGGACCACTTCTATTTGGACTCTTCTTTCAAAATGCTCATTGTGAGACTGTACCTTGGAGACAGAAAGCAAATTAGTTATAGTGAAACTTAACTATCCTTTTCCTCTCACTGAACAGCATGAAGCTTTACGAGTACGTGTACTCCAGCAGACACAGATACCGCTTTGTTTCCAGCACAGGGTTACATGAAGAATACAAAAGAGTTCTCAATGTGATATAAATGACATGAGAATTCACCACGTAACCCACGAGAAGCCCAAAAACCCCTGCCCGCACTATGCAGCCCCAGGAAGGCAGGGAGAACTCACAGCATTAGTGGGTTTTTTAGATCGGACTTTGGATTTGTCTTTCTCTGGCTCCCCTGGATGCTCTTTCTTCTCGGGCAGTTTCACTGTGCTCTGCATTTCCTTTTCTGGTGGAACAGGAAAAAAAAAAAATGAAGTAGTAAAAAAAATGTTTTCATGCTTAGCATTACTTGTTATTATTTAGAAGAATCACAGAATCGTCACAGAATCGTCACAGAATCATTTTGGCTGGAAGAGACCTTTCAAGATCATTGAGTCCACCCTTACTCCCAGCCCAATCCAACCCACTGAACCCTGTCCCTCAGCACAACATCTGCCCGGCTCTCAAACCCCTCCAGGGCTGGGGACTCCACCAGCTCCCCGGGCAGCCCATTCCAGTGCCTGACAACCCTTTCTGGAAAGAAATGCTTCCTGAGATCCAGGCTGAACCTTCCCTGGCTCAGCTCCAGGCCATTGCCTCTTGTTCTGTCCCTTGTCCCCAGAAGAACAGCCCAACTCCCACCTCGCTACCCCTTCCCTTCAGGGAGCTGGAGGGGGCAAGAAGGTCTCCCCTCAGCCTTCTCCAGGCTCAACAGCCCCAGCTCCCTCAGCCCCTCCTCATCAGACACACGCTCCAAAGCCTTTACCAGCTCTGTAGCCCAACCTCTGGACCCTCTCCAGCGCCCCAGCGTCCTTGGAGAGAGGGGCCCAAACTGGACCCAGTATTCAAGGTGCAGATTTGTTACTATTTGTTACTACAACATCACTCCAACTTATTTGTTGACTGACTCACTATCCCCTCTTGTTTCAGTTAGCTCAAGGCAGGGTTTGAAACTGAAACTGGTCTTACAGAAACACCAGGCGTGCCAGCAGGAGCCAGCAGTGACTGTCACAGCCCACATTCATTTCCATTTCAAATCCCACTCAAGTGAACTGAAATGAGGAGTTCTCTCCATCAGCTAAGAGGCTGTTTACGTGTGGTGTTAACGAACGTGGTGAATTGCTCCAGCAGTTCTACAGCAGCGTCTCACAGGGAGAGGCCAAACACTGCAGCTTCCTGTGGTGACAGCTTCCTGCAGAGGTAGCTCTCCTGAGGACGTATCGTCAGAGATCACAACCTACACCCATTCTTGGAAAGAATATCTTGCACGAACAAGGGAGGTTGATACACTGCTTAATTTCAATTATTAACTCATTATTAAAGGGTCTTCTATTTGCATTGCCAAATTATTCCTCAGCAAGCTTGCTCTTCTGTGTGATGACATTAAACATTTCTTCTCAGCCTGGAATTATTATTTCTTAGGGACAGATAATAACAGGATTATTGATAGAAGCAACCTAAAGCCCATATTATGGAAACTTTATCATTAAGTTCACAGCATATTATCTTTTGCCTTCCTGAGTTTCATTTCCTGATTTCAAATTCTTTCCTGAAAGTGTCTGAAATCTGACACATCCTTAAGAGAGCTTCCTCTATTTAAAGCTGGCTGATTGTTGATAGCTATTTAAAAGAAAAAATAGAAGCATGGTTCAAATCTCAATGAAGTTGTAAAAAATATAATTTATTTATTTTTTTAGCAGCTGAAAAGATCTTCTCCAAGAAAACCCAACCACTTGCAAAGGCACAGAGATATCAAAGCCATAAACAGAACCTTTGTAATGAATGCAAAGATAGGAAAGGAACTAACCAGAAGGTTTTGGGCTTTTGTTGGGTTTGGGTATTTTTTTACATACTGTGAATTGTTCCAACCGATGAATTTAACTCTGGTCTTCAAAGAAGTTTGTACAAAGTCACAGAAATTGCAGTCCCTTTTTTTTTTTTGTCCCCACTTGACACTCACCATTTTCAGACTTAGGAGGTGCACAGCCCATTCTACGTCTCAGATTATGAGTTCTGGCTTCTGGAGGGTCAGATTCAGTTTTAATATTGGTTGCCTTAAAAACAAATAAAATAAAAAGAATAAAATCAGTCATGTCCTTTGATGGAACCCTCTGGTTTTACACTTGGATTTGGGACAACGTTCACTGACACCTAAACCTACATCTACTTGGCTGATTCAAGGTTTTAAAATACACATTTCAGTACTTGTAATAGCTGAGAAAAGAACCGGGGGGGGAACCAACAAAATTATGACTTCCAAATTAAAAAATAAAATTACTTCATACAGTTCTTAATCCACTCTGATAAGCACCAAGAGAGGATGAAAAGGTTCAGAGCTGACGTGAGACACAAACACTTCACTGAGGTGCAATGTTAGTCTTAACACTTGTAACCAGACTTGTTCTAGGAGAACTCCAGGCAGACAGAGGTCAGATAAAGACTCTGAGGACTTCATTTAGACTGAAAGAACCGTTTTATATTTACAAACAAATAAAGCTAAAGAGGCAACTTGAATTTCTGAAATGCTCGTATTCAGTCATTTAAAAAAGGGTTCAGAGAGAAGAAAGCCAGGGAAGAACCTGCAAAGAGTTGAAAGGAAATCCTACAAAGAGCCCGTGCCAATAATGACACTATGGGTTTAGGTTTATTTCAGTGGAACTTGGTAAAAAGCAAAGGACCGAGGAACTCGGGGCTTTCATAGATTTTCTTTCACTCTGGAGACGCAGAACATGCTTGGGTCTTCAAGCAAGGAACTCGGTGTCTTGTGCAGCTTTCAACACAGAAAGTTTTTCCATTTAATTCTTATGTTTCTTCCCTGAAGTTTTGAGACTGTGAGAGAACAATTCTCAAATCCCTCAGCGTAAAGTGGGGTTTCTCCACCATTGTTATTTTGTTAAGGCTCATTTCTTACGGCAGTGAAGCCATGCAGTCACTCACCCAAGCCAGTCCACTATCAACCACTCCCTGAACCCCAAACAATGGAAGCACAACTTCCAGCCTGATGCATCATCAGATATTTGAAAGGACAGGGTGTTTTGTGTTAAGTTCTGCTTGAGTTGGGGTTTTTCTGTGGATTTTTTGTGTTTTCATTGGCTGTGTTGGTTTTTCTTGTTTGGTTGGGGTCTGGGGTTTTTTGTTTTGTAGCGGTTTTGGTTGGGGTTTTTGGTTGGTTTGTTGTTTGTTTTCCTTGCTGCTGGTTTTCTGTAGGCTTGCTTGTTTGGGATTTTTGCAGAGAGGGTTTTGCCATTATTTCCCCTCTGCTTTGTGTTCTCTTTGTCCAAATGATGGCCTCTGTGAGCCAGGCAGAGGCCCCACTGCTCGAGATACGCAGAGATGCCATCCGTTGCACTCAGTAACAGTGAACCAGGATCAGTTGGCACTGATCCTCAGGCAACGCAGTAACAGGTGCCTCCCCTTCTGCATCTTTAACTTCTACGAGTTGCATCCCTATCTGTGCTTAAGCCTATATTTAGCTTCACACAAGCAGCTCTTTTTGTCTCCTGGGCCTTTCATCGTATCAATTCATCTCACTTTCTCTTCTGCAGCATTGTTCTGGTCTTTTCGACTTGCCTTTTCCACATCGAGCATCTAAACCCTTTGCATTTCACAACCAGCCATCACTGCCCTTTTCCTTTCCAGTTATGCCCATTTTCTCCCAAGTGTTTATTCACCAGGTAAGAAAGAGTGCAGTAAAACTGCACGTGTCTTACAACTGCAAGCAAACCCTTACCACAGGCTGGATTTTCTGCTACTATGAATGATTTACAGTTCTTTCCTGTAGGTCACTTAATGTTAAAAGTTTATAGTAGATGGTAACACCACCTTTGAGAAGCAGAAAGTGTTAAACATGAAAATGAACTTAGGGTTTACAATTTAAGGCACTGACAAACCCCTGTGTACCTCAGGCCAAAAAGTCGAGACCCATTAACCAAATACAACTGCTTTGCAACCAGATCAGCACAAAAATCAACTGCTTGTAGTTTCAACGCAGAATAAAACTGATTTGATCAACTTAGCTGATCTGGCAGCAAAATGGAACAGAAACACTCACATGAACAAAGCACCTTTTGGAGATTTCTGTCTCACTGCAGCTCCTTGCTGAGCAAGTCAGGCCATGGTGTGTAACTCAGCCTCAGCTCTGTGGGTTTCAATCCCATTCCTAAGTCTCTTCTTTGCACAGAAGTTAGGTGCATGATGTCAGCAGTGCTCAGAGGAAGAGCTGAGAGGCAGCCCTGCATTCTGGCTAAGCCTGAGCAGTTCATTCCCACAGAAATGACAAAACCACTCACTCTTAGTGGCATCTGACACCAGGGTTGGAGAAACAGCTATAATTTCAGTGTGTGTTTGCTCTGCTGCTGAAGGTGTGAGAACCAGCATCTTTCAACCACAGGCAGACACTTCAAATGGAAAGTTTCAGACAAAACTGCTGAGGTTTTCTCTGAATTATCAATCTACTTTTAGCAGGTATCTGAGTGGAAAAGCTTTAGAAAACCTTAACTGCAGCTTATTAACTAAGAATAATTACAGGCAGAATTTGCAACAACTAAGCTGAACTACTTGGTAGTAATAAAGACCAAGACTAGAAGAATGGGAGTTAATAGAAAACCTGAAATTAATTTAAATAGAAATCTGAATTATAAGCCAAGTCAGTCATGACTCCTGACTCATGATGTCACCAGTAATAAGACCACCTCCTGGGAATAAGCCTCCCCTACTCTTCATCTGCTCAGACAAAAGAAATCGTAAACTCTCAGAGGGCAGGAACACCAGGCTGGAAAGACTGAAGTCACAGGATTACAGTTTTCCAGCAGTCCAGGAGACACATCATGAGCTCCTAAAATGTGTCTTCACAGAAAAACTCTGCAGAGGTATAATCAATAAATTTTATGCTTAGCCAAATAAATATTATTTCTTAAGCATGTGTAAAATTAATCCTGTGTGATCACACACAACCATCCTGACTTAATATTATGCAATTTTTTCCTTCCATTGCACGGTGAAAGCATCACAAATTGCTAGAACTCAGTAAAAAAATGAAACAACAATGCTAATGTTGTAATAAAAACCTTCTCTGCCTTAACATCTGGTTTCAGCTCTTGAAAGATTTAGAGAAACCTCCCAACACGTTTAAAGAATAACTACTGTTCACTGGCTGTCCTCCCAGGAAGCGATAAACATCAACACTGCCAGAGATGAGCTCCATTTCTACAATTTGTAACCTGTGCTTTAATCTATGAGCCCCAGACTCTGTAAAATCACTGCTACAGGCACGCCCCTCGTCGTTACTGCGTAAGCAGAACAGCCTCGGTGGAAGAGCCTCTCGGAAGTGCAAGGCTCAGTAACACACTTGTCAAAGTACCACGCGATCCTTACCGTGCTGCTGCCAGTTTATGCATTCAGAGATATTTATGTGTGTTTAACAGAGTTATACAGCTGTTTACAGTGTGAACTAAAGCCTGCCGTGCCACGTGGCCAGACAAACCATTGCTGCGCTCGTGCCAGGCTTGGTCAGCACGGAGCATCTCCTCTGACAGATTCTCTCACCTCTGCTCTCAGGCGTTTTGCTCGACGAGCAGGTGGACAAGTTTCAGATGGCTGAACAGACTGTCTCTGTGGAATATCGTGGGGCTTATATTCCTTGTCCTTTGTGTCACTGGTGAGATCTGGTTTCTGCAAGCACTAAAGAGACAATTTGATTACTTCATTTCTGCCTCCACTTCTAATAGAAACTTGGTGTAGAACAATTTCCTGGCTGATGGGAAAACGTAGACGGGGGTTTGATGATTGCTGCGCTGAGTTAATAAAAACAGTATTAATGATAATTGTAACATTACCTATTTGAACGAGTCACAAAATCACTTTTCCCTGCCCTCTGACTGAATGCAATAACCATAATAAAGGATCTCAGATAAAGCTGTAGTCATCCTTCAGGTGCTATGAGCACCAACCGTTTCTTTATGGGAACACCAATCCCGGCAAGGCGGTGCTTTTGGAGACTATCAGCAGCACACTGGAAACTGCCGCGGTGTCCTCGGGTTCCATGACTGTAGTGCTAACATACAGAGCAATAAAAAAGTAAATTACAGCCTAGTGTACATCCCTGTCTGCTCTGAAACACAACTCTGTCTGGAGCACACTGCAGAAACTGCAGTCTTGATCTGTTTGAGAGGACGACTCCGCTCCACGAAGGCAGAAGGGAAGATGCAAGAATGGTTTTAGTTCTTTCGAGCTGCTGAATGAACACATTTCTTGCTGAAAACTGCGTGTACATTTGGCAGGAAAAAAGAATAATTAATGACAATTCCCAGTTTGTCAAGCCACACAACACCCAGTAGCAGCAGACAAAATATAACAAGTTTTTAATGAGTAAATAACAAATCCTGAAGAAAGGAAAAGTCTTATGTTGTCAGAATGTATTCCACAGGAATTGCTGGGTTCACATTTCCCCAGCTCTGTTCACCTGCTCCCATCACAGGCGCCTTCTCAGCAGGAGAGAAACGGGACAGGAACTGCAAGAGAAGCACTGCAGCAGCGTCAGGGCCGATGCTCTGCACACAGCACAGAGCTCAGACGTTCTGAAACAAACGGCAGTCAGAAGGTGGGGGAGAAAAGAAGGGAAAAGTGGGATTTTAGAAGACAAGTCCATGCTGGAAGAAGTACGTAACAAAAAAGTATCAGTGATGAGTAAGAGGATATCATTAACTATCACCCAGACAGGCTGGAGAGCTGGGCAGGGAGAAATGTAATGAGCTGTAACAAGGGCAAGGGCAGAGTCTGGCAGCTGGGAAAGAACAACCCAGGTACCAGTATAGGTTGGGGACTGACCAGTTGGAAAGCAGCGTAGGGGAAAGGGACCTGGGGGTCCTGGTGGCCAGCAGGATGGCCATGAGCCAGCAGTGTGCCCTTGTGGCCAGGGAGGCCAGTGGCACCCTGGGGTGGATTAGAAGGCTGTGGTTAGGAGTCAAGAGAGGTTCTCCTCCCCCTCTGCTCTGCCCTGGTGGGGCCACATCTGGGATGTTGTGTCCAGTTCTGGGCCCTTCAATTCAAGAAGGACAGGGAGCTGCTGGAAAGAGTCCAGCACAGAGCCAGGAAGATGATGAAGGGAGTGGAACATCTCCCTGCTGAGGAGAGGCTGAGGGAGCTGGGGCTCTTGAGCTTGGAGAAGACTGAGAGGTGACCTCAGGAATGGTTATAAATATGTAAAGGGTGAGTGTCAGGAGCATGGAGTCAGGCTCTGCTCAGTGAAGGACAAGGGGCAACGGGTGCAAGCTGAAGCACAGCAGGTTCCATGGAAACATCAGGAGAAACTTTTTCAGGGTGAGGGTGACAGCACTGGACCAGGCTGCCCAGGGAGGCTGTGGAGTCTCCTTCTCTGGAGACTTTCCAAACCCACCTGGGTGTGTTCCTGGGGGACCTGATCTAGGGGATCCTGCTTTATTTAGGACTGCCTCCCATCTCAGGCTTTGTAAGTTCTAGACTTATTCTTCAAAAGCAAACACCTGACACCTTCAACATTAAACCCAGAACTTTGCAGCTCGAGCACAGGAGCAGCAAGTCCTGGCTGACACCCGGGGGGGTCCGTGCGGAGGCCACGTCGCTCCCTCCAAGCCCACGCTGAAAGATGGTGCTGGGAATTATTTCACGTTAACATCGGTGGATGTCAAAATAACAATTTCTCAGGAGAGAAAATGGACAAGCAGAAAAGGCGAGAAGGAAAAAACCAGGAGAATAAGTGAACAGGAAAGCAAATGAGATCGATGGTACATGGAACGCTGCCACATTTCAAGACTTCTATAAATGTGGTTCCTCGAGTCGTGCCATCGTATGAAACCCAAATCTTTCACTAAATAAATAAATAAACAAATACCATTTCTACTCCTTCTGCTAACAGAAGACATATGATCCTTGAAAGCAAATACCTAGAAGGCAAACAGTTTTTCCTGAACAAAAGAGTAATGAAACCTTGAAGAAGACAAACAATGAATAGCCTCACTTCCCTCACTTCAAGTGGAAAAGAAAAAAAAAGAAAAAGAATTATGCACTGTTCACTGAAAAAAGCCCAGAAGATATTTCCTAAACATTGAGGTTTTAACAACTATTTAAGCAGCAACTTTTCCCAGTGCCTCAGTAACCCAAAGACAAAGCATTAGTAGGAAATGTCTGTGAATTAACATTTTCAGCTGTACCTAGAGGAAGAAGAACTAGAAGTCTAAGTCCTGTCTTAAGGGTGGGAATTCCTCCAAACCTACTTCACTCCTAAACTGACCTGACCAACTGCAAGTGGGCATCTTTACCCAAGGACACTTGCTGCCATCCCTTCAATCCTTTCCTCTCCCACCCAGCAGAGCCTTGTTGGGAAAGTTCTAGCAATAATTCACCATAAGCCCACCCTGCAGACTGACCCAGCCTGTGATCTCGTGCTATCCTGAGAAGACAGCTGCCAAATAACCCTTGAACTCCAAATGGTGGCAGAGAGCAAGTTAAAAGCTCAGCAACTGAAAGCATTAAGGAGCAGCTCCTTTGGCAAGCGAAGGACACAGCAGAAATGTTCACACATCCTCCAGGATGTCTAAAGATGGGGGGATGGGATGGGACAGGGATGCAATTAATCTCCAGATTCAGAGGTTTATGAAGTAGAAAATGACCTGAAAATTACCCAGGATTTCTGTACTTGCAGAATAAAACTGGCCTAGCCCTGCTACACATCCACTCGAGGATGGGAACCAAACTGCCAAGTTGTTTATTCTTCTCTCGTCGCAATAAAGGCTCCTAGAGAACCATCTCACACTGAAACATCTTCATTAGAGGCATACTCCTATCTCTTCAGATGTAGGGATCCCACTCAGAACATTAAAGACTTAATTTGGAAAAGAGACCAGACCCAGAATGCCTGAACCAGTTGTGTTCACTGAAGATCAGAACAGCCACCACCAGATCACCTCTAGTCCTCCAAACTGTAGCTGCACGTTAAAATCACACAGATCTCTGGGTGATGCCCCACAGAAGATGCACTGGCAGAAGATTCTGGACACCTCGGGCACACAGTGTGACTCTGTACTATCAAATGGTTACTATGGGGAAGGATCTACACGGGGCATGGATGGCTGGAACCAGTTCACCAACGGGCTTACTGCAGCTGCTCTGGAGACAAACACCCAAGACCTGTCCAAGCCAGTGTTTCAAAATAAGAATAAAATGAACACACCCCCATGGAGAGCTGCTTTGAGTGTTAGAAACTGGCTGATTTAAGACATTTTTGCCATTTGACTGAACAAGAGTTTTAATAAAAACATGCTATTTGTCACCTCTGAGCAGCTCCTGATTGTTTCACTATTTAGTATGTATATGGAAATATCTCCAGCTGGGATATTTGTCAAAATAACTCCTGAAGGCAGTTTCACCTATCTTTAAGCCATGCATAAACAATCACCTCTGTACACAAATCTGGAGGAGATCTAAGTTATGGCAGAGTCATCAGTGCAAACAACATCACTCCCTGTTTCCAACTTTAGAGTAAAAAAAAAAACAGCCACTGAATATTGCGAGTGCTACCAATCAAAACAAATACATAAATACATTAAAATCAGTGAATGCAAGCACTAATCTTTATGGATGATCATCTTGGCTGCACGAACTGTTATTGAAATATTGCAAGAAGGAAGCAGACATCTCAGACTGGCAGCTGTCAAATCGAATAGCTCCAGGTTCTGCAAACCCAGAACTCCCAGCTGCCTGGATTCCCAGTGCAGCGCTGAACAGACACGCGACACAACGGACACCTCCAGGAGAAGCAGCTGGGAAAGCACCACGTACTGAGAGCGTGTGAAAGAAAGCCAAAGAGAATCTCCCATCAGATCTTCCTCAAATCATGTATTGCAAAACAAACCCAGCTGGAAGGCAACATTGTCAGGGAAAGAGGAAAAAAAAAAAGTCAAATCTTAGAGTGAAAAGTGAGCTAAATTCAACATATTGCTGTGGATTCCCTCAGTTCATTGAAAATACACACATGGGAGGGAATAGATAGCTTTTCCAGTTTGGAACAACTGTCTGGTGCCCACTGCAAGAGAGAGCTTGGAAAGCTACACTTAGAAAGCAGCATGACCTCATTTTTCTTTTCCAAAAGGGTCCACTCCTGAGACAACCATGAGTGTAAACATCAGCTGCATGACAGACACTCTCATGGGGAATCTGCATTTCCAGGGAAGTGTGGTACCATATTAACTGTCTGACAACTTCTAATTAGATCTTTCCCTGTGCAACTGCACCTCAAAAATATGAAAGCAATGCTGGCTGCCACAAAACACATCAGCTTCAAAAACAAGTACCAACAAAAAAGAGAATCCACAGTTTTCAGACCTAAAAAAAATGCAGTTTTCCATTGCCTTCAGCAAATGGTGTTGCCTTCCATTGCTCAACCTCAATGTGTTTGAGGAAAGGCAAGATACACTTGATAGAGCAGCTTCCCCAGCATCATGATTTTTCATATTCAAATAGATTCTGTTCTTATTCTTCACTCTGCAACACACTCAAACCTGCAGAAGTTAAATGATTTTTTTTTCTGAAGGGTCTGCAGAACGTAGCTGTTCTTCACTGCAGTGATCAGCACCAGCTAAACAGCAAGCCATCCATTCCAGCCCTTCCTGACCTGTGTGAAATCCCTCCCCCATTTCGGTAGCTTTATGTAAAAGGCTAGTGTTGATTTCTGTAGCCAGAGACAGGCTTGTAAGAGGATTAGAGCTTTTATTGCTTAAAAAAGGTCAACACTCCTCTCTTTGAAAGATCATCATGGTAAGAGTGTTTCTAATAAATAAAAATGGATGCTGGCAACTGCAGCCTATTTTGGGGTTTCACATACACGATTACCGCTCTGAAAGAAAAGCCTTTTTCTTCTGCAGAGATTATGTTGCTTCCACCCTCAGCTGGTCCTGAATTTTGTTTTAATGGCCAAAGCTAAACAGGAGGATAACGACTTCAGGTTGAAAAACACCACAAGCCATTCTGTTAATTATGCTGCAATAGCCAGGGAGCATTCTTGAACCCGGACGCCCTTAGTGGAAAGCAAGATGAGTTACAGCCAAACTGCCACTGTTTGATGTAGCTCCTCAGCCACTCGACATGCAAGTGACACAAACCCAGAGCACACTCCTCCTATCAGAGAGATGGTCCTGCAAGGATCTGTGAATTCAGTACTTTGCATTTGACAAAACAGCGTTAAAGAAACTGTGA
Organism: Todiramphus chloris collaris; assembly: GCA_025345505.1. Taxonomy (NCBI): domain Eukaryota; kingdom Metazoa; phylum Chordata; class Aves; order Coraciiformes; family Alcedinidae; genus Todiramphus; species Todiramphus chloris. Next base: position 564,901 of record JANVCC010000293.1, on the reverse strand, counting down.
TAGGAAGTCTGAAAGCCCATTATCACGAGGCTTCTGTAAACTGTAGAGAGAAAAATACAGAAAGGTATTATTCAAAGCAGCCAGTAAGAGGTTACCTTGAAGAGTAATTCTAAGAACATTACTTTTTATTCACAGTTTGCCTGTGGCTTTCTGAACCACTTGATTCAACCCCACAGACTGCAGCACATCACCTCCAGACTGCACCTTGTCACCTCCGTGCCACGAAGCACAGAATGCAGCATTTGAGAACCTTCCCTCAAGAAAATAAAAATTAAAAATACCAGACTGGCTCCTAAATCACCTGGAATCCCTTCAGCTGCAGCATAGCTTACCAGTAGGCTTGCTCCAGACTGGAATAAGTTGTACGGATAGAGAATGCGCTCGTAATGCGCACGGATGTGGGAACCCACAGCTTTGCCAGGAGCAAATCCCATCCTCGTGGCTATTTTGGTCCATTTTCTCTCCTTGCACACTACATCAAATCCTCCTTCTTCTGCAACTAGCTAAAGAGTGAAAAGAAAACAGGCATATATTTAATAGTAAAATGCTTAGCGTTTAAGGAAAGCACTGCCAGTTTAAAAGGCAGGACACCAGCACAATTGCTATTTTAAACCAGAAAAGCCTAGATTTAATAAAAAAAAAAAAACAACCCCAACAAAACAAACCACATAACACGAAAGTTGTTTAAAAGCTGTAAGTGGAACACTGGAACATATACCATATAACCTATACAGGAACTGTAAACACGTTGAATCACTTCACAAACAAGTCGGCATCTGTATCAGACACCCAAACCAAACAGTAATGCAGCCTACTTTGGAGAATTTCTCTGGCTGCAATTTGTCATGCCTCCACTCTGTATTCCAACACGACTTTCTAGCACAGTACAACCCGTTCTTCTCACTGGAACAAGTACTACAGAATAGGCTCAAAAGCAACCAAATCAAAACTACCCTGAATATAATCAAAACAGAGCGAAGGTGTCCTTGGGGTCAGCGAATCCCAACCCCTTATATCAGAACACAGAAACTCCTCCAGATGTTTAACAAGCTTCATCCTACAAATAACTGGATTATTTTTCTCCTGTATTTCAAATGGAAAAACGTTTTTCTCACTGCTGTCGTTGTTCAGCAGCTTTCTCCAGTTAAACCTAAAGTTTCTTGACCAGTTTGTATCCAAATGCAACTTTAAAGAAGAGCTGGAGTTTAATTTGATCTCCTAGCTCACAGGAAAACTCCCATTGCATTGTATTTCTTGCTATTTTGAAACACACAGTACTTTACATTAAACAAAGCAGTACTTTTTTCAGTTAGATATACCCCAGAATCTCCTCAAACAACTGATAACATCCCCAAAACTGAGATAACACAACATCTTTCTAGGACAAGTTTCTGCCTTCTAACAGTCTTACTCTATTAAGCTGAAACAAATCCAAGATCTTCCTCTCCACATGTGGAATTTTCAGTGTACATCCTTGAAGCTCCCAAAACTTTGCAATCTGGTCCAGAAAATTCAGCTTCACACGAGTTTGGGCCTGAAAAAAACAAAACCCCTCAAAATATTAACTGCATACTAAGGGCAGAAGGAGCTTTTGTATGCCAGAATGCTGCAGCCCCAGTTGCCCACCTGGCTTTTCCCTCTGCAAGTGTCATTTTGCATTTCCCCCCCCCCCATCATGTGCAGAAAAGAACATAAAACCCCCATACAGATACCACCCCAAACCACTTTTTGTTACCTTTTACTACAAGAGCATCTTCTGAGAACAGACAAGCAGCGAGTTATTACTGCTAAACTCTAAACTAGCTGCATTGCCAGGATTTATTGCATTAGTAACTGCAATAGTTCATTACAATTCAGTTTATTTGTGGTAAACCCAACCAATATTTATGGCTTATTTAAAAATAAATAAATAATCCCACCCCCTCTTTCTCTCTTTTCACTCAAATGCATTTATTTCATTTTCATGGATACAAACCAGTCAGGACAACTGGTCTGCTTGCACAGCAATTCACACAGAACTGGACTGATGCTGTGTTAAAGAGTAGCAGCTTAGACAAATTTTGACACATTTTATTTTCATCACTTTTTCCATTTTTAAGGTAAAAAAAAAAAAAAAAGGCCACATCTACACAGACTGGCTTATTCTTAACTCCAGAGAGGCCTGAACCAGCTTGTGTCCAAACACATCTCTCAACATCCAACAGCAGCACTGGAACCCTTACCCTGGCAATTCATATAACCCCAGCAGGGCTTCAGAAAGCATTCTGAGGAACATCAGGCAGGCAAAGAGTCCCTCTTATCCCAATTCATACCAGTAACGAGCTATCCAGGACTCCTTACCACTCCCCTCTTCCAGTCTGAATTCATGAAAGCAATGAATGAAAGTGCTTGTGAGCAGCAAATTTCCACCAACCGAATCCAGATTTTGTATTTGTTTCTTCCAAATGGCTTGTTATTTTTAAAGCACTCTGAAAACGTTTCATCTCTCCCACTTTCAAAAGATGCTGTCTATGTGCAAGCCACGGACACAAATCTACGGCACTTGAGAATTTCAGTTTAACCACTTACAAGCACCTCTGTGTGAAAAAGGCCTGAACTGTGTTCCTTTAATGAGCATTAACTTTACTTTTTATTCTTGGTATGTTTTTAACTAGATTCTCAAGCAGATGAATTTCTGTGCTAACTAAAAAGTGATGTTCAGAGGTTAGTGCTGCCAGCTCAAGTCAAACACAGCTCACGGCCAATCCATGGGGAAACACCCCCTCTAAAAAACCCAAATGAAAGCAACACCAGAACAACAACCCCACCAATTCTGGAGCAGAAGGGATGTTCAGCTTTACAGCTTACCTCGAGTTCATTAAGCCTCTGGATCCTCGGTGTAAAGTGAAGCTTATCAACATCACATGCAAATGGAGGCTGCCAGTCCTGGAAAGAGAGGAAAGCTTCATCAGAGAACCAGGAAAATGTAGGAAACTTCTCTGAGAGTCAAAAACCAGGCAAATCTGCAGGACAGGAGTCATCTCTGTGGCTTCCAAACCCTGCTCAGCCCTAAGGCTCACAGCACGTGTCCCTGCAGCACGCGGCAGGAGCCCGGCGTGGGGGCTGCACCCTGAGCAGCTCTGGGGAGGTCTCCTCCTGATCCCCAGCTACGTCGTGTTCAACGAGCCTGGAAAGCAGGAATAATTGGATACCCCCAGCAAGCTTCAATTGCCTACCCCTTAAAACATTTAACCGTGCCTTTAAAACAGACAGATAATGAAACCACGAACTGAATGACCTCTGGGGACTAGGACCTGTCCCCAGGAGAAGCCCCAGCAGCACAGCGGTCACTCTGTCCATGCCCTCCCCGCCCAGGCGGGGCAGCAGAAGATGCTGAGCCACAGCCCGGCCTCCAACCTCATCCCCACCTCACACAGCCTCAGCCCCACAGCCAGGGCAGGCCTCCCGAGGGGCACTGCCCCCTGCCAGCCACAGGGGCATACAAGAGTGGTGGCTGGAAGAGACCTTCAAGGTCATCAAGTCCACCCTCACTCCCAGCCCTATCAAACCCACTGAACCCTGTCCCTCAGCACAACATCTGCCCAGCTCTTAAACCCCTCCAGGGCTGGGGACCCCACCAGCTCCCTGGGCAGCCCATTCCAGTGCCTGACAACCCTTTCTGGAAAGAGATGCTTCCTGAGATCCAGCCTGAACCTCCCCTGGGTCAGCTCCAGGACATTGCCTCTTGTTCTGTCCCTTGTCCCCAGGGAGAACAGCCCAACTCCCGCCTCGCTACCCCTTCCCTTCAGGGAGCTGGAGAGGGCAAGAAGGTCTCCCCTCAGTCTTCTCCAGGCTCAACAGCCCCAGATCCTTCAGCCTTTCCAGTCAAACCCACCCAGCAGCTTAAACAGGAGTAACAAACTCAGTCAACTCCTGACACGGGACGTCACTTGTCAAAGGCGGTATCGTTACCACGCAAAACACAAAGCGACGTTCCATAAACCTGCCCCCGTGGGGAGATTGAGCACCCAACAGCAGAGGCTTCAACCGCTCAGGAAGGACAAATGCAGCAGTTGGTGCTCTTACACACCGGTCTCGAAACAAAGAGCAGCTGCACTAAGAAACAGAAACAAAAGTTCCTTAATTCCTTGTCTACAAGCACTCAGGAGTAGCTGGAATATGACCAATTAAAGAAAGATTGTTATTCCTTTTAAATACCTGCGACTGACAGTGTTATTTACAAATACAACTATAAAGGAGTTCTATCTTTCGGATCTCTTGACACCCATCCCATGCCGTGGGTTTGGCAATATACAGCTTCACTAAACCAAATCAGATGTAATTTGATGTGAACTTGACAGTAGTTTATTACATATAAAGCTATCTTCTTATCACTAATTACAGAAGGACGATAACGCGCACAGAGCTGCTGATACTGGAGGAAGAGCAGAGTTTTCCACCAGGAAAAAGAATGTTTCATTCAACCCCTGTGGACTAAGACAACTGAAGACCAGAATCATGAGCAGAGTGCTTGTTATTTTATCAGAGATACATAATACGAAAATTAGTGTCAAAAAACCACCACAACGGATCTGCAGAGCAGTTATCTTATGTACAAACATCCGGACTCGGTTCTATATTGTGACAATCCGGGGGGGCTGGAAAGTCTCCAGAGGAGACTCCACAGCCTCTCTGGGCAGCCCAGGACAGGCTCTGCCACCCTCACACCAAAGAAGTTCCTCCTCATGTTGAGGCAGAACCTTCTATGCTCCAGTTTATATCCATTGCTCCTTGTCTTATTGCTGGGCACTACAGAAAAGAGATTGGAGATTGAGATGAGAAATTATCAACAGGATGGACAATCCTCAGTCACGGGGACACTGCTTCTCAAGCATTTTTGGTTTTAACTACAGGACTATGACTGGTGTCCAATAGCATAATGTTCTTAAAAAACCCAGATAAAATTAACCCTACGTTCCTGCTTGCCAGAACACCAAAGGCATCGAAAATAGCCAGAACTTCACAGTCTCCTGTAAAGTTCTGATAACTGAACTAATCATTCATGGCCCCCAAACTGTAAAATGAGGAACAACCGGGAACGTTTAGGGCGAGATTTGAAGCATCGTACTTCAACACGACAAATCTGACTTTCAAGCGGAACCGATTAGTTACATCACCAGACACAAGCCTGGAGTTTGCTCTGTGCATGGAGAGACAGGAGACAAGCAGCCAGACCAGGAGAGGACACACAGCCGTGATGACACGTGGGACATGCTGGGGACATTGCTGAAGGGAGAACTGTGAGATCCCAAGTGCTTTGCTTAGGCTGAGAGTAAATGGAAACAGAGGCACGTGCCGAGGCGCTGGTCAGCCAAGGACAGGCCAAGGCTGTCTCCAGGCAGGCCGTGCCCCACCCCGAACCAGGATCCCGTAACGGGCATCTGCAGAGGGCACGGTCTCCCTGCTGCCCTGGGGAGAAGGCCAGAGCAAAGCCCGCTGCCACTGCGGCACGCCGGCAGGAACAGGACCCCTGCCTTTGCCAACAGGTTCCAGTTCGTGCTCCATCTTCAAGAAACAGAGACACGAGGGGCCCCAGGACAGAGGCAGACGAGGGACCCGCTGATGAAAAGCAGCCTGTCATCAGAAAGGACTGGAGCAAACTTGTCCCCTCCGCTTACAAAAGCGAACGAGACGTTTCCGTGCAGCACCTCAGGAGTGCCTGGCTCCCAAGACGGTGTGCGCACCAAAACACGCTGCTCCAGGCTGAGCTGATCAGCTCCACACATCTCCTGTTCCCTCCGGACCGCTGCCTGTTTCAGGAGATTCTTTCCTTTTCGGCCCAAGAATCCAGTTCATCAGAAAAAGAAACACGACTCCAGACAGCACAAGCTTCCCCAACAGGTATTTTCTACTCCTTGCAGTTTTCAGTGACCCAGAACAAGCACTGCGCACACCAGGACACTGCGATGGCACGGCAGCTCTTTCACAAAGAGAAGCTTCGGAAACTCAGTCTGTTCAACATGGGACTTTGGGTGGGTGGCTTTCCAGTCCACTGGGCAGCTGGATCCATCAACTAGAAATAAAAACTTAACAGCCTTAAAAGTGTTTAACATCTAGCAAGGAGAAAAATCTTTGCAAGAGCTCCTGGTGAGATACAGCAAATTGGCTTAATGAGAGGGAACACTGGACTTACTCTGGCTTTTGCCATTTTTAAGCAGGTAGAGCACGATATGTATTATACAACAGGTCATATTAGACTATTCTAAAAAGACTCTGTACTTTGGGAACACACTGCTGCACATCCTGTTTATCATATGGCACGGTTACAGGTACACAGCCATTCTCCATCCGGAGAAATTACCGTGGGTGTAGTCAGCAGGCCACCCTGAGTACCACCAACTCATTTTAAAGTCACCACGAGTCCGTTGTGGAGCACCTGATCTACTCAACGCCGACAGAACCAAAGAGAGCGGGATTTACTGTTCCGTACTCCGGGGCAGGGCGAGTTCTCAATTCCTACACAAGATGCTTTCAGCCATTCATCAGTCAGGATACTACTTATTCAACAAGAAAAAAAGTCTGCATACATTTGGAAGCACGACTGAGTAAGGTAAATGGAACCTTCATCACAAGGAGTACTGGAGCCCTGCGTTTGGGAAGCGATGTCTCTGTGCACCTTGGAAAGGCAAGCTCTGCCCTGCCAGGTGAACCTGCCAAGCTGCTGATGCACACGCCGTGGAGAAGGGCACCAGCAAAGCAGCTCCACAGGCCCACTACCCTTGGCTCTGCATCTGGGCACCCTGTGAGACTAGCCCTCTTCAGCCGGCGGGTGCCCGCAGGGTCCTCAAAAGCAAAGTGCTCTGGATTTCCTGCTTAAAAAAAATTCATCAAAACAAAAACAAATCCCAAGTGAAGATTCTTTCAAGTTCAGGTTTTTTCAAGTTCAGTTTCTTTCAACAAGGACACTAGATACTAAGATTAAGGATATGTAAACAGCAAGAAAACCTGAATTACCTAAAAGTTAAGAGTTTTTTACACCACCCAGACTCTTCATCTGAAATGCCTTTTGTTGGCCCAACAGGGAGGTGAGAAGCCTGCAATAGAGACACGCAAAATCCCCTGCCTACGTTAGCGTGCGCTTGTCACCCAGAGCCAGCAGAATAAACCCAAACACCAATCCACCCCAAAACTGAGACTGCCACCAACATTTCAAACTTTTCTGTAAGCTTAGTAGACAAATCCAGCCGGGCAGAAGGCAAGTTCATATTTCCAGTAATAATGCAAACTACAAATGGGCAGGAGAGCCATTTCTCTTTTTCTGCACGCCTCCTTCCAGATTTGTTGTTACAGGGATGGCAGGTTTCATATAATTTCAGGTGGTAAACTTGTGCCTAAGCCAAACTCACTTTCTAATTAAAATTTAACCAGCCCCACACCCTTGAGTTCCAGTGAGCAAGAAATTACCACTGTCACAGGTAAGCTGTTCGACAGGTTAGTTAGCTTCAGCTTTCCCTTTCCCTTATCCTCCCCTCGTTTTTAACCAAACACCTTGTTTGTTTACTGCCCAAGAAGCTACTCCTGGCTGCTTCCTGGAAGCATTTTCAATAAACAAATATCTTCTTTGCTTCTCGCTGCAGGACCAGCTTTTCAGTCCTGCAAATAAAAATTTTCCTCAGGCTTTTTTTTCCCCCGAAGTCTCTCCTATTTTCACAACAGCTTCTGAAAGCCTTCTCCTGGCGTTGCCTGCAATGTCAGACACACACAAAGACGGCACTCTCATTCTTTTGCTAGACAGCGTCTCATAGTAGGATCCAAAAGAATCCCTGCGCGGTTCTTGCCAGAGGAACACGCATTCATTCAGCCAGCGCTAGCAACTCACTGCTTCCCAGGATGCCCACCCTGCGAGCGTGACCTACATTCTTTGTTCCCAGTCTATGATCTCGCCTTTGCAAAGGTGTTTCATGATTGCTGCCTCCGAGAGGGAGGGAGCAGACTTGGTGACTCAGGAGGTCCCTTTTAGTCTCCCTGTTTTATGACTACATTAAAAACACCCTCAAAAGAAACGCAGATGGCAGAATCCGGGCAAAACTGATGAGCGTCGCCGTTTATCGGCCCAGCATTGTCCGTGGGTCATCCACAAAGCTTCCTTTTGAACAGGAACTAATCCCTCTCTGACCCTGTTAAAAGGCCAGCATTAGTTGGTAACTCCAATCATCAGCTAACCTCCTTTGTGGTACTACGGTCCTCGCTTGGCCATTCCAACAAAACCACTGAATTCCTCCTTGCCACGAGGGGACTCTGGGTGCAGCAACACACTTTACACTCGGGACTCTTCAACCATGTAAACTTGGTGGAGCGTTTCTCACCCGAGACAAAATGAGTCTGCCATGCACTGCAGACTGGCACACAATCACAAATCCTTCCCATCCTAAAGGATGTTCCCATCCTAAAGGATCTTCCCAAAGGATGGGGAGCTAAAGACAAGCTGGCAATGGGAATCACCCCTCCGGATCCCAGCGTTTCTGGGCCAGCTCCAAACTGGGACAGAAATAAAAGTTCAGGTAAGCTGGTGATTCTCAAGAGTTAGGGTCAGCTGCTCCTTGGGACCCAAAGGCAGAGGACAGAAACCATACAAAGGGTCTGAGCATCACCACCAGGCTGGTAGCAGGGTTTACATCCAGGAGATGCCAGCCTGCTCTCCACGCCGGGAACAGACAGAGAGGCTCTGGCAGCTTTACCAGCAGCTCTGCACGCCCAGCTGGAGATGCGTCAGCCCTTGGGGGCAAATCCAAGATCCCCCATTCACCTCCAAGGCGCTGAGCTAGACCTTGAAGTGGAGCATCCGTGGGTACTGGGGCCCGACACAGCACCAGCCCCCAGAGCTACTGCCCCTTTCACTCAGACACGTACGCTGCAGGGGGATCTTGGGTCTGATCCTGCAGCGTGTTCCTGGAGGGTGTGGAGCAGCACAGGTTGCTTCTGGAGTTCTCCCATCCCAGCCTTTGGAGACAGTCTGAAAGCTGTTGGTTACAGATCTAAGGAGGGCACAAACTGAGATTTTAATCACAAGGCAACTTGGATGAAGAGAAGATCTGGAGGTAACAGCCACCCCGAGCAGAAGCAGAGCAGCGATGGCCGGTGCCGCCGGCTCCATCCCTCGGCAGCTGCAGAGCCTCAGCCGACCAGGGCTCTGCTCTGCCTGGGGGATTCTCCTGCAGCTTCCACCTTCTGCTACCCCAGCTACGACAGCACTCTCCACTCAAGCTGCTCAGATTCATTTTCACTGGTAAAGCACCTGCTTTCAGTGAAGAACATCTACTCAAGACACGAAGGGAGGCAGGCTGTATGATCCCAGCTGTCCCTGGCTTTTGAAACCACCCAACCTGGTCTCCCAAACATGCACACAGCACTGCCCCAGCAGTTCCCAGATAGAGCCCCGGGTCTGGGCTTGAGGGAAAGGACATCCTAATGGACACACGGGCAGAAATTAGATCCATTCACTGGCAACGTTAGTTCCAATGGCAGGGAAGGGAGTCGCATTTAGTTTCCAGCTCTAATTCCAGCTCTTTGCTAACTGACATTGCTTATCCCAAGTTAAACAAACAAAATACTACAGCGCCTCTCCACAGCTACCGGCACCACTGCCCGTAGAGAGAGTTCCAGACTTCACTGTTTCATCTTCAATTTTCAATGAGCTTAACAGAGCAAGTGTTGAAAACCTCTCACTGGAAGAGACAGAGTCAAGGAGCAGATACTCCTACTGCCCTCCAAGCACACTCCGATGTGTCGGTGCTGGCGACAGCAGCAGTGCTGCGAGTGGCAGCTGCCATTACTAAAATAACAACTCTTTTTCATGGTTTCTTGATAATTGAAGATCAGAGGAGACCAGTAAATGGCCTGCTCTGAATTTACCTAAATTCACCGTACGACTCCTGTACCGAACGCAGCAAATTCTTCATTTGGAGTAAACATTTCCTAAGGAGCTTTGGAGACTGATCTATTTTTCTCCACTAGAATTTGACAGCACGTGAACAGGAACCTCAGCACTAAAACACCTCTTCCTAAAAACCTGCCCATTCTTGATACCAAAGTGCCAGAAAACATCAAATCCACCACCACCCTTGGGTTTTCTTCCCTACCAGCTGATGCCCTTCCCAGCCCCGTCACCCAGTTCAAGTGACCCCGGCTCATGCGGAACAGGAACCAGCAGCTCCAGCACTTCTCATCAGGGCTGGCACACAGCGCAGTCCCTACGATTCACCTACCTATTGTAACTGAGTTCTCTCTCTGTTTTCCTGTTGATAAAATCATCTGACTGAGCCTCTGTGTATTATCAAATCAGAGGGATCATCACCATCAACTTCCTGCTTAGGACAGAGTGTGACAATCCGCTGCGTTACCTCTGGCTTTAGTGGTGGGATGTTTTACAACTCCAGCACCAGGAGATCACCACAACCCTAACAAAGTTGGGTTCAGCCCACAGCTTAATGAAGCATTTTTTGTTTCCTCTGTGTCGTCTTTTTCTCCATAAAACTGAAAATAAATCAAGCAAGCAGCTGGATGAGCAGCCAGAGCAGACACGGTCTAAATCAACGCTGCTCCTGAAAATCTGTCCCTGGAGCAGCAGCTTCAGTTCTCTGAAGCCAGCCCTGTGCCTTTGGCTCTCACCACTCAAGCTTTGGTGAGGTTATATTTTTCAAAATCTATCCCTTCACGTGCAGAACTTTCTTGGCCCTTCTCTGCACCCTCCCCACTTGTCCAACCTTCTTGAAGTTCTCAAACGAGAGCGGGGTTTCCTGCTCTCATGCTAGCACAGAGTGAACTCATCCTCTTCTCCCCCGAGAGCCGTGAGAGCTGCATGCTCCAGTTTAGCCAAGGCACCCATTCCAACGTTACACTGGTTTCCACAAGGATCCAGTTATTTTTCTACAAACCCCTCCTCCTCAAAGACTGACCTAAGCTCCTTTGTCCCCAGATGTAACAGCTCGCAGCGCATCCCACTGAAGTGATGACCATCTCCTAACACCCTCTGGTCACCAGGCAATCAGGATCGCTCCGTACCGACGAGCTTGCCCCGTAATCCTGCCATCCACACGGGGCCATTTCTTTGGTTCCTCTGGACTTTTAATGAAAATCAGATACCCTTGGCTTGAGGTTCTGAAAGGGTATTGGAAACGTCTCCTTCATGGCAGATTCTCATCACCAGCTGAAACAATCCACCACTCCTCCGGCGGAATGTCAATTTTGCACAATAACGATGATTGTAGTAATAAATTCTCGCAGAAAACAATCAAACTCATTTGGCAACACCAGCTTTCATACAATGGTATTTCGTGCTATCACCTTTTGAGTTCCTGTCCAGGACTATCAGCCGTTCGTCCACCCTGGGGATGGGCTTGGCAACTCTAGCACCCACAAAGGGTTTCAGAGCCGTAAGGCAGTTAATTCCTCCAGGATTGCAGGATTTACTGCACAACATCAGTTGATAATGGAAAGAGCTCCAGTGTCCATGTCTTCAAGTTTTCAGCTCTAGTAATACTTTCTGTTCTTAAAATGCTTAGTTTTATCAAGGCAGACTTAAGGTTACTTGGATGGCTTAACTACTTCTCCGTATTCACGTTATTTGAAGCAATGGAATTTAGCTTGAATTTTCTCCAGTTTCATGCTTGGCCATGGGGAAATGACAGTGTTTTTAGCATATTGTACCACATCGGAGATTCTGAAATGGATGAAGGCTTAAGTAATTGTTACTAACTACTTCCTCACAGCAGTAAATCAACTGGAAACCGAGCGGAAGGAAGAGTCCATTCTCAGGACAAACCTGGATCAGAAACGGTATCATACGCTCTACGTTTTTATTTCTGAAGCTAGACTTCAAATCTGTTAGACTGTTTGCTTTCATCAATTACTATTAACTACCTACTTCAAGTAACGACGCCATTCTCAAGCAATATTTCATTTCAATCCCCTACATTCCCCCGACAAGTTGCGGAGCTACCACAAAATCTTCCGGCACTCGACACATCAAGCTTTAGAAGAACCCACTGCTTTACTGTTTAAGTACAGAAATACTGGTAAAGGATGCTTTCAGTTCAGAAGAGAAGATCCCAACCACAGCTCGGCGTGCGATGGACTGCACACAAGCTGCGCACCACTGAGCCCCCCACCTTCGGTTCGGCAGCAAAGGGCCAAAGCTTCTCTGATTTAGGTAGCACATCAACTACCAGAAGCGACCACCACTGGGTAAAGCCCCAGGTCCCATCTGAGCACTCTGCTGTCTCCTTGTGCTCCAGACTCTTAAGAAAGCCTTCTGGTCCCCGCAGAACAGTGACAGTGAATACAGTTATTGTTGCGCCCTCTACAAGACACTCGTGGCAGGAGCCCAGAATCACCCAAATAAGAGCACAACTAAGACACCAGTGATGACTGGAACAAACTGGAATTAAGAGGAAGAAAGCTTCTATTGAGCGCTCAACTGGAAACTGCTGTGCAGAGATTACAGCTCCTGTTATATTCCTGGGTGTTCTCCGATCCCACGAACGTGCTACCATCACCCAGAATCCACTACCTGCCACCCAGCTGCCTCCATACCCCTCAGAACAGTTTGCTGTCCTCAAAACTTGTCACTCAAGAGAAGCCACCACTTAGATGGTTTTCTCCAAGTTTACCTGGTGCCCAGCTAATGCCAGCACAGAGGTACCAGAGATAAAGATGACCCTGGTCCTCCAGAGAACAGAGAGCTCTCCATTTTGTGATTGGGTGCAAGGTGACACACAGGAAGTTCCACCTCAACATGAGGAGAAACTTCTTTCCTGTGAGGGTGCCAGAGCCTGGCCCAGGCTGCCCAGAGAGGCTGTGGGGTCTCCTGCTCTGGAGACTTTCCAGCCCCCCTGGCTCTGTTCCTGTGTGGGCTGCCCTGGCAGGGGGGTTGGACTCAATGATCTCCAGAGGTTCCTTCCAACCTCCACCATCCTATGATGCTGAACCACCAAAGCTAGCTTAGGAGAAAGGACTTCTTCACAACCAAATTGTGAAGCTACAGTCGGGCATCACCAGTACCCACACCGTTATTCCATACTGCAGTTCAAGTACAAAAGCACAAATTCATCTGCTGATAACCACGCAGCAGAGTTTAACCTAAAATAACACAAGCCCAGCAATCAAACTTTTAACTCATTTTCCAGCAGAGATCCTGACAGTTCCCAGGCCTGCCTGCCCACACGGAACCAGCCCAAGAATGCAGGCTAAGGATTCAAAGATTCACTTGGATTCACGAAGATTTCAAACCTCAGCCGAAGCCCAACAACACAATTTAGTGAAAGGTCAGTACAGTCTGTAGCTCACGGGACTATAAACCACTGGATTACACAGAAAGGGACAATAACTGAATATTCATTGTGCCTCCCCTCCAGGAGGAAGGCCAGGAACTACGTCAACTCCAAGGCTTCTGCTGGCAGGTCTGGAAGAGCTCCCTCTATGCGCCAGGCTGCTGAGCGAGCGACCGCGCTTGCACCAGCCATCCAAGAAAAGATCTCGGGTAGGTGAGAGCCCTGGTAGCCAAGCTCTCCTGAAAGCAAGGCCCCGCACAGCTATCGGGTGCTCAGCCCTCAGCAGCTCCAACTGTTTTCATCCTACTCCTAAAGACGTTCAGTGAAACGGATGAGCGTGCACACAGACACCAGCTCCGTAGTTGGGGAGGACGAGAGTTCTGTGGAAAATGCAGCTGTATTCATTCCTTCCTTAGGAGAGCTATTGATTTCTGAGCCCCCAACAGATCATACAGTTTAAGAGAAACCTTTACGAAAGGGGCTGAGCTTTTTACACAAGAGCCAAGAAACACAGATCACTTTTTAAAAAAAAAAACAAACAAATCACAATAGAAAAAGAAACAAAAAACATAAACCCACCGTTCTGCTCACAGTCCCTGAAACACTGGTGACAATACACAGCCCAAAAAGCTCATTCTACTCAAAAACATTACATAAGTTCAGCACTGACTGTATAATGAAAACCATCTTACCCCCTTTAACTATGTCAGCATTTGGCTGTACTGCATGAGCTGGGGCCACCAGCACATTCTACCTAGACAGAAATTAAAGAGCATTCTTGTGTGCATTCCCTCCACTGCAAACCAGGACTCTTCCTCCAGAGAGCAGAAACATCTTCCTCTCCGCTGAGGCTCGCGTTACTCAATCGGCTACAAACGTTTCTACCACCTCAGACGGGAACGCGGCAAGTTACTTCTATTTTAATTTGGAAGGAAAAGGACGGCAACCAACAGGAGTCCCGGCAACAATCACGACATGAAACTGAGGAGCGTGTGCTTCTGAACGTTATTTCTCTGCGCTCAAAGTCTCACTGACGAAACTTAACTCCGCAGAAACGTTTTGTCAGCATCACCTTTTGCTGGATGGGATTCTAGGCTCTCAGTTGCTGTTTAGCATTCGAGTTGTTGCAGTCGTGTTAACCACCTCGAGCCAGCTGCACCACCCTCCACTTAGAGAAAGAGCAATTCACTCAAAATAAAGGTGAATCACGTATGTTTGGTAATCAGATTTTCACCCTGAGAAGCTCTTCTACTCACCAGCGTGGGTGTTCATCCCTTCAAACAAACTAACAATTATGACCACAGACACTGAGGTTCTGAGATCTTCACAGTATTCCTCAGTAAACGGAGTCAACCAACAAAAGGAAATCAGAATTCACAACCCAGTTTTGAGCTTATTACACAATCAGTCGAGATGATGATGATGAAGATGAAGGCTTATTACTCTTCCCACTGTGGATTGCATTCTAAAATGGTGGCCATGTCTGTCTAGGATTCGGCTCGCACAGGCACCGGCCGAACTCGGAGCTGCGGAGTTTGGTGCTGTCCAAGTTGGGGAGCCAGCTCCCCGCACGGAACGCGGCCGCAGCGCGGGCAGGGGCCGGGGAAGGCCGGCGGGGAGCGGGCGAGCAGAGGTCTCGCCACCACAATGCCAACATGGAGGGCAACACCCAGGCAGCTGCCTCCTCCGGGGCTCGGCACGGGGACCGCTCTCCCCACGCAGCCGCTCCGGGCCCGGGGGTCCGGCCAACTTGTAACTTTCGGGGGCCGGGCGGCGGGGGCGGGAGGGAGGCCGGGCCCGGCGGGGAGCGCAGCGCGGCCGGCCCAGCCGCTGCCCGTCTCCCACCCACCGGCCGCTCCGGCTACTTTCCTGCCGGGCAACTCCGGCACTTGGGAGCGACTTTGCGGGAAGGAGGGAGGGAGGGGAGGGGAGGGGGCGGGAGGTCGCCCTCCAGCCCCGCGCCCCCGGCCCGAGGGCGTTGAAACTTCAGAGCAGCGGAGGCGGCGGCCCCGCCTGCCCGCCCCGGCCGGCCCCACCTGCCCGGGGGTCACCTGCGCACCCGGGGGAGCGGAGCGGAGCGGCCGCCGGCCCGAGGATGAGGGGGGAAGGAAAGGGCCCGGCGGTGGCCGGTGCGGGCCGGGCCGGCACACAAAGGCCGTTCGCCGGCGGCGCCATGCGGGCACTCACCGGCGGCGGCCGCACCTTGCAGATGCCGGTCTGCTCGGCGATGGGCCGGATCTTGTGGATGAAGGCGAAGGGGTCGGCGAACTCCTCCCAGCTGGGCTCGAAGACGGGGCACTCGGGCGGGGGCAGGAACTCGGCCATGGCCCGGGCCGGGGGCCGCTCACCGCCGCTCTCCGAACAATCCTCCAACAGCCGCTGGGCCGCCGAGCGCCTCTGGAACGGGACGTGCGCCTCCGCCGGGAGGGGGGTGGGGGGGGGGGCAAGGAGCCCGAGAGAGAGAAAAAGAGTCCGCCCCGGCCTGGGCGGGGGGAGGGGGCGGTGGCCGCCCCGCCCCGTCACGCGCCTTTGTGAGGGGGCGTCGGGGCCGGACCCCAGGGAGGGCCCGGTACCCCCGGGGCGGCCCGCGGGCAGCGCCCCCCTGCCCGCTGCCCAGGGGCCGCTGGGGGCGGGGCGGGGAAGGGAAGAGCAGAGCCGGTCGCGGTTCCCCACACCGAGGGTCGCAGCCCGGCCTGGTCAGCGGCAGCCGCTCCGGCCCCCGCGCCGCTGTCAGGCCGCTGCCCGCGCTCGGAACCGAGGGGCCGGCGGAGAGCGCGGCCTAGAGAGCCCCGCTCGCCGAGACTCCCGGGGAGCCCTCCCCAGCGCCCCGCCGTCGGCCGGGCCTTGGCCTCTGCCCCACGCTGCCCCGCACCCCGCCGCCTTTGTGCGCAGCCCCGCGCCCCGGGCCCGCCCGGCTCCTCTCGCGGCCGCTTTCCCCAGCACCGCTGGTTTGGGGAAGGCCCCTCGCAGCCCCGGGCTCCGCGCCCGGCGCCGGCAGCAGCGCCGCTCGCCAGCAGGGCCGCGCTGAGGGGCCCGCTCTTTACACACAGCGGGGCCGAGCGGCCCGGGGCCGTTCAAGCGCCCCTGCCTCGGCCAGCGGCACATGGGCCGGCGGCCCCTCCGCCGCTCTGTTTACATGCGCGGAGGGATCCGCCACAGCTGACAGCCACCGCCGGCCGGCGCTTCTTTTTTTAAAGAGCCTCTCCGCTCGCCGCCATTGGCCGCGCCGCGCCTACGTCACCGGCGGGGCGGGGCCGCGGGGCTCCGCGCGGCCTCATTGTCTGGGCCCGGCCCCGGCGGCCTCGGCCCGGCCCCTTTGTTCCGCACCCCGCAGGGGGGGCCGGGCCCATTGTCCTGCCGCCGGCCGGGGGGGCGTCACGGAGCCCTTCGGCCGGGCCCGGTGCGAGGGGCACGGGGAGGCGTCCCGCCGTTAACGGAGATACGGGAGTTTTCCCCCGGCCCCGCTCCTGAGGGCGCAGGGTGAGGAGTTCCCCCCCCGCGGCGGGCCGGCCCAGCCCCCTGCTGCCGCCACCCGGGCTGCGGGGTCGGGGCTCCCCTGGGTGCGGCTGGCGGGGCGGGGGGAGGGGCGCCCCCCGCAACAGCAGGCGCCGCACGTAGCGCACGTGCGTGGCCGGCCGGCCCCGCCCCCTCCCGGGGCCCCTCCCCCACCCCCCCAGATCCACCGGGCGCCATTTACCAGTTACCGCTCCCGGCGGAGCCCGGAGGAGCCGCGACGCCCCAAGCCGCGGCCGTGACTTTGTTCGCGGGGAGAGCAGAGCCCCGCGCTGCCGGTAACAATTCCCACAGCAAAGCACAAAATCGCAGCTTCCCGGCGAGCGCCCGGCGCTCCTGGTGTCATTGCCAGTACAGCCTCGGTTATCGGCCTGGAGCTGCGGCTGTAACGGGGAGAAGCGCTGCCCGGGGACGAGAGCGGTAACGAGCCGTCAGGGCCCGGGGGGCTCGGGGGTCCCGGGTCCGAGAAGCACGGGCTTCGGCGAGGGCAGCGCCCAGGGTTCCGTACCCTGTGCTGGTTCCGCTCCCGCCGGATGAACCTTCCCCGCTGGAACCTTCAGAGGAGGACGTCGCCAGCTGCCCGAACTCCGCTTGCCATGGGAGTACAGTGAAGTCTGGAGCACTCGCTGCTGGTTCAGACCAGCTGCCTTCTTCTCAGAAGTAGAGAGGGCAAAGAAAAATGGAAACGGCTTTTGTGAAGTGGACTTGGGCAGATGGTGGCAAAGGGAAGGTTCCTCTGCTCCAAGACTCCATCATTGGAGCCTCCCCAGCTGTCACCCTGCGGGTGATGCTGGATGGAAACCCCCAGCCCAGGCCCAGACGGGTTGTGCCACCAAGGGCAGACACCGAGGAACCTGCTCCAGGCCTGTCCACCACACCAGAGGTTGGGAGGGCAGGGGAAGGGGCCAGGTCTGAGCCAGGCACTGGGTCAGCCCCCACCCCAAGAAGGTGCGGCACTGGGCGGCAGCACGGAGAGCTGAGCTCTTCTGAAAGCCTTCTCCTTGCTGGGCCACACTGGTCCCAGCAGTCACACCCTGATGGGGCTTTAGGGCAACAGCCAGGCTCCCATTCTGAGCCCTGGGGAGACCTTGGCCACTGGGAGCATCTCCAACTTTCTTCCATGAGGCTCCCGCCATCTCCTTCGCTGAGTTTATCTACAGCTGACAGAAGCCAATGAACCCCCCTCCTTGTACAACAGCAGTGGCAAGTTCAGACAGAAATCTTCAACCACAGATGTAAAATACACCAGATCTGTTTTATCCCTTCATTCTACACCAAGGGAACCTCCAAGTTTAAAGCACCTAACACCACAACCTGGAGAGAAAACCAAGCTGCTTCATCCCCTTCAAACGGCTGCTCTGCATCGCGTCCCAACCCGGAGGGTTTCTGGCAAAGAGGACAAGACTTTGGGTCTGACAGTGTCCCCAAGGGTTTCAAGATGCTTAAACCAGTGGTTTCTGGTGTACAGCAAATAGTCTTCTTGGTTAGCGACTCCCTGAGGACTTGCTCCATCAGAGCTGGGAGGTTCATGTTTAGCAGGATCGTTTCTGCGGACAGGCACAGAGGGCTCCTAGGGGACACTGATGGAAAAGCACTCAAGCCCAGGTGCTTTACCTGGGAAGTTACAGATGAGAAAAAGTACTTGCTACAAAGATCTAAAGGTGATCAGAGCAGGGAGATGAAAGGATGACCCAAGGATAAAAATCAGGTGCCTTGAAGGCAGGGTGAGGTGGCTCAGGTTTGGCTAAGATGGAGATTTAAGGCGAGGAGTAAGCCCTGGGGGGTCTGCATACCCCATCAGGCATCTCACTTGTCTTTCCACCTTGCTACCTGCGAATGGAAACGCTTCATCAACATAACAGGCTGATTTTGCATCCTGCCTTCTCTTGTACCCTCCTTCTGCTGGGACATCTGCAGAGCGTTTGTTAACGTGGCATGGTCCTGCCTGGCTTCGACATCACCAAATCCAGAGCCCCTGGATTCCCCCAGCACTACAGACACACAAACTGCAGAAAGGCAGAGCAGGTTTCGGTCGGTTGGAACGAGGATGCAGACATTCCTTCTTCAGGGTTCGGTTGATTGTCATTAATTAGACCCTTTTATTGGCTCAGCTTTCTCCCAGCCTGTTGCATTTGTTCCCAGCGAGCAGAGTTCCCCCGTTGCTGCAGTTCGGTACCATACCCAAGAGACTCAGCAGCTGCTGTCCTGGCAGTGACCTAGCAGAGGCATCAAGAAACAGAGGACCAGGTTGGCCCAAGGAGAGGAGCTTCAAGGCTCCTGACTGAAGCTGAGCACTCTTCATGAGGTCAGGGATTTTTCCTTAGCAGTTCCTCCATCCTCACTCTGTTGTGCTCAGTCCTGTGCTTGTCTTTGAGCTCTGAACAGAGCATCCAGCCAGAACCTTTGCCTCAGTCCTCACCAGCAAGGGCTCCAGCCACACCACCCAAGTTCCAGAAGGCAAAGGTGGCGACTGGAAGTTCCACCTGCTATAAGCATAGATCAGGTTCAAGACTGTATAAAGAACCCAAAGGTGCACAAGTCCATAGGGCCTGAGGAGATCCATCCCCAAGTCTTGAGGGGGCTGGTGTAAGTTGCCAAGCCACTACCCATCATATTTGAAAGGTCACAGCAGTCTGGTGAAGTTCCTGCTAACTGGAAAAGGGGAACCATAACTCCCATCTTCAAAAAGGGAAAGAAGGAAGACCCCAGAAACTACAGGACAGTCAATCTCACCTCTGTGCATCATGGAGCAGATCCTCCTGAAGGCTCTGCTAAGGCACATGGAAAATTAAGAGGTGATCGGTGGCAACCAACGTGGCTTCACCAAGGGCAAATTGTGCCTGCCAAATTTGGTGGCTTTTTATGATGGGATAAAGGGAAAAAGCAACTGCCGTCATCTACCTCGATGGTGCAAAGCACTTGACACTGTCCCACACAGCATCGTGGTCTCTAAATTGGGAAACATTGATCTGACAGACAGACCACTCAGTGGATAAGGGATTGGCTGGATGGTCACGCTCAGAGTCGCAGTCAATGGCTCAGTGTCCAAATGGAGACAAGCTGGTACTGGGACCAGTGCTATTTAACATCTTTGCTGGCAACACGGACAGCGGGATCGAGGCACCCTCAGCCTGTCTGCAGGTGACACCGAGCTGAATGGTGCAGTTGACACACTGGAGGGAAGGGATCCCTGCAGAGGGACCTGGACAGGTTTGAGAGGTGGGCACTGGCCAATCTCATGAAGTTCAACAAGTGCAAGGTCCTGCACCCGGGGCAGCACGATCCCAAGCACAAATACAGGCTGGCAGAGAATGTATTGAAAGCAGTCTTGAGGAGCAGGAGTTGGGGTGCTGGCTGATGAAAAACTCAACATGAGCCAACAATGTGTGAATGCAGCCCAGAAAGCCCCAACTGTGTCCCGGGGCTGCATCAAAAGCAGCATGGCCAGCAGGTCGAGGGAGGTGGTTCTGCCCCTCTGCTCCACTCTTGAGACACCCGCCTGGAGCACTGCGTACAGCTCTGGAGCCCCCAGCACAAGAAGGGGGTCCAGAAGAGGCCACGAAGATGCTCAGAGGGTTGGAGCACCTCCCATCTGGGGACGGGCTGAGGTAGTTGGGGTTGTTCAGCCTGGAAAAGGCTCTGGGGAAGACCTTATAGGAGCCTTCCCATACCTGAAAGGGACCTACAAGAAAGCTGGGGAGGGACATTTTACAAAGGCTTGTAGTGAGAGGATGAGAGGTAATGGCTTTAAACTGGATGAGGGTAGAGTTAGACTAGATATTAGGAAGAAATTCCTCACTGTGAGGGTGGTCAGACAATGGAACAGGTTGCCCAGGGAAGCTGTGGATGTTCCAGACCAGGTTGGACAGGGCCTCGAGCACCCTGCTCTAGCTGGAGGTGTCTCTGCCCCTGGCAGGGGGGTTGGAACTGGATGAGCTTTAAGGTCCCTTCCAACCCAAACCATTCTGTGACTCTACAAACCCTTCCCCATCAGAGTGTGCCTTCACACACAGCTCCAGCACAGCTTTCTGCACCACCCTTTGTTTTCAGAGGTCCCATCAGCCTGTGGGGATGTTCAACTAATCCTATTCTGTGTTTTCACAGATGTCTGTGCTCTGGACCCTAAAAAAGTGATCCAAACTGCTCCCAGAGGCTCCACAACCAGCAATACTTAAGAAAAGATGCTGGTATTACCCACGCTTCACAATTACCTAGAAGCTGGAGATCAGGGTAAGAAAGAATCCAGGTTTTAGACTACCCTGTCCAGACAGCACCACAGATGGAGTTCAGTCGGGATATTTTGTAAGTCACAGATCAGTAAAGCTCCACTGGATTCCAAGCACACATTTCATCAGCAGAGAGTTCGGCCTAATTAAAGCACCGTGTTTAGGTGAGTGAAGGACAGGGCAGGGAGGGACGTACGCTGAGCCTCTCAGCTCTTTAAGAAAATAGGTTCCTGGGAACAAACAGATTTAGCAAGCAGGATCTGACAGATCAAACCAAACCAGTTTCCCTGGGCGAACCAGCAGCCTGCACAAACCTGCAAGGCAGTTTGAGTTTCATCATCAAGACTAGATGAGGGGTTTACATTTTCCAGCAAGCCAGCAGCTCCCAGAGATGCTGATGAGTGTCAGGCCTTGAGAAAAAGAACTACTGGGGTAGAGCTGCTGCAGTCTCAGAATCCCAGTTAGGAATATGGCACGTTCTGCAGCTAGCAGGCTATGGACACGCTCTACGCATAGCTTTGAGCTCAGCCATCGCACCGACTCTTGCTTTGATGCTAGGGACCCAGACCTGCCTTGCATTGGCTGGGTGAGTCTCAGCAGAAGCATTTAGATGGAGAATTAGGTACTTTGCTGGCCCTTTCCCTAGAAGGCAAGCGTTGGTTTCAATGCACAGATGCCCTGGTAGTTTTCTGCCTTTCTTGCAGAAGCTGCAGGCCATGCCCCTGTGCTGTGCTCCCTGTCTGAGCAGAACGAGCCTCAGCAGCCCTTAACTCTTCAGGCTGCAGGCTGAAGATGTCAGCCACAGGAAGCCATGCAGAGGGGCCACGCTGAAGGGGGAGGCAGGAAATCTGAGCCTCGTCTGTGGGCTAGAGCCGAGCTGGCGGAGGAGGGAAGTCCCACAGCCGCCCAGGGCTCCTGGTGGGGACTATGTCAACAGGCAGGTAGAAACAGCTGGTAAGCATGTGGAGGGTGAAAATACCTCTGCTCAAATATGGAAAGTCCTCTGCAGCCCTGCAACTGCCTTCAGCAGTACTTTTATTAAGAGTTTTATTAAAGTCCCATACCCTATCATTAGCTACCATTAAAGGCCCAGCAAAGTCTTGCTCCGAATCCTTGGCCAGACTGCCCTGAAAACCAGGATAAGCCAACCCCAGCCGTAGGAAGCCCTGGAAAGGCAGAGCTGAGGTGCTGTTTCACACGCCTCATTTCACTCTCAGGCAGCTGCTGACTCATGCTCAACAAATTAGGGTTGTACCTTCTTGCTCTTCAGCATGCTAATAGCAAATGGCAGCGGTGCAAGACCCGATCTGCTCCCAGGCAGGACAGGCACAGGGTGGGATTCTTCCGGTTGAGTGTGGAGGCTGCCAAGGGCCCAGTCATCAATGGAGCAGTCAGTAAGGGTGAGGCTCTAAGGTTGGTTATCTTAAAGCAGGTGTCTAAAATAGGTCAAAGCAACCTCACCCTAACCCCCCCTTTACTCCTCTGCATTTACTGAGCAGGGAGCCTGGAGTGAGTAGTTCAGCTCAGCCTCAGCGCTTGAGAAAGTGAACCCCCCTATGAAGCCCTGACAACGACAGAGCAACCTGGGAAATACAACTTGCCCTAATGCAGAAAACCACAAAGAATATTTGTTTTTTTTTCCTTTAGGGGAAAAAAAACCAACCCTCTTTCAGTAATGAAGATGCAGCTTCTCCACCCTCCTCAGCCCTTGGCTGCAGTGAAACCACGTACCATCACAATGTTCCCCCGTCTCTCAACTCTGCTGTGGTTTCTGCACAGAGCAGAAGCAGCACCAACCAAACCTCAGAGCAGAACGTACCTCCTGCCCCCCTCACAGAGCCACTGTCACCCAGCACTGCACGGCCAGAGAAACCCACCTCCCTCCTCCCCCCAGCTCGCCAAGGAGCCGCGGGCCCGGGCAGAGCTGGTTCTGCAGCGCGTGTTTAATTACAAACCCTGTTGCTAAGTCAGGCTTCCTGCCGCTGCTGCAGCTGAAACCCCCTCCTTACCCAGACACGGCTCCAGGATTCGCTTGCTTTCAGAGGCATAAAAAGTAACATCAAAGCAGCAATAAGGAGACTGGATGAGGGAGAGCAGTGGATGCTGTCTCACGACTTCAGCAGGGCTTTTGACGCTGTCTCCCGTGCCATCCTCACGGGGAAGCTCAGGGAGGGTGGCCTGGAAGAGCGGGCAGTGAGATGGGTTGGGAACGAGCTGGGAGGGTTGTGATCAGGGATGCAGAGTCCAGCTGGTGACCTGCAAGCAGTGCTGTTCCCCAGGGATCAGTGCTGGGTCCAGCCTTATTCATCTTCATCAGTGACCTGGATGAAGGGACAGAGGGGACCCTCAGCCAGTTTGCTGATACCAAACTGGGAGCAGTGGCTGATCCACCAGAGCTGTGCACAGACCTGGACAGGCTGGAGAGCTGGGCAGAGGAGAACCTAATGAAGCTCAACAAGGGTAAGCTCAACAAGCTCAACAAGGGTATCAAGGGTAAGTGTAGAGTCCTACACCTAGGGAGGAACACCACCATGCACTGGGACCTGCTGGAAAGCAGGTCCATGGAGAGGGACCTTGGTGTCCTGGTGGACAATGAGTTCTCCATGGGACAGCAATGGGCCCTTGTGGCCAGGAAGGCCAATGGTCTCCTGGGGGGCATGAAGAGTGTGGGCAGCAGGTTGAGGAAGGTTCTCCTCCCCCTCTGCTCTGCCCCAGTGAGACCACATCTGGAGTGTTGTGTCCAGTTCTGGGCTCCCCAGTTCAAGAGGGACAGGGAAACACTGGACAGAGTCCAGCAGAGGCTACAGCGATGCTGAAGGGACTGGAACATCTCTGATGTGGAAAGGCTGAGAGCCCTGGGGCTGTTTAGCCTGGAGAAGAGAAGTCTGAGAGGGGATCTGATGAATGGTTACAGAGATCTGCAGGGTGGGGGTCAAGGAGAAGGGGCCAGGCTCTTGTCAGTGCTGCCCTGGGAGAGGATGAGAGGTGATGGTAGCAAGGTGAGACACAGGAAGTTCCATCTCAGCATGAGGAGAAACTTCTTCCCTGTGAGAGGGACAGAGCCTGGCCCAGGCTGCCCAGAGAGGCTGTGGATTCTCCTTCTCTGCAGACTTTCCAGCCCCCCCTGGCTCTGTTCCTGTGTGGGCTGCCCTGGGTGCCCCTGCTCTGGCAGGGGGGTTGGACTCCATGATCTCCAGAGGTCCCTTCCAGCCCCTGCCACGCTAGGATTCTCTGGCTTCACTACCTTGTGCAGTAGGATTCCCGGGACCCTGTGCTTGGGTAACCTGCAGTGCATGCAGGATGGATGGTTTCATGCCTAGTTCAAATACACAGCTCCTACTCAAACCCTCAGCTCCCCCCCAGGCAGCTACAATCCAGGTTTCAAACAGCAACTGTGCACAAAGTAATCTACAGAGAGTCCTTGGGGGTCACTTAAAACACCCTAAACATTTGCAGTCCAAGGCTGAACAGATAAGGAGTCAGAACAAAGTTTTTTAGACCAGTATCACTCACTGAAGAACTGCTTCTCAAGGGATTTAAACATGTAGAAGTAGTTGCAGATAGCTCAGGCACCCTACAGAATGTGTAAGAGTTACGGAAATTAAGGCAGAGAAAATATTTCAGGCAATACTGATGATAAAGGTGACAACATAAGCAAAGGTGGTAAGAAACCACATGACTCATAGAAGGAGGCAGACTGATACAGAAGCTGGTAGATGGCACAGGTTTAAAGCCAGCTGGAGAGCCAGAAGGCATTCAAAGAGGAAAGGATGTGATTAAACAACCTGGCAATGGAAAGAAATTAGGAGCTCTACAGTCAAACTATCAAAATAAACAGAAATAAGGCCCTCAATGCACAGAGCTCTGAGGGCTTTCTGCAGAGGAAGCCTGGTTTGTGTGTAGTTCCAGACAGGAACACAGAATCTGATGAAGACGATGTAAAATTCTTTAGTCTGCAATAGAATTTGAGCATCTTTTGCAAGGAAGTACCAGACTGACTGTCCTGGTGGGAGTGAGCACAGAACAATTCTGATCACAGATTTCCCTCCCCAGCCCAGCTCCCCCCCTGCCCTGGCTGCAGGCAGCAGCAGTTGGCACAGGCAGGGGCTGCTCCCAGCAGCCAGAACCCCCCATGGGCAGAGTCAGTACCCAGGGGGGCAGAAAGGGAAAGGCCAGGCCAGAGGACCCCAAACTGCCCAGACAGGGGGCCCAACCCATGGATGGCACGGGCAGGATAAAGCTGAGGGGCTCATCCCTCTTGGCCACTTTGCCAGCTTTGCTTGGCTCTGCTCAGGTCCTTTTCAGGTTCCTTCCACGGAACATCCCAGGAGGACTCTGTCCATCCGTTCTGCCTTCGACCCTGATCCGTGTGTCCTGAATCCAGCCCCAGAATCCAGCCCCTGAACACAGCTCCCATCTGCTGCTGGGCCCAGACTGGGACTCTCCCAGTGCCTGCTCCACAGCACCAGTGGTGACAGTGATGTAACTGCCATCAGGGGGTTGGGTTCAGTACCGGGTTTGTCTATATTCCATCTTTTGTTATTATGAATTTCCATTCAAGCTGTTCCAGTTCCCTTCTCTAATGGCTGAGTCTCTCCCTTCTTCCCTGTGGGGAGGGAGGGGGTTAGCAGAGAGGGGCTGCTGCGGGGCCACCCTGACCCTAACCCCTGACACCAGACAAGAAAACGCTTCTAGTGACCACGAGTACAACAGTGAGGATCACTCTTGATGTGCCAGCACCTACAATCAGCTACAAACGGGCGTACAGCACACGGGTGCTTTACAGAAGTGTCTGTGATAAACACATCGAGTATTTAATCCATCTAATCAAAAGGAAACAAGGGCTAAATCGACAGGCAGTCAAGCTGCCCCACTCAGCCTCAGCAGGCGAGTCTACCTCGTGCAGACACAGGCAGCAGGCATTCCACACTCGTAGGCAGTGCAGATGAAGAAGCCAGTGCACATATGCTGTAGGGACAGAGCTGGGACTCCCAGCCGCTGTTGTCATCCCCACCAGCAGGGAAGGAGCCAGGAAACAGACACCCAATTTGAAAACAGGGAGAGAAGATAAACACTAAACAGCAGAAAGTAACACAGAAAGAGAAGAGCACTTCGCCGACAACTGCCAGTAACTGCTGCCTGAGTTACGAGGGAAGGTGGAGAAGGCAGCTCTCCCTTTCTGGGTGCCATGTGTGCTGCCTGCGAGGCATTAGCACCGCTGCCAGAAGCGCTTGTGGGCAGCAGCAGGAACTCTTCTGACACACCCGGAGCCGTGACTGGGACACTTCCAGCCTGCCACGCACACACTTCTCCCTTCCATGTAAACACTCCATGTGCCTTGTGAAGAACAAAGGCAAAAGCCATTCTGTCCCAGTCAGCAGGCAACAGTTGGGCCTGTGGTTCCACAACCAGCTGTAGCTGACCTGCAGTTCCCCGACGCTTCCCTGAGCCCCTGATACATATTTTTTTAGTATTTAACAGAAAACATAACACAAAACTTCCATAAGAGCAAAAACATGATCACAGGAAGGAGAAACGAGTAAAAACCATGATTGCAGGAGTGAGAAAAGGGAGGACTGGGATAGCAATAGCCAGCAGTTAAACTGGTTTAACAGCAGCTAGAGATGTACAACTGAAAGTTCTTCTGCTTGGGACACAGCTTTGAGACCTTGTGCAGAAGTGCATGAGATCACCTGCAGAGCTGCTGGAAAACAGGCTCAGAGTGGCCCGTTAGCATCTCTCCGAAACGACGCACAGCAGCACTCACCAATGAACCAGGCAGGTTCTACAGACTGGGTTTTGCAATAACTGAAAAGCCACAGAAGATCTTCACTCTCGGGATAACCAACTGAAAAGTAGCTTTTGCAAGTGGTAGTGATGCAAGGCTATGAAATGCAGTTGACAGTTGTAGCCATTGAGCTCCAACAAAAGAAAACTTCACATGAAGATGCTCAAGGTTTTGGCAGCCTTCTTGAATACTGCTTGGAATTCATCCCTACCACCACAACGAGCCACTCACAGCAGCCGTCCCTGGAAAAGGAACTTGGGCATTGACAGCCAGCAACCTCAGAGAGAAATCCACAGACATGACCGATGAAAACTGCAAGGAGCAGATTCTCAGAGTTTGAGACATTTTGGACAGAGGAATTTGCCCAAATTCAAGCTTCTGGAAGTTAAATGCAAAGTTCCAGACTTGACACCTGTGGCCTTCAACATTCTGCCTTCATCTGGAGTGCACAGAAAAAGCTCTGTTCCTCTGACTTTTCCCTAATCCCCTTGGTACTGCAAAAAAATCCTGCTGCAGCACATCTCAGACCACAGGTAACTCACTCCTCACTTCTGGAGAAGTGAATCTTTCCCAACTCTGCCCTGTTTGGTGGGCAAGTTACAAAGCACCCAGGCATCTCCTTCACTCGGGGAGCTGCCCGCGTAGCCAAGCTGCCCGACGTTTCGGTTGCAGCGTGCAGAGAGCCAGCAGTAGCATCTCACCGGCTCAGTCCTAAAATACTGGAGATAAAACTGCAGCTCCTCAGCAGGCCCTCAGCACTGTGTAACAGCGATGAAATCACCCAGCACCTCCAGAAGGTAACTGAGCTGGAGTGGGAGCAGAGCCTGCCCAACATTGCAGCAGTGACTGCCTGTCTGGAGCCCTCGCCATAGCCAGATGGACAGAAACTCAACCCTGTGAAGTTATCTTAACCTTTTCCAGGTACTCCACGACCATCTCATATCCAGCCCCAACCTTAAAGAGAATTTAAAGATTCTTGCCTATGATCAGGACTCTTCCCACTGTTTAAAACCCACAAACCCTTGTTCTTTTCAGCCTCAAAAGACAGGCAGTTTTGCAGCTGATGAAACAGTTACTGGCACACGTACTGGGCCAAAATTGGGCCACCACTCCCACAAACACTGGTGTCACCTAGGAAGCCTGGGGTAGACCTTAAAGCAGAGCTGAGCTCATCTAGGGAGCTGGAGTACTTCATTGTGAGGCGACTAAAACGCCCTTCCTTTCTCCAAGTAATTAATTTAAGGCTTCCCAAGTCTTCCTGCATTTCTAATGATCTATATTATTAGAAAAAAAAGTATTTCCTAAATGTCACAGACTGTGACACACACTCCTGAGAGTACTGAAAGCTTTACAACTCGCTGAGGAAACAGGACAGTATCACAAGAACATCCTTAAACAAGTTTTATGTCAAAGCTGGCCAGAAAAATCATGGTCTTCAGAAAGCCAATGGATGTGGCATCAGAGAGATGAAGAGACCAGGTTTTAATCGACTCCGTTCACTGAGGGGCTCTGCAGAAGGCTCCACTCCTCATATGGCTCGGCCTTTCTGTGGTTTTTATTTAGTCTCCTGGTATTTCAGCCTCTTGTCAGCCAGCACCTACAACACCTTCAGATAATGGAATTTCTCTCACTTCATCATGATCTCATGCCTTCTCTCCATTAACAGCCAGCTGAGACCACAAATCTTTAATCCTCTTGCCCCACTTTTAGAAGAAATCTGCAGATCAAAGTCTTTGCACAGTCTGGAAGTTCCACAGTTAGTCCTCCCTCTAGTTCAGACCAAGGGGTGAATCATTATCACCTTGCCAATCCACAGGAAATGTCCCCACAGCACTTTCAGTGGAGATCTCCAGTTGAATGGAAATAGTTCTCCAGCTCTTTACTGCTGAGTTTGAGTGCCTACCCCCTGTTTTCAGAGTTCAAGTAAAAAACATCTTTGCTTTTGAAGTGATTGCTTCTAAACATGAACCAGAGAGATCAGGAGTCACCTGATCCAGTCTCCTCTTCCTGACAAGAGCCTGAATTACACTTCTCTGCACTTTCCCAACCTCTCATAACTCAGTTCCTACACAAGATACGGTATCTCTACATTTTTTCCCCCCCCCCAAACTTCAGGCTTGTAAAACAAATGTGAATTCAAAAGGTACCGAAAGATCTGCAGAACAATTTGAATCTTCGGTCGTTGCCATATTTCAGCAAGGCGAGTGAAAAAGCCACCCCATTGGATTAAAATAACTGCATTAAAAATAGTGACAACTGCAGTTTTGCTTCTGAAGCATCTCCTACAGAAAGGAAAACACAGCCTTGTGCAAAGGCAAACAGTTTTATTTAGCAGAAATACAGGCATTTCAACACAGCAGGAGTGGCATGGGGCAGCACCTTAGCAGGGCTGGATTTCAGATGTCACCATCTCCACTGGTACTGGTGATGCAGACCTGACTGGAAAGCAGAGTGAAGCCCAGAACAGCACCTTCCTCCTGGTCTTGGGGAATTTGCCAGAGCAGAAGCAGTGAGGCACAGAGGCCTAACAAGGCTGAAGGCTTAGGACAAGGCAATCAAACCCAAAACGCCCGTTTACAGCAGCAAACTGGCAAAGGAAAGAGTCCCTGCTGCTGTTCCCATCACTTTCTCACTAGTTCCACTCTAATCTGCCCACGAGACATTGTTCTCCCACTCCTCAATATTACATTGTGGAGAACATAAGGTGAAGCCAGAGAATCTTTACTAGCAAGTCATATTATCCATTTTCTTCAGCTAATGCTTTGCATTTTCCTAGAGACACTTCCAGAAGCAGTACGATTCCTACCCTTACCTCTGCTTTTTCCCCCAGGATAATGGAGTCATCCTATCCTTTTCTTTACCTACTCCATTCAAATCTCACTCTCCAATTCTAACCCAAAGAGCTGTGTGCTCCTAAACAAGTCCACGCTTTTCAGCTGCAGGCTGCCAGGGCAAATGCTATCTGTCTGACAGGGTGCAACATAGCTGGGGCACAAAAGCCCTCTCTGAGTTGTGTTTGAGAAGAATTTGCCCTGTGGAAGGGAGGTGGCAGCATGTGCTTATGTCACCTATACTGGCCATAAAGCTAGAACACAGATTTTTGGTTATACAATCACACTGGCATGCTTACTCCAGGAATCAGAAATGTACATACTATATATAAAAATACAGGCATTAACACATTAAAAGGTATTCATATGGCTTATTCAGAGGGCAGAGTGGGTGGAAATCAGATTCTGCTGCACTGCACTCCCCTGGAATGGCACCAGAACCACCTCAGAACAGATCTTCCAGATAAGACCAGCAATGCACAACCAAGTTCATACCAATCCACCCCAGGCTCCAGCTCACTTCCTCCTCCTCCACTTTGTGAGTCACTGAAGTTATTCTGTATCAGGTGATAGCTGTTAATTGCCAATCTCAACACTGGAGAAAGCTGTGTCACCACACAGGTAAAGATATATTTAGTTACCACCAGATAACTCCTGCACTTCTGCCAGTGCAAACAGGCACGTGACTTTCCGAAGCAGAAGTATGGGGATTTCTCACCAAAGAAAACCGGCATTTTAAGTTTAGAATTAAAGAAAGCCTTTCAGAGTGCAAAAAATACTTGAAGTGACAGCTAATCTTCATCCCTGTGAGCTTTGGGTGTTCACTCTTGCACACGAATTTTGACTGTGTAGGATCTCTCCTCTACACTTCAGGAAACAGATGAACCACCCCTTTGTTAATTCAGCCAAACAACCAGTAATTATAACATGTTTAAGGACTTCTGCAGGCAGCTGAAGCAAGAGCAGTTTTAGCAGGATTTTCCTGCTGTAATTATCTTGGCTTCATATCTGAGAAAAACTCTTACCTTAGCTCAGTGTGCTGATGCCTACACAACTGCCCACCAGCTAATGCAAGTTTCTTAACACTGATAGAAAGAAAATTTGAGTGTGATGTAGGCTGGGAATGTATAATGTATCCTCAGCAGCAGTCCAACAGCCACCGAGCGCCACAGCATCGCTTGGCAAGCAGGGGACGCTTGCCCTGTTTCAGCTTTACCTTCTCCAAGTAGCATTAGATGTTAGTTTTAAAAATTAAAAGCATAATGCATCTCCACGCTAATGCCCACATTGAAGGGGATTCCCTAGCCAGCCCATGCTTTTCCGAAGAGCTCAGCATTCAATATGCATTGCACAAGCCTCTGAGAAAGCTGCTGTGGAGCCTTGTGCCCTGCAGAGACTCATCCCCCTGCTTGCCTGGGTAAAACGTTGTGACACCGCGAAACGATTCCCATCCCCTAGCGAGCAGCGCCCTAAATACGCGCAGTGAAAGCCTCAGCCAGCATCAGCAGGAAACAGCGTGCCAGCCTCAAAGATTGCCAAGCAGAAGAGCCAAATCTTTGCAGAAAGATCACGCTGCTGGCCAGTTGAGAACACAACGGTCAAAGGAAGTTACGGCCCTGGCACTTGTGGCTGAGCACCAGTGTGATCTCCCCACCACACAGCAGCCACCTGCAAGGCATCAAACAGTGCTCTGCACAGTTCCTGGGGGCACTGCCATTCAACATCTCAGTGCATGCTCCAAAATGACACTGATCTGCCTCACAGTGAATGGGACAGCCACTGGTTATGCCTCACACCTTTGCTTAATCACCCAGTAAGGAGGAAAATAAGTTAGTCAAAAGAACTTGAAGTTCTCTACTCTGGAACATAAAAACACAAGAAAAAACCAAAACAACCTCCCTGAAACTTCAGACACACAGCTATGCTGAATGATTCCCCCAGCAGCCGTGTGTTCTGCAGATGCCCACGGCTGACAGGACTCTTCTGGCTCATAAAGCCTTCAGATTGTTACTGCTCTCCCCATCTAGGTGGAATTGGGAACTTCCACCTCAAATTAAGATTCATTTCAAATGCGACTGACTCAACCCAGTGGCTGCAAGGACACACACAGCAGTTCAGGATAACAGGCTTTTGGCCTAAGCAAGTGACTGCTCAGCCCTCACAGACCAGCTCTTGTTAGACCTGCCATCAACAGCAGCAGCCTGGTCATCAAAATTAAAAGCAATAACCCCATCTAGAAGAACAAGTTTACCCAAGTCAGTTAAAAGTGAGTCCTGGATTGAGTTAGGGAGAGGTTCCCACTGAGCTGGTGTCAGACACTGCAGCACTACCCCAGTACTGGAGCTTTCCATACAGAAGGAAGTGAAGGCATTTTCCCTGCCCCAGCCAAGACTCCTGCTAAGCAGGTATGCACATGTCCAAGCCATGCAGGCTTCAAGGCTTGGTCTGAAACATGCTCTGCTATTAAACCAGAAGGAATATAAATAAGGTTGAAATAGGACTGGGAGGAATTCTCCTGTTCAAATCTAGTCCAGGAGTCAGAATTCAGTATCCTATAAATCACAGTCAATTGTCATCTCAATATATTTGAGTATTTCACCTTTGCTGCTTCTGTGGGAGAGATTCCTCAGTCAGTCAGCTCCAAGACAGAGCTAGAGATAGGTTATCTGCTTCATGGATCACTGCCCTGGGCCCCCAAGCCCCCATGCTCAGAGCACGCAGAAGGTTTCAGACAGAAGCTGTCCACTGCTGCAGATAACCTGATTAGCCAAATCTTGTGTTACATCAGCTTACACAGAAGGCAGAGGAAGGATGGTAATTTCAATATCTGAACCCAGGGACTAATAGTTCTGTGAAAGAATTAGTTTTACAAAAAATTAATGTTTAACCCTGGCCAGCTAACCCAGAGACTTAGCCCCAGACAGCCTCAGGCAAAAGGCTGACTCCACAGAAAGCTGGCAGACAGCAACTGCAGCTCCCTTTGCAGGGGGACAAAGCAACAGCAGGGCAGCTGCAGCAGTAGCAGGCTCCTCGTGCAGACGTCCCTTTCTGGACATCTCTGCCCCTCCCAGGTTACTGCATCTCTAAGTTACTGGCCCGTGCAAAGTCCAAGTATAGACAAGTAACTCAAAATGATATTAGAGGTGTTCCACCCCTTCTCAAGGCTAATATGAGGGCAGTTCTTGTTGCCTCTTGTGATACCAGCCTTAAAAAAACAGCAGGTACTCTTCCAGCAAAAGCTCAAGCATATTCCAGCACTGAATGCTGAGGGAAATACGCACTATTAGCTCTTCAGATAGCAACGCTTGAAGGACAAGAATTCATCTACCTAGAGCATGATTATTTTATTCAGCCATCTCCCAGACGACTTGCATAGTTAATGAATGCATAGTGTTTTGACACCACCAAATGTCTTGATCAGAGAAGTTTATTCCAATTATTTAACATGATTCACACTGCTAGCGAAGGGGCAGTAAAATGGCAAACACCTGCAATTCACTGTTCTGTTTAATATTCTTCACCTTCATCTTCTCCGTCCATCGAGTCTGTGCCCACCTCTTCATAATCTTTCTCAAGCGCAGCCAGATCTTCCCGAGCCTCTGAGAACTCCCCCTCCTCCATCCCTTCTCCAACATACCAGTGAACGAAGGCACGTTTGGCATACATCAGATCAAACTTGTGGTCTAGACGGGCCCAGGCCTCGGCAATGGCCGTCGTGTTGCTCAGCATGCACACTGCCCGCTGGACTTTGGCCAGGTCACCACCAGGAACCACCGTTGGGGGCTGGTAGTTGATGCCAACCTACACGAAAAGCAGAAGAGACCGTGAGTTTTTGTAGCATTTGACAGTGACCATAAGCAGAGAAGTCAGGAGCCAAACGGAACGTTTCTCTCCCAAGAATGCAGCTCTGTGGAAGAACCCAAGTCTCTGTTTCTCAAAGTGCACAACACATTCATGAGAAAAATTATGTCATAAGCCCACGAGAGCGAGTCTGTAAAAAAAACAATGCAACTGAGACTTGCCTTAAAACCAGTAGGGCACCAGTCCACAAACTGGATTGTGCGCTTGGTTTTGATAGCGGCAATAGCAGCGTTGACATCCTTGGGGACAACGTCCCCGCGGTACAGCATGCAACAGGCCATGTACTTCCCGTGGCGAGGGTCGCACTTCACCATCTGATTGGACGGCTCGAAGCAGGCGTTGGTTATCTCGGCCACGGAGAGCTGCTCGTGGTAGGCCTTCTCCGCCGAAATTATGGGGGAGTACGTCACCAGCGGGAAGTGGATGCGAGGGTAAGGCACCAAGTTCGTTTGGAATTCGGTGAGATCCACATTTAAGGCACCATCGAACCGGAGGGAAGCGGTAATGGAAGAGACTATCTGACCGATCAGGCGGTTGAGATTGGTGTAGGTCGGGCGTTCAATGTCCAGATTCCTACGGCAAATGTCATAGATGGCCTCGTTGTCAACCATAAAGGCACAGTCGGAATGCTCCAGGGTGGTGTGGGTCGTCAGGATGGAGTTGTACGGCTCAACAACAGCTGTTGAGACCTGGGGTGCGGGGTAGATGGCAAATTCCAGCTTTGATTTTTTCCCATAGTCAACTGACAGGCGCTCCATCAGCAGAGAAGTGAAACCTGAGCCAGTGCCTCCCCCAAAGCTGTGGAAAATCAGGAAACCCTGCAAGCCAGTGCATTGATCAGACTGAAAGAGAAAATACAGGTGTTAGAGCTATCGTGTAGTCATTAGGAATCCCAACAGCAGCTCAAGACAGGTAGCTCTGAATTCTGACACGAGCTTCAGGAAAGCAGTGCTGAATTTGACTCACCCACTGATAATCAAGGAGTGGCCCATAAACCCCACTGGATTCTTGGCTATTTTTAAGGCCCCTACGGATCAGAGTATGATCTCTCCACTTTAGATTACTACCTCAAATCCTTCTGCCCCCAATTCTCAGGCCAAGGCCATGAGCAACGATCAAGAAAAGCAGTAACAAAGAACTGCATGCCACCTCCTATCCCTTGCACACCACCTCCTCTCCCTTGCATTGATTTGACATTCTCTACCTGCACAAAAAATGGAGCACTCTCCTCTCCCAGAACCACTGCTATAATCCTGGAAGAGTTGCAAGTTCCCTCAGTTGACAGAAGCGGTCTGTCAAAATATATTAGCTGCCATTCCAGCCCAGTCTTCCCAGATGAACCTGCACTGCCTTGTCCTCAGAAAGAGGTGCCACATGATGCTTAACTTGATTCCCAGGACTGACAGGGACTTCCAACAGCTTGTAAAAAGACCATGTTTTTCAGGTCAAAGTACAGCCTGCTGCAAAGTCTGCTTTAATTAGAGACAGTGGCAGCCAAGTGTTGAGAATAATGCATTTTGATCTGCAAAGTGTACTTCTCAGTAAGACTCATTAAGCATCCCATATTAAAACACCAGAGGTGTACCCTGGATGTTTTGTGCAATGAAAATTCCTTACTGTTGTGACACAGATTTCATGAAGTCCATGCTTAGCAGCCCCAAAAAGGCAACTCTAACCTTCTAAACTGACATCTTTATAAATGTGCCACATGATCAGAGCTGGGGAGCCTGAAGCATCCCAATGTACTTGGATCTACTTCTTTTCTGCTGTTATTACCATAAAATTAATTCAGAAATTATAACAGCAGGAAATGCAAAAGTCTAAACCACAGAAGCAAACACTCCTATTGAAACTTCCTTTCAAGAGCCACAGCCAGAGACCAACCCTTTTCATGCAAATCATGATTCTCAGCCCTGGCTCTCTGAAGTTGAACACAAAATTAGAGAGTTTTGGGCACCTCATCAAGCATTTTAGGCCATTTGAAAGTCATACCTGACAGGAATAACCCACCCATTCAAATAATACAGATGCAGGCTATGTCCACAGATTCTCCTACTACAGAATAAATTAAAGCACAATTTACAGGGCTATGTAATTTTGACAATCTCATTTCCAAATCCTGTAAAACAGGATAAAGAAAGATGGTTAGAAGCCTTCAGTGAAGAAAAAAATCTTACCAGTTTCCTAATACGCTCCAGAACTAGATCAATTATCTCTTTCCCAACTGTGTAATGACCTCGAGCATAGTTATTTGCAGCATCTTCTTTACCAGATATCAGTTGTTCAGGATGAAAGAGTTGCTTGTACGTCCCAGTCCTAACTTCATCTGGGGAGACAACATGAATATTGTTTGTAAGAGGTTAATTTTCTATGCAGACCAGGTTTTTCAAACTTCTGAGGGTGTCCAGAGTAAGGTCCTTAAGCCCTTAGAGATAAAAAGCAGCTGGATTTCTACCTATCAGTAGGTGACAATACTTAGTAATGTTGAATACCTACAAAATTAAGTCACTGCTTAAACTGTCCCATTTAACAAGTTAAAATCGTTGATCTTCCAGAGCAATTTAAACTGGGCTGCAGCAGCAGAATCATTTCCAATTTCAGAAAGCTTAAGGCCCCCTCTGCAGAGCAGCAACACTTCTTTCCCCCTTCATTTCCAAGCCCTCCAGGATGCTGCCTTATCACTTGTGCAGCTGTGGGCAGGCAGAGCCCACACCGCTGGCCTGGCCCCTTTGTTCCCTTTGGTGGACTTTCTGCCAAGGGTAGAGAAGAACATTCAAAAGGAACAGGAGATGCTCTTGTAGAGCTAAGCAGTTACTCAGCTGCTGGGCCACGAGCTCCGTGCGAAGGAACACGCAGCAGCCCCAGCGGGGACAGATCTGGAGAGTGATTCAGAGTCAGGATCTCCACTAGTTACCAGAAATGTGCGCTTACAGCTCTGTCCTACCCCAGAGGTACAAAGACACTCAGCAGAGCGTTGTCTCTCCTTTAGCTCAAGCCACTCCTGAGTTGTATGCTAATGCAGCATTGCAGCCTTTCATGAAAGCCAGGTGGAAAGCAAAGAGCTTTAGTAACTACAGATGAAGTTGCCTGTCTGCATGTATTCTTTTTAAATCTGAAAAAGAATAAGCAAGACAAAGAGAAGTAAAAATCAAGATTTAAAAATACAGTTACTCTTTGAACTAATTTAGACTGCCCAGCTACCACTGCAGTTTGCAATCCAGTACTTAAAAGTATTTCCAAGCTGCAGCAAATAGAACAATTTGGAAAAGTCTACCATTCAAAATACATGTTTAAGACTTTCTGCATCAGCACTCCAAGTTAAAGGACAAAAATGGGCAAAAGGGAAAAAATAGAGAACAAAGAAAAACAGCTGGTAGGGGCACTGTGAGTCGACATCATCCTGGGGAATTAACAGAATGCAGAGGTAAGGGGGTCAGTCCTTGGACTGTTAAAGTGTGCTGGAATAAAGAACTGCAGGGGACAGCTACGCCAAGCCCTCCCCGGGCCACGCTTGACACTCGATTCCCAGATGCGTCACTGCCCTGTTTCTCAGAGGGCAGTCTGGTGGCATTGCCCCCACCCCCAGAGAGCTGGTGCACAAGGACAGCAGCCCTGCTGCTTTCACCGGAGCAGCGCTGAGCTGGAAGCTCCAGAAGTCCCCGGTGTGCACTCGCAGCAGCTGCAGAGCCCCTGCAGGCACAGAGGGGTTTTGTAAACAGTACGCAGGAACACGTTGCACGAACAGGAAGAATCATGCTGGCCATGCCCAGGAAACCAGAGCAATAATTTTCAAGGAAGAAGGGCAGGAATAAAGAAAGGCTACCCCCTGAAAGGCACATGATGCAACTGAAACCACCCCAACTTTATCAGCATTATAAACCAAGGATTTCACAAGAGCCTTTGCCCATCTCCCCACACTGCACCTGCATCGTTGCCAAGTGCTGGAACACCTTTCACCATGGGTCCCAAGACTCAGCAGCTACTCGCCCCAGAGAGAAGGTGAGAGCTCTGCCACCTGCTCTCCCTCACCTCCCTGCTCTGCCTTTTCTGGGTGCTTAGAGCCACCACCTGGCCAGCACCAGGGGAAGCAGCAGCCCCAGGGCTCAAGAAAACTGAAATCCAGACCTGCAACAGCTCCTGGGAATGAATATAGGTGGGTGGCCAGGGGGGCTTCAGCTCATTTCTAAGTTATTAGCCCAGAACTCCCACCCTTGAGCTGCCCCACAGCATTCTGCTCTGCTGCAGACATTCGTTCTCCTGTATTAGCCTCAGAGTGGTCTGGGGAGTTATGATGAAGAGAAGCTATAAGAGACACATGGTTCAGGCCTACAGGAGTAGCTAAAGCCTTAGCTCTGCTCAGGAGCTGGGGTTGTCCCTCAAGGGTCAGTACTGGCACCAGAACTGTTCAATATGTTCATCAACAACCTGACAACACCAAACTGGGAGGAGTGGCTGGCACACCAGTGAGACCTGGACAGGCTGGAGAGCTGGGCAGGGAGAAACATAATGAGCTGTAACAAGGGCAAGGGTAGAGTCTGGCAGCTGGGAAAGTACAACCCAGGTACCAGTATAAGTTGGGACTGACCAGTTGGAAAGCAGCGTAGGGGAAAGGGACCTGGGGGTCCTGGTGGCCAGCAAGATGGTCATGAGCCAGCAGTGTGTCCTTGTGGCCAGGGAGGCCAGTGGTACCCTGGGGTGGATTAGAAGGGCTGTAGTTAGGAGGTCAAGAGAAGTACTCCCCCTCTGCTCTGCCCTGGTGGGGCCACATCTGGGATGTTGTGTCCAGTTCCGGGCCCCTCAGTTCAAGAAGGACAGGGAGCTGCTGGAAAGAGTCCAGTGCAGAGCCAGGAAGATGCTGAAGGGAGTGGAACATCTCCCTGCTGAGGAAAGGCTGAGGGAGCTGGGGCTCTTGAGCTTGGAGAAGACTGAGGGGTGACCTCATCAATGTTTATTTATGTAAAGGGTGAGTGTCAGGAAGATGGGGCCAGGCTCTGCTCTGTGACATCCAGTGACAGGTCAAGGGGCAATGGGTGCAAACTGGAACATGGGAGGTTCCATGGAAACATCAGGAGAAACTTTCATGGTGAGGGTGGCAGCACTGGCCCAGGCTGCCCAGAGAGGCTGTGGAGTCTCCTTCTCTGGAGACTTTCTAAACCCACCTGGGTGTGTTCCTGGGGGACCTGATCTAGGGGATCCTGCTCTGGCAGGGGGGTTGGACTCAGTCTGAGGTCCCTTCCAGCTGTGATTCTGTGAGTGCTGGTGGCTCATTGCTCATGAGCCAATGTGCCCTTGTGGCCAGTGGTCTCCTGGGATGCACTAAGAAGAGTGCACCCAGCTGGTTAAGGGAGGTTCTCCTTCCACTCTACTCTGCCCTACTGAGGCCTGTGTCCAGTTCTAGGTTCCCCAGTTTGAGACAAGGAACTACTGCAGAGAGGCCAGCAGAGGCTATGAAGATGAGGGGACTGGAGCATCTCTGTGCTGAGGAAAGGCTGAGAGACCTGGGGCTGTTTGGCCTGGAGAAGACAGAGGGGATCTGATCAATACTTATCAATATCTAAAGGGCAGGGGTCAAGAGGATGGGGCCAGACTCTTCTCAGTGGTGCCCAGCAACAGGCACACACTGGAACCCAGGAGGTTCCACCTGAACAGGGGGGAGAAACTTTGGTGAGGGTGTTAGAACCTGGCCCAGGCTGCTCAGAGAGGTTGGAGTCTCCTTCTCTGGAGAGATTCCAAACCCACCTGGATACTGCAATCTTAGGTAACCCTACTGGAGCAGGGCATTTGGACTAGATCTCCAACCCCTACCATCCTGTGATTCCAACTCACCCATCTCCCCCTTCCTACCTCTTTGCATTGCACAGATAAACACAGCAACAGCACAAGCACAGGCAACACAACGAGTCTGAGCCCCAAATCACCACCTGAAGCAAGACAGCCACAAAATCAGCTCCAGCAGGATTAGTTCCAGTACACACACGATTCTGAGAGCAAGAACGTGGCTTGTGACACAGAACAAGAGTCTTGTGAAACTGGGGAGCTTGCACTGGGCTGCTGGTGTAGCTAATGCCAGAGAGTGTGGGCTGGGTCAGGGCTGATTCATGGGATGACATCTGACCACTAAGAGCCAGTGTTGCCAGAGCTTGGGATGCAGCTGATCTGCAGGGCAAGAGTGGATGGGTAGTCAAAGGTAAGGCAGCAGGACATCAAAGTGCATGTTTGGAAGTGCATCTTTAGGCGAGTGAGACTTCTGAAAGCATCATTCAAGCTACAGAGTAGAACACTGCTTTTGGAATGATCCCTGTGCTTTCCCATGTACACAAAGCAATCTGCTTAGTGCTACATATCACCCTAGAACAGCTCCTGTTGACTGCTGTACACATTATGCCATGTTGTTTCAAGAGGTTATAAGTAGATCCTTGCACAGCACGAGCATGAGGCACATTCAGAAGGCCCATTTAATTCCACAGGCTGGCAGAAGGCAACATTTCAGTTGTTCAGAGCTCCCGAGTGCACATTTGCCAGTCTCAATGAGCACAACACCAAGTATTTTCCATCACTAGGAAGACACGGGCAAGCTGTACATAGTGAAAATGTAAAGCCCCCGAGTGTTTTGCAGGACTGGAGGAATGGATCCCTCAGTCAGTGCAATCCCTCAGCTAAAGCACAGCCCATGGCAGGTTCCAGCCCCTCTCCCAGGTGGCTGCAGTTACCTATTACTGCTGGCTCGAGGTCCACAAACACAGCACGAGGGACGTGTTTCCCCGCGCCCGTCTCACTGAAGAAGGTGTTAAAGGAATCGTCGCCCCCGCCGATGGTTTTGTCGCTCGGCATGGTCCCGTTGGGCTGGATGCCATGCTCCAGGCAGTACAGCTCCCAGCACGCATTGCCAATCTGCACGCCTGCCTGGCCCACGTGGACTGAGATGCATTCACGCTGTGTGGAGAGGAAAAAAGGGATCAATCGGCAGGAACAGCACTTTCCTTGTTTGGAAAACATTCAGCACACAGCTTGAACTCCCAAACTGCAAAGCTCTTAAAACACTGGCCTTATTGTCTCAGTGTTAGGGGCGTTTGGCACAAAATCCAACCAAAGACAAAAGCCTCTTTCAGCCATCATCCACCTCAAGCCCTTTTCAGCCATTGTCATTCTCACAAAGCCAGGCTTCCTCCCTGTTCCCATCCTCTGACCCCACAGGAAGAGCTTGACCAACTCTTCCAAATCCTTCAGCCAACTTCTCCCTTCATAGCAAACACTGAATGTTTAGAAAAGCTGATGACTACACCAGTCACCCATCCAAGTGTCCAGAAGAGCATCAGCCCCAG
This sequence comes from Todiramphus chloris collaris, assembly GCA_025345505.1. Taxonomy (NCBI): domain Eukaryota; kingdom Metazoa; phylum Chordata; class Aves; order Coraciiformes; family Alcedinidae; genus Todiramphus; species Todiramphus chloris. The sequence goes on along the minus strand of JANVCC010000293.1, from coordinate 524,053 downwards.
GAGCCACAGAAGCAGAGTCACCAGAGGGGCAAACCCTTTGGCAAGACCCAGGGCCAATTTGGTCAGTATACATTAAACCAAAGAGAATATTCTCCACTCACTTCAGGGATCTTTGCCATTCTGTAAGGAAGTCTTTTCTTAAGAAGCCCTTTTTACCACTCCATGTATACGGAACATCAGGCTTCACATCACCCTGCTGTATGCAAAGTGCTGAACTCCTCACCAGAGAGAGCTGACTACCTCATTTAAGCTGTGCAGAAAATAGTTCCTATCAGCAAAAGGATCTGTTCATACCCATTTATGGATTCCCAAGTTGCCTTTGCTGCCCAAAGCATAAACTCAGCTTCCTTAAAATTTCAGCAGAGTGTTTGGAGTATTAGAAGCCAAACCACAAGGGAACCATCTCCAAACTCCTGGTCTCTTTGTGGCATTTTGTATTTAAGTTCAGTTTTGAGTGACAAGTCAAACACTCTAGCAAACTCGCCTGTGGTGCAGTTTTCAGTAACTGTCACACTGAGCTATGACTGGATTCTACCATTCATCTGTCCCCTGGAATTCCAGGAGGAGCAGGACCTGAACTGCCCAGTCCCCACACACAGTCATTGCAGGAAAGCAGAAACAGTCTTAATTTTCCTGGGAACACCAAGAAGTTAAAATCTGCATTCACCAAGAAATGCCATCACCCATTCTCAGCCAGAGCACAGAACAGCTGAGCAGCAGCATTTTCCAGCTCCCCATCCTGCTAAGCTGTGCATTTGGCCACGCAGCTCCCAGACCAAGCCAGGCCCTCTCTGCAGGCAGCCTTACCCCAAGCTGCTGCCACACTCCTCTCCAAGGCTGCTCCAGACCAAAGCACTGGGCTTGGCAAGGTGCTGCAATGGTAGGGGACTGAAAAGGGTGACAGGAAGAGCAGCTTCAGCAGGCAGCCCAGCAAAGCTGCACATCTCAGAGGCCAGGCCACAGCATCCTCCAAGGAAAGCAGGAGGACAGCCTGTAACTCAGCTCTTCTCCAGGGAGAGGAGAAAGCAGAGACACACCACCTGCCCAGGTCCCCACCTGTAGTGAGGTCCTAGCAGTGATCCAAGCTTTGGTAGTGAAGCCCCTACATGGATGAGGAAGGTCACTGAAAGGGCCAGCTTGGCCAAGAACAGGGAAAGCAGGGAAGACATTAGACTATAGATGAGTTTCCAGCACCTCATCAACAAGCACCACTCCCTCAGACTACACAAGGCACCACCATTCATGCTCCACAGAGAAAACTGAAGTCTTTGAAAGTCCAAGGTGGGCAAACCAGGCACAGAGCAGGTCCTGCAGGGGCCACAGTAAAAGCACAGCACCTGGGGACAAGTCCCTGCAACAGTACAAAGAAACCATTAGCTGAGAAGCAGCCCTGCCGAAAAGAACCTGGGGTTACCACAAACAGCTCCTGGAGAAGGTGGAGACTGCCTTTGTACAAGGAGTCACACTGAAAAGACAAGGGGTGATAGGTAGAAGTTACTCCCGGGGAGATCCCGATTGGAACCCAGAAGAAAAATTTTCACCATGAAAACAATTAGACATTGGAATCATCTCCCAGGGGAGCAGGGGATTCCTCTACACTGGACAGTTTTAGGTGTTGTGTAAACAGGGTGCTGGGCCAGCTCATTTAAACTCTATATGTAATTTACTGGACTAGATCCTTGGGGTCCCTTCCAACCCCGTGTTCTACAGTTCCAGGAACTGGGCATTCTCTCCTCAAGGCAAGCAAGGTGCCAGGCTACAAAAGGAGACATGGCCAGAGCAGCAAGAAGCCTTCCCTCTGCTCTGCAGGACGGTTCAGGTCAGAGGATGCTGGGAGATTTGGGAAAAGCTTCCTTAGCAGAGTGGTGCAGCCCTGGAACAGGTCACCAGAGGGATGGGAAGGGATCTCCATCCTTGGAGGTTTGCAAAACCTGGTAAGAAAGTCAGTCACAGAAGCCTGACACTACTGTTTGCCCTGCTCCGACAGGCCTCTTTCAGCTGCTTTCCTACTCTACCAAGTACTTTTAAGTATTATGGGGCTATTTAATGAAACACAAATCCTTATTAGACACTAAGAGGCTCTGCGTGGGCCTTTTCACAACAGTACAACTCTTACAGTACCAAGGATACTAAAGAACACAAAATCTGAGCCTTGAAACTATAATCTCCATGTCGTAAAGACAGGCAAGAGACAACTGTCATTAAAATTCTGGGCCTTCACACATCATGATGGAAGTTTTAAAGTTAAAGTTTAACCCTTTGCTACAGACAGCACTGTAGTGCTGCATTCAAGCCACAAGTCAAGGCACGAAATCCTTGAGTAACTAACACACTCTCCCCCACTTACACCATTTGCAAGCACAGAACCAGTACCAGTGAAAAACCCCAGAGAATTTCCCCAGGGCAGCCTGAGCCTCTCCAGCCTCTGTCTCCTCCTGCTACACTATGGGCTCCAGCTTGAGAGCACTGCCTTGTCTTCTCCACCTGCCCTTTCAGCAGCCACAGGCTGTTAGTGGCCAGCCCCTCACCCTCCTGAAGCAGCCCAGCTCCCTCCAGCTGCAGTGCTGGATCATGCCCCAGATGCCTGGCACTCTCCAGCACAGTAGCTCATGTTCACCTGGCTGAAGCTGATGGAAAGCCAAGTTGCAGGAGAAGGTCTGTACCAGCTCAGAGTCCAACAACATACCCTGAGGAAGGTGGATGAAACTCGGGAGCTGCACACTTTGCAGAGGTGAGGGGCTGCAGCTGCCCTCTTCATTTGGCTGAGTTTTTAATAATTACCATAGTTTACTATTACCATAGTAACAAGATAAGGATGTGAACACATCCCTGCAGTAGCCTCCTGACTCGTAACCATTTTCAGTTCAACAAATACCTCCTGAGCATCCCAGACCTAGAGAGGCAATCTGCTACCCCTTGTTAAAGTCACACAGCCTCCTAACAGCCATAACCTTTTCAAAACAAGCTACAGGGCAAACGCCCACAGGGAAAGGACCTCACGCTTGAACCCGAGACTCCAACTGACAGCTCCCACTCGTGCCGCGCAGCTCAACAGCCACCCTGCCCTCTCCACGCTGTCTCAGCCCTTTATCGTACCGCCCAGATATCCCTCAGGGCTGGCTCCTAGCCTGCAAGGTGATTCCACCTCACCTTTATTGCCCGGCAGCCTGACAAAGTCCTTCAGGAAACCTCCACCGTCAGCACAGCCTCTGACCCCTCCAAACCCCGCAGCTGGCTCGGGGGGAGGGCCAGGAGAGCAGCACCTCCAGGAACACCCCGTACAACGCTCCCCTCTGCCCCTCGGAGTCTCACCCCCCACGAAGCCTCTCCGCTGCCCCCTGACACTCACCGGAGGCGGGACCGCTCCAGCAGCGCCCGGGGCCCCGCCGCTCCCGAGGCTCAGGTCACAGCTCTCGGGGCTGACTGCGCCCAGGGCCAGGAGGCCGCCGCGGCGCCCCCGGTGCTGCGGGGCGGAGCCACCCCTGCGGGAGCCGCCGCCTCAGAGCGGGCCGGGGGCTGAGGTCCCGCTGCCCCCAGGAGAGCCGCCCGCCGCGGCCCGCCATGTTCTCGGCGGAGCCGGCACCATTTTGGGACGGGGCCGCGCGGCGGAACGCGGCCAAGGGCGGCCGGGGAACGCCGGGGGCCGCGCCGGGCCCGTCCCACCCACCCCCTCCCACCGGCCCCCGCCTCCCGCACCGCCCCCCCATCCCGCACCGCCTCATCGTGCGGAGCGGCGCCGGGAGGCGCCTCGCTCACCATGGCTCGTGCGGGCAGCGCTGTGAGCGGCAGACGCGCAACGGGTCTGGGCAGCACCTCAAAAGCGGCCGCCCTTCCCGGGCCCGCCTTTTATAGGGAGGGGGGCGGTGCAGATGGCTCCCGCGCCGTGCTCATTGGCTGAGAGCTCCCAGGAGGCGTGACCCCGTCGCGGCGCCATTGGGTGCCTGCGCGCCGAGACCGCCCGCTCTGCCAATCGGAGCGGGAGGAGGCCGCAGGGAATGCGCCGCGCTGCGGGCCATTGGGTGGCACGCATGAACTTCACCTTCCCGCGGTGCCGATTGGCCGGTTCGTAACCAGGGGCGGGGAGGAGGCGGGGCTCGCCCTTCCCGCCAACGGAGACCGGCACCGCCCTCCTCAGGCTCGCCGGCTGCGCGCCGGGCTCCCCGGGCCCTGGGCGGGCGGCGCGGGCCTGGCTCGGGGGTCGCTGTCCCCGCAGCAGTGCCCGCCCGAGGGGCCGGGTGCCCAGCGCTGCCCCCGCCAGGGCCGGGCCTGAGGCGGGCGGGGGTTGAAAGCTCAGCCGGCCGGTGCCTGCCTCAAGACCGGGCTGTGGGCCTTGAGGGCGGTGAAGCAGCCGGGCCGTGCGAGGCCAAGGGGCCGGTGCTTGGATCGTGGCCGGGGGCGTGCGAAGAGCCCCGGCCCCACGGGAGCGCTCATCCCCGAGGGGGAAGAGGCAGATGTGGGGAAATCGCGGCGTTTTCCCTCCGAGGAGGGAGGAGGCGGCTCCGCTTGTGCAGCCAGCGGGCAAAGCAGCCCTTGTGCCGGCTCTTACTGTAGTAAAGAGGCACTCAGTGGGAAGGGCTTCAAGCTAGAGGACCAGGTTCTGGAAAGCCCTGTAGACCCTGCTGAAATTCGGTGCCTGAGGGGTGTGAATGCCCCAGCAGGAGTTGTGTGCAAACCCCCTTGGTGTGTCCTAAGGGCCGTGTTAACAGAAATGGTAGTGAGGCTGCCAAGTTTACTTCTGGATGGAAGGCAGAGGCCGCAAGGGTTTGATAGCCAGAGCCCCATCCTTGCATGGGCAGCACAGGGCTTCTTTTGCAGGAAATAGCTTCTTCCCCCAGCTGAACAAAGCTTTGGCAGGATAGGGCTATGAAACCATTTTAAACAATGACAAAGCAGCTCGTGTTTTCCTTTCCTGCGCAGATCTCCAATCCCGTGAGCAGCCTGAACTCCAGGGTGTGCGATGGAGACGTGCCAGGCTGGGTCCACGGTGAGCTGGAAGGAGTCCCGGTGGGAAGTGATGAACCCTCTCCTAATCTCAAGAGTGTAGCAGGCTAGGCCGGCTGAGGACGCCACTATTGCTGTTACAAATCTAATTGTGATCCTTTCAACACAGGGTGTGGAAATGAAACCTGAGTGGGTGCATGCTCGGAATTACTGAAAGAAGAGAGGCCAAAGTCATCCAGAAAGCAAGGATCAGAAGACTGAGAGAGAAGGACAGAGATGGAGGAAGGGGGGAAAATATACAAATAATATCAATGCACTTGTTTTTCCAGAGAACTATGTGATATGTAATGTGGTATAAAAAAGTGTGAGCTGTTTTTCTATGGCTGAAAACCAGGTAAGATGTAAAAGAGTATTGAGCTGTCTGTACTTTTTAGAGAGTTTGGCCATCTCCACACCAGAGGGAGGTTGACTGGAGCTTCAGGGACCGTTGGGAGTGATCACACTTACAAGTACCTATATCACAAAGCGAGTTTCACCAGGATCTAGGTCCTGCTCCTGTCCCACAAACGTGCTGTGAGTACAAAACAGAACCCTTTTTTTTGCCCTGTGAGCTGTGTGGCTCCGGCAGTGGATGTCAGGGGAGTACACACAGCTCTGCAGTTAGCTGTTTGCAAAATAAGTCTCTACTTTTCTGTAATCCTCAGCCATCACAAACTATTTGCTGAGTGTTATCAAGTTGGTATATATTTGAAGAATCCAATCAACATTAGAGGGCGAACAAGCCCCGCCCCCATTCCACAAACCTCTTGCAGTCAGCTCTCAGACCTGAAAGAACTTGTCTTCCTGTTTTTTCACCTCCTTTGTTTTATACTAATTGCTTAGCCTGACTTCACTGGGGTATGACCTTGGCTTCAAAGTGCCTTTAAGTCGGTCTCCTCAGCGAAGCTGTTTGGTAAAGATCAGGGCAGTCCTGGCTGTCTGAGGCAGAACTGAACTCTCCAGCTGTGGGTGTCCCTGCTCGGATGGGAGGGCTCATGCCTGAAGTGATCATCAGCCACCATAGCAATTATTAATGGAAGAGGAAAGAGGAAAATAGCTACAATATCTCG